>CM076569.1:192704319-192973622 GCA_034641835.2 Pinus albicaulis | reverse complement strand
TTTGTCATTTTTAGTTTTCTAATGTGAGATGGAAATTCTAAAATAAAAACAAGTATGGTTATGATTGTTCAAGGCAATGATATCCTTTATAATGATTTACCAACTTGAAACTTCAAAAGGAATTTGAAACATATAATGACAAAACTTGAAAGGAAATGAAAATGTGCTGCTAACCTAGTAAATCAAAACAGTGAACTATTGAGCATGAAAACCAAACTATCATTGCTGCTGTCTAAACACAAAAGAAACTATGCTTAAAGAAATCCAAGAATTGCAACAAAGTAAATCTAAATCAAATTACATCAATTTATATTATGATCCCTCGCCATTAGTCCAGCTATGGCTTTCGGAGGTAACCATAAACAACTTGAGCAATCTGATATCTAATTTGCAGAAAAAGAAACTAATATCAAACTACACACTCATACTTCAAACCCTCACCATCAGTCCAGCTGTGGCTTTCGGAGGTAACTGAAAATGACATGAGCAATTTAATATATCTAACTTGCAGAAATTAAACTAATATCAAACTACACACTCATACTTCAATCCCTCACCATCAGTCCAGCTGTGGCTTTCGGAGGTAACTGAAAATGACATGAGCAATTTAATATATCTAACTTGGAGAAAGTAAACTAATATCAAACTACACACTCATACTTCAATCCCTCACCATCAGTCCAGCTGTGGCTTTCGGAGGTAACTGAAAATGACATGAGCAATTTAATATGTCTAAATCTAACTACTGAAACAAATGTGCAAGACTGAAATAAACAAAGCAGTACTGAAATTAAACATGAACTAAGAAAAATAAATTAGCAGCAGAACAATATTGATTCCATGTCATTAGTCAAAAGATATGAAAATGCCCGGGCTGCCTATTTGTAATCTAAAACAAGAACACTGATCAGTTAATCAACAACATAAAACATGAAAGGTTATGGACAGAAGTAAAATGTAAAGCATGAAAGATTATAAACAGAGATGAAGCATAAATACCATGAAATATGCAATGTATAAACACATGAATGACTTATGGCACAATGAGCTTAAAGAAATAAAACAAGAACTATACAATAATGCACAAAACCTCAGCGTGTGCAGGGGCCCTCTGCACCAGCCTTGGCAACAGCCTTCAAATACGAATTACGCTTGGAAACAGAGTCTTCTTATATATTAAAATGCAGTCATAACAGAGAGATAATATTACGTCACAGTGGCAACGTAATTACATTACAGAGCTATCTGGAGGCTAATGGAGACTAATCTAATATGCGTATGCAAGCGCATTATTTATAACAAAGGAAATATAACTAATTCCCTAAAGTTTATGCTGATAGAAAACACGTAAACCATTACGTCCAGAGATCTAGGATCATGGTCGCGTTGAGGAGTAAATCTATGAAGAGTGGATGTTGGATTCGGCTTATGGAGCCGTGTACAGGTGTTGATGTGTCTCCCGTAAGTTAGAAACGGTCATGCAAATCCTCACGTGATGAGAAACAGAGTCTTGTCACCGTGGGACTCTACGGTTGACTTCCACTTGGCCACCTTTGACCACAGCCTCCTTAGGTGAATTTGCTCGAGCCAATAGGACACGATCCATGTCCACATCATTTCTGACTTGCCCATGTGGCTCGTTTTTCCTGAAGACACCTGTAACATAGAATTTCACAAAATGGCTGCGGAAAGTTGCAGCAGCTGCGGAAAGTGGCAAGATTTCGCAGCTAAATGAGAAAAAATATAAATCAAACAGCAGACACAAAATATAGTTAAAAACCATTTAAGATGCTCTTTTGCAATTAATATACAATGATATTGACAACTTGGAAGGTTCAGGTGAATGAAAAAGGTCTAGAATGGTGTATAGGAAAGATGCAGATTTGAGACTCAACATACCCCCACTGTGAAGGTGTTGCATGTCCTCATGCAACCAAAATTTTGATAATCCTTCTTCAGTTCATATTCCTTGACACTTCAACCAGTACATCCAATCCTCTCCTCCTCTTCCTTGGTGCTGCTAACATCCTGGGTTTCTTCATTAAACATCTGAATTTGATATTAACCAGTGCTCTGTTTAACTTCTGGCATTTATTTTTCAATTTCTTGTTCTTCTTCTGCCATATTCCCAGATGTAGCATGGTATTATCATGAATGATTTTTTCCAATTTGCTTTGTTCCTTCAATGTCTCATTTTCATTTTTAATGTGTTTATTTAAAAGCTCTAGCTCAAAGACTTCCTGTTTCAGTGATTGGACTAGATCATTTTGTGATATGTGAGGCTGAATGGACGAAGTACTGGGACCTGTAGCTACTTTTTCTAAAGATTCTATATAATCATATACTTCTTGCTGCTTGGGGTCTATATCAGGTGTCATTTTTATTGGGTTGTCCCCAAAATGCCATGAAGGAGAGTTGTCTTCAAAATCTGGCTGAGAAGGGCTCACATCAACATCTGGCTGAGAATGGGATGGACTATGTTCAATGTCTGACTGAGAATGAAATGAACCAGGTTCACTGACTGACTGAGAGTGAGATGGACTATAGTCAGCTGGGGACTGTTCAGATGTTTCTTCTCCCAAATCGATAAAATGAGGTCCCTTCATTTGTGTTTTCCTCAACTTCCCCTTAAGCCTGGAACTTCTTCTCACACGGTGTGGACCACTATCGTTTTGCTTTTGTTTCCCTTTCTCTTTCTTCTTGGCTATAGATAACTGTTCTTGAAGATGAACCAATCTCCCAGATAACACTTGATGATCTTCTTCTTCGGAAGAAGGGGTTTGATGTATAGCCTCAATACTTTTTCTCTCTTTTGATGTTATTGGCTTTTTACCCTTGGTTTCTTTCTTCTTCCTTTTTGACAGTCTCTCTTCCCTACTAGTTCTTTCAATTGTAGTAGTAGGAGTACTTTGAGTTTCATCATTTGTTCTTTTTCTCCTACACCTTCTTGATGTGCTACCTTCGGGAATTTCTTGAGGTTCCTCGAAGAAATTTCTAATCAAAAATTGTTCCCATGTGTCCTTCTTCTCCTTTAACTCTTTTTCAATCAAAATTTTTACAAGACCATGGTGATATAGATGTGGTTCTACATCCCCTAAATGTTTCTGAACAGTCACGGACATCTTCTTCAAACTATTTAATAGAAAATATGGGAGATTGAGAGTTTGATTATCTAGAAAATTCATTAGCAATCTGGTATGGTACATATACATGGACCCAAAACGGCCTTCACAGGTGATGAATTTTTGAACAACTAGCAGCAAAGTAGCCCATTCCTCTTTCAAAGCATGAACAGGAATTCCTCTTTTAAAAATAGTTATGTCCATACCTAGGTTATGTAGAATTACTCTCCAGGCTTCATCACTAATGCTTTTGTTCTTAAACCATCGTTCACCCTCTTGAAGAAGTTCTATGGCAGATGCTATAGATGCCTCATTCACCATGAACTTAAGGTCTCCAATCTCTACCTCCAGGCCATTGAAAGACCTTGCAAACGCTTTTATCACCTCTTTAGGGTAGCCTCTAAACTTTTGGATAAACCGCAGCCACTTTGCTTTCTTCAATATATCCTTGACTTGCGGATATCCTTCCATGAATTTAGGTCCCTCTGGTTCTGCTCTCAACAATTTACCCATCCTCCTTTCTGCTCTTTAAAAACTTGCCTGCGTGAGGAGGGTTCAATGGAAGTAGGACAGCTGAATGAACAGAAATGAGCACGATGACTGTAGGTAGATATCAGAGAGTGGGTATACAGACTGTAGCGTAACAGAGAATGAAATGGAGAGAAGCGGAACAGAGAAGGGTTACGTGAGCACGGCGGAAATTCGGCTGTGAGATTAATAGAATAATAGGAGGAATATAACACATTCGGCAGTGTTTTAAAATTTGGTGGATGCAAAATAAATGTAAGCACGTTTAAACAACGGCTATGGATTTTATGCGGCTGAAAGAAGCCGTAGTCAAATCAACTACGTCTCATTGTCACAGGTGGAATATCGGAGTATGAGTGAAGATCGGAGGTTTAATTATGGGACCGTTTGAGAATGAATGCGGGAGGATCATATGGAGATCGTGAAAGGGTTATGGAGTTTGTCAATATAATCATTGCACATAATGGATGGAGCTTATGGTTTAGAACTATATAAAAATGTGTTTTAAATGCCATTTGAAATGAATTTTTACTCATACCTTGGAATCTTTTCCATTTTTCCTTGGTCTTCAATTAGTTGCTCCTCATTGATATCTTGAATGCTCCATGTCTTCATTTTTGGTCCTCATACCTGCATTTTATTTCATGATTATGGAAATAACATCTGGCTGTACATTCTTTTGAAAACAGAGTGGTAGCTGCGGAATCTGCTTCTGGCTGCGGAAACTGGTGTCAGCTGCGGAAACAGATGTCAGCTGTGGAAATTGACACAGCTATTATTTGGGTGAATGGAAATGAACGGATGACAAATGAATAAATGGAAATGGTCATGAAAGAGAATTTTATTGGTAAAATGGATGAAAAATGAAGTGAAATGGAATGAAGTGGAGTGAAATGAAGTGGAATGGAATGGAGTGGGTGGTCACAAAACTTGTGAAATGAAAGAGAGATTTTTTTTTTTGGAAAATATAGGGTGTCAGGTGTTCCTGATTTTCACCCAATATTTTCTGTATAAGACTGCCAATCAGTGATTGGTTTTCAGGCTTATACAATTTTTATTTTTATTTTTTTTTATTTTTTTTTTTAAACTGAAAAGAACAAAAGCTAGGCTGGTGGAGAAGAAGAATTCTTCTGTACCAGCCTGATTGCAGAATTTTATTGAAACATTTTGACAAATTCCTCTTTTGAGAGTGGCTTATGATAAACTTTCAATATGTGGCCATTCACAATAAGAGGAGTTTGAAACTCATCAATGGTCTTGATTCTTACCGCTCCATTGCTAAAGATCTTGTCAATCTCATATGGCCCAAGCTAATGAGTCTGAAATTTTCCTTGAAAATATTTAAACTTGGAATCAAATAACAATGCCCAATCTCCTTCTTGAAACTTTTTCTCTTTGATGTACTTGTCATTCCATTTATCTCTTTGATATTGAACTAGATCAGTTCTTAGAATTTCCTCTTGTCTGATCTCATCTAGCTCGTTCAACTGCTCCATTCTATGCTTTTGGGCTTCTGATAAGTCCATCCCCAACTGAACTGCTATCTTGAAGGTCTTGACTTGGAACTCAATGGGGAGCAGGACTTCTTTCCCATAAACAAGTTCATAGGGAGAATGTCCTATTGTATTTCTCCATGTAGTTCTGTAGGCCCACAAGGCTTCAGGAAGCCTTTTTGCCCAATCTCTTCTATGTAGATGAACAGTTTTGGTGATGATACTTTCAAGAACTTTGTTTGTGGACTCCACTTGACCATTTGCTTGCGGATGGTAAGGAGTATATCTTTTGTGCTTGATTTTGTATTCTTCCATCAACTTCTCCACCAAATTAGATGTGAATTGGCTCCCCTGATCTGTCACAATTTCTCTTGGAACACCAAAGCGAGTAAAAATATCCTCATAAAGAAAATGAACAACTGAATTTTCAGTAGCAGATACTAATGCTTTGGCTTCTACCCATTTAGTAACATAATCGGTACAAACCAATATATACTTCTTTTGCTTAGATGGTGGATTAATAGGTCCAATGAAATCTAAAGCCCATTTTTCAAAGGGTTCAATGAGTACCTGTGTTTGCAATGGCATTTCATTTGAAAGGGTAGGTTTCCCTACTCTTTGGCAGCTGTCACACCTTTTGACATATTGTTTCGCATCTTTGAAGAGGGAAGGCCAATAATATCCTAAAGAGAGGATTGTATAGGCCGTCCTTTTGTCTGCAAAGTGTCCGCCGCATGGTTCATCATGACATGCCTTAAGAATATCAGGCATTTCATCTTCCCTGACACATCTTCTGATCACAAGATCTGGCCCTGTTTTAAACAATTCATTAGAAATCCATGAATATTTTGAACTCTCCTGAATAATTTTTCATTTTTCACTTGGAAATAAATGTGAAGGCAGTTTCCCTGTAACCAAATAGTTAGCAATATCTGCATACCAAGGAGTCTTAATAGTTACTGCAAACAAGTATTCATCAGGAAACTTATCCTCTACAGGAGAATCTTCTTTAGTATTCTGAATCTTAGACAAGAAATCAGCTATTGTATTTTGTTTTCCTGGTCTATCCAACACAATAATATTGAATTCTTGCAAAAGTAAGAGCCATCTTGTCACTCTGCCATTAGTAACACGTCTTTTCATTAAATATCTAATTGCAGAATGGTCAGTATGAATAAAAGTTTCATAGCCTATTATGTAATGTCTAAACTTATTAATTGCATGAACAACAGCTAAAAACTCTTTTTCAGTCACAGTATAGTTCAACTCCGTGGGAGTCAAATTTTTACTGGTGTAATAAATGGCATAAGGAATTAAATCTTTTTGACCCAACACAGCTCCAAGAGCTGTATCTGAAGCATCTGTAGAAATATGGAAAGGAAGTTTCCAATTTGGTCCTCTCAAGATAGGTGCTTGAGATATTCTTGTTTTCAAAGTTTCAAAAGCGGATTGACAATCAGGATCCCATTTAAATTCACAGTCTTTTGTAAGCAACTTGAAGAGTGGAGATGCTATTTTAGTGAAGTTTTATATAAATCTTCTATAGTAACCAGTAAATCCTAGAAAACTTCTAACATCTCTTTGACAATTTGGAATAGGCAACTTGGAGATGACTTCAACTTTTGATCTATCAACCTTAATCCCATCTCCTGAAATATGATGTCCTAAAACAATCCCTTCGGTAAACATCATAAAGCATTTTTCATGGCTTAATGAAAGGTTTGTTTCTTGACATCTTATAAGAACTTTTTCCAAATTTTCTAATGCCTCTTCAAATGAATTACCATAAACTGTAAAATCATCCATATAAACCTCTACACAATCATGGATTAGATCAGAAAAAATTCCTAGTACTGCTCTTTGGAATGTTGCGGGTGCATTACATAACCCGAAAGGAAGCACTCGGTAGGCAAAAGTTCCCCATGGACAAGTAAATGTGGTCTTATCTTGATCTTCAGGTGCTACCTGAATTTGATTATAGCCACTAAAACCATCCAAAAATGAAAAGTACTTTTTACCTGCTAATGTATCTAATACCTGATCGATAAAAGGCAAAGGAAAGTGATCCTTGAAAGTTGCTTTGTTCAATTCCCTGTAATCAATGCATACCCTCCATTTACCATTCTTTTTAGGTACTATAACCAAAGGAGAAACCCATCGGCTATCTGAAATTGGATAAATGAAGTTTACATTAAGTAGTTTTTGGAGCTCTTCTTTCACTATCTCCCTAAGATTTGGATTCATCCTTCTTTGAGGTTGTCTGATTGGTCTATTGTTTTCCTCAATATAGATATGATGGATGCAAGTCTTAGTATCAATACCTTTCATGTCAGTATACTCCCATGCAAATGCAATAGAATGTTTTTGCAAGATTTTGGTTAGTTCTTCTTGTTGTGACTTTTCCAAATGCTTGTTGATATTTAATGTTTTTCCTGGAAAAATCTCAATGGTAGAACTACCAAACTCTTCCATAGAGTAAAGAGACATTTGTCTTGATGATAAATATTCAATGTCAGATTCCAACTAAAATTGTGTGGGGTCATATTCTGAAGATGTCTCAAAATTTTCTAATGTGTTCAGAATTTGACTATCCTCACTGATTTCAGAAATGGTAAAGACAGGTTGTATAATGTCCTCATCATCGACCCATTCATTGTCTCCTACTTCTGTGATTGCTTTTGCTGGAGGATACAAATTGAATTTCTTTGTCGAATTACCATTAGAAATGTACATATCCCCGGATCTACAACTAATGAAAGCATCAGCTGTGGCTAGCCAAGGTCTTCCTAAGATAAGTGGGTGCCCTCCTAGATTACTCTTGGGAGTCAAAATCATAAAATCTACTGGATATTCCCAAGAATCTAAGGAGGCTGAAATATCTTCTAATACACCATCTGGTTTAATAATTGATCGATCTGCAAGTTGCAGTAAAGTAGGTGTAAAAAGAAGGTTAGGAAGTTTTAGCTGGTCCATAGTCTGTCTACTCATAATGTTGATAGCAGCCCCTAAGTCAATCAATGTATTTGGAATTTCTATCCCATTTATATGTGTCTTTACAATTGGACTTCCTGGATCTACATACTTCTGCATGGTAATTTTTCCCATCATGATATCTGCAATTTTTCCTACCAGGTGGATTCTTCTTGTGTCTTTTAGTTTCCTTCCTGGTCTTTTGAAACTCAACTCCTTTATTGCTTTTGCTAGAATAGGAATCTCTTGAATGGCTTGTAGCAAGGGAATCTTGATACAAACATTCTTCAATTCATCTAGAAAATCATAGTTAGGCAACAAGATTTGTTTTTCCACCCCCTTGTCAATTTGTAGTCTTTCAGGAAAAGGAGGTGTAGATGAAGATGCGGGTTGCTCAACTATAGGAGTTGTGGGTGTTAACTTTTCTTTTTCTTTTTGCATGCTTGAATTTTGAAGAGATTCTTCCTCAGAACCCTTATTGACTTGAAGAGAGTCCTCCTCAGAGGTATCTTGCTCTTGAATATCTATAGAAGGTTTTCCTAAAACTCTACCAGATCTGAGTTGTACATCGTTGAGAGGAACAATCATATAGGTAGGAAATTGTTGTCCTTCTACCATGTAAGTATTCGGAGGATTTTTATTGTTAGGATTTGGCAATGGCTGAGCTGGAAGTTGATTTGTCTTTTGTTGGTATGGGAGCATGAGTTGAGGATTTGGATTTTGTTGAGAAGGTTTTTGTTGTGGAAATGGCAATGAAAGTTATGGATTTGGGTTTGGAAGTTGTGGAGCTTGTTGATTTTGAAAAGATGGAGGATATTGATAAAATTGAGCAAATCTCCCATAAGGATTTTGCATTCCTTGTACCCATGGCTAATATGGATTTTGATGTTGGGGCCAAGGTTGTTGCCAAGGATTCCAATTTGGTGGGGTTTGAAGATTCATAGGGTTGTTAAACCCTTGAGTTTGTTGTCCCTGCCAAGGTCTTCTTGCAACAAAACAGAGAGATTCTACTGAATTTGGGTCTTCTTGAAAAATAGCTTTGAGTCCAGGAATTGAAGGAAAATCCTTGATCTCATGATTCTCTGAGCAAATTATACATGTTTCTACAACTTTTGCATCCAAGGGACATTCCCTTAAAGCATGTTTCTTCCTACATTTCGGACAAAAGATGGCTAGAGCATCTGTTTTTGCTTTCTGCTTGTTTTGGATTTTAAGGGTGTCTAGTTGTTCACTAAGGCTCCCTAAGATATCAGTTTTGAACTCATCAAGCATATTACCAATCTCTGCCCTACTTACTGATCCAGTTGCAGATTTGTTAGCCCTAATAAGAAAAGGATCCCTAGGCCCTTTGCGGTGATTGTGGATTTGGGTTTGGAAGTTGTGGAGCTTGTTGATTTTGAAAAGATGGAGGATATTGATAAAATTGAGCAAATCTCCCATAAGGATTTTGCATCCCTTGTACCCATGGCTGATATGGATTCTGATGTTGGGGCCAAGTTTGTTGCCAAGAATTCCAATTTGGTGGGGTTTCAATATTCATAGGGTTGTTAAACCCTTGAGTTTGTTGTCCCTGCCAAGGTCTTCTTGCAACAAAACAGAGAGATTCTACTGAATTTGGGTCTTCTTGAAAAACAACTTTGAGTCCAGGAATTGAAGGACAATCCTTGATCTCATGATTCTCTGAGCAAATCATACATGTTTCTACAACTTTTGCATCCAAGGGACATTCCCTTAAAGCATGTTTCTTCCTACATTTCGGACAAAAGATGGCTAGAGCATCTGTTTCTGCTTTTTGCTTGTTTTGGATTTTAAGGGTGTCTAGTTGTTCACTAAGGCTCCCTAAGATATCAGTTTTGAATTCATCAAGCATGTTACCAATCTCTGCCCTACTTACTGATCCAGTTGCAGATTTTTTAACCCTAATAAGAGAAGGATCCCTAGGCCCTTTTCCTGTTTTAGATTTTTCTCTTGAGAGATGGACACATAGTTCTGTTATGTCACGAAGTGGAAGTTGAGAAATGTCTCCTTTCCCCATCATGTTTAAAATATATATCCATTCATCTCTAATGGCTTTTAATATGAGGGCTTTCAAGGTTTCATCATCTAAGTTGCTCATCTTTGCTCTTTTCAAGTTGTATTGAAATCTTTCAAGTAAATCTTCCAAGTTTTCGTCTTCTTTTTGCATCATTTTGAATACCTCATCCTTGTGATTGGTGGGCATACAATAGTCCAAGTATCTATCCAAATTTTTTTGTTTCATATCATTCCAAGTCCTAATATATTGAGTGGCTAATCCCATGAACCATTTCAAAGCAGCTCCCTTCAAAGTTGAAGGAAATAGTTTGAGTTTTTGAGAGTCTTCCATATAGTCATAAGTTCGGCATACAACTTCAAACTCAAACAGAAATGTTTCAGGATCCTCACTTCGCAATCCATAAAAGTTAGGGAGGACAGATGGTGAGATATTTTTCATCGTTGTATGAGTTTCCTCATCAACTATAGGGAATCCAAACAAGTTGTCTCCTTCCCTATTTCTTTCATTATTTCCTTCACCATTGTTGTCTCCATTGTTTCCTCCTCTTCTACCTCTACCTCCAAATCCATCTATTATTTCTTCTGCCATGATAGTTTCTTTAGAGTCCTTAAATTCCTCTGGTTCTTCTATCAAGGGAGGATGAGAGAGAGTCTCTTCCTTTTCTAAATGAGATTTAGTAGGTGGTATAGGAGAATCCTCTAATTCAGCTGTTCCTTGAATTCCAAAAATCTTAAGGCTAGGGGTAGATGGTGGTGAATCTTGTCTATGCCTTGAAGAAGATGGAGTTGTAAAAATCGAATTCTTGGCTTTAGCTATAAACCTTCCCCTAGAATCTCTTGCTCTATGCATGTCATTTTTTATTTTTATTTTTATTTTTTTTATTTTTTTTTTAAAGTTGGGCTAATAATTCTCTTTCTGATCTTCCAGGTCACACTAGGTGCAAGAAGAGAGCATACTTAAGAAATTTCTAAACCAATAACTCTCTTTTCTGATCCTCCAGATCACACTAGGTGCAAGAGGAGAGCATACTTCAAGAAGTTATCAAGTTTTCCCTTCTTTTATTATTTTGTGTTTTTTTTAAGAAATTGGCTACCTAGTTACACTTCCCCGGCAACGGTGCCAAAATGTTTGGTCAATTTAGTGTGTCCTAAATTGCTACATTAATTTATCAATCCGGGATTCGTAAGCTGATGAAGTGCGGCGCACTATATGTGCAAGATTACCTATTTCTTAACTTTTTGTCGTTTTTGGTTTTCTAATGTGAGATGGACATTCTAAAATAAAAACAAGTATGGTTATGATTGTTCAAGGAAATGATATCCTCTATAATGATTTACCAACTTGAAACTTAAAAAGGAATTTGAAACATACAATGACAAAACTTGAAAGGAAATGAAAATATGCTGCTGAAATGAAAATGTGCTGCTAGTCTAATAAATCAAACAGTGAACTATTGAGCATGAAAACCAAACTATCCTTGCTGTTGTCTAAACACAAAAGAAACTATGCTGAAAGAAATCCAAAAATTGCAACAAAGTAAATCTAAATCAAATTACATCAACTTATCTTCTGATCCCTCATCATTAGTCCAGCTATGATTTTCGGAGGTAACCATAAACAACTTGAGTAACTTGATATCTAACTTGCAGAAAGTAAACTAATATCAAACTACACATTCATAATTCAATCCCTCACCATCAGTCCAGCTGTGGCTTTCGGAGGCAACTGAAGATGTTATGAGCAATTTAATATATCTAACTTGCAGAAAGGAAACTAATATCAAACTACATATTCATAATTCCATCCCTCACCATCAGTCCAGCTGTGGCTTTGGAGAAGTGGCAGAAGAGATGTCACTGACAATTTAATATTTCTAACTATGAAGAAGTAAACTAATATCAAACTACACATTCATAATTCATTCCTCACAATAATTCCATTGTAGCTTTGGAAATGGCCAGAAGATATGTGACATTTAATATATCTAAATCTAACTCTTGGAAACAAATGTACAGCTGAAGACTGAAATAAACAAAACGATCAAATTAAACAGAAACTAAGAAAAGTAAATTAGTAGCAGAATAATATTAATTCCATGTCATTAGTCAAAAATTTATGCAAATGCCTGGGCTGCCTATTTATAACCTGAAACAAGAACACTGATCAGTTAACAATAACATAAAACATGAAAGATTATGGACAGAAGCAAGATGTAAAGCATGAAAGATTATAAACAGAAATGAAGCATATATACTATGAAAGATGCAATGTATAAACACATGAATGACTTATGGCACAATGAGCTTAAAGAAATAAAACAAGAACTATACAATAATGCACAAAACCTCAGCGTGTGTAGGGGCCCTCTGCACCAGCCTTGGCAACAGCCTTCAAGTACGAATTACGCTTGGAAAAAGAGTCTTCTTATATATTAAAATGCAGTCATAACAGAGAGGTGATATTACGGCACAGTGGCAACGTAATTACATTACAGAGCTATCTGGAGGCTAATGGAGACTAATAAAAAATAACTCTTATGCGTATGCAAACGCATTATTTATAATTGAAGGTGATATAACTAATTTCCTAAAGTTTATGCTGATGGAGAACACGTAAACCATTACGTCCAAAGATCTAGGATCATGGCCGCGTTGAGGAGTAAATCTATGAAGAGTGGATGTTTGAATTCGGCTTATGGAGCCATGTACAGGTGTTGATTTGTCTCCCGCAGTTCAGAAACGGCCATATAAATCTCCACGTGACGAGAAACAGAGTCCTGTCACCGTGGGACTCTACGGTTGACTTCCACTTGGCCACCTTTGACCGTAGCCTCCTTAGGTGAATTTGCTCGAGCCAATAGGACACGATCAATGTCCACATCATTTCTGACTTGCCCATGTGGCTCGTTTTACCTGAAGACACCTGTAACATAGAGTTTCACAAAATGGCTGCGGAAAGTTGCAGCAGCTGCGGAAAGTGGCAAGATTCCGCAGCTAAATGAGCAAAATCTAAATCAAACAGCAGACACAAAAATATAGTTAAAAACCACTTTATATGCTCTTTTGCAATTAATATACAATGATATTGACAACTTGGGAGGTTCAGGTGAATGAAAAAGGTATAGAAAGGTGTATGGAAAAGATGCAGATTTGAGACTCAACAATGACCAACATCAAAAAGACCTCAAGAGAGAGATCATATTTCAGAACCATCATAATGCCAACAATGCATCCTTTCCACATGACCAATGCTCCCCCTTAGCCTGTGCATCCTGAACACTTTCAACAACAAATCATCAAGGCATCTTCATCAAATATCAAAATATGAGAGTTGAAACATCACCAGAGATACCAAACAGCACTACAGCTGTGCTGAAAAAAATGCTGACCCAGAAAAATTTTGTCATCAAACACCCATACACGGTTTTCTATGTATAAAATCGCGTATATACGTGACTGTCCTTCAGGAAATCCGTGTATCCAACTTAATCTTTTGATTTTAAGCAGATCTGATCTTCTAAGAGGCAGAGACAATTCCCAGCTTTTTTCTGAGATATTCGAATGCTTCCCTGGAATATATGAGAGAAGAAAGATAGGAAAATGTAGCTATGTTTTCAAGTGTCGTGCAATGCAGCATCAACATATTCTTCTCAAGAGGAATTATCATACCAGAACAACTTCAAGCAATCATCAATGTGATTTGATATCACCAAGATCTTCATGATTCATAATCATGATGCATGTGTAGGAAAAAGGTCTCAACCGTGATAAAAGTCATCAGCAACAAACTCTGCATGATCTAACCTTATCTCTGAATCATAAGACTTCCATCTCATCTAGGTGTGAAAACAAAAGATACTCTTCAGCAAAAAGCAATCAGGGCTCATCCATAATCTCATCATAAGAAACCATGTATCATGTCTCCATCATTTGAGCATGAGTATTATGAGAACTAAGGAATAAGCAGATACAATGCCAACAATGCAATCATTAGTAGTTATACTGATGCTCCCCCCGAACCTGTGCTCCTGATATTTAGCTGAATCATTGTTTTTCTTATCAGAAAAGCATACGCTTCTGTCTCCAGTGGAACTCGCATGTATATGCAACTTTAGTTCATGAAACCTACGTATATAAAGTGAAACACAGAAAAAATTTCACTCCTTCATCTCCCCCTTAGCTTGTGCCACCTGTACCTGTCTTCTTCTCATCAGATGCACTGTCAGAAATAAACATAACCAGAATTACCAAACCAACCATGAGAATCACCATACATTGCTCCCCCTGTGATGACACATTACTAATCCCTAGAATGTATCTCACATCACTCCTACAGTCATTATGAGAAGTAAGCTTTAGAAGCGGATGACTGCAGTAGGGTCAATATTCCCTATGTTTCTGACCGGTCCTCCTTCTTTTTCCAGCTTTGCTTGAAATTTCTTATAGTGTGCTGGAAATTTTCCAATTTCTCAGATCTATTCATCTTGCATTATTTTTCTACATGTCCATACTTGTTACAATCATAACATCTTGCGTGACCAGAAAAGTAAGCATAGGAATCATAATGTGTTTTTCTATTCTTTCTTCTATTGAAATCAGCTGCTTTATGACCATACTTGCTGCATGAAAAACAATATCCCTTAAAGAAACCTGAGTACATTTCTATGTAGAATCTGTTTGTTTGTGACTGAAACAATCTGCTTCTGCAATTGGCTGCAACATGCCCATAATTGTGACATTTAAAGCATTCAACATTATTGATCAAAGGAGGGAATGATTTCTTTTTAAAGTTCATGATTCTCGGTTGACCTTTTTTTTCTTCAAACACTTCAGGTTTTGCATTGATATCCTTTGAATCTTTAGCACTTTCTTGTGAACTATATTCTCCTTTAACAGTTTCATGAAAACCAAGACCAAATTTAACAGAAGGAGACCTTTGACTACTAAGAATATTGTCCATAATCTTAGAACTATCTTGAAACCTCAAGAGTTTATCTTTTTCTTCTCATTTACCTTTTAAAATATTTACCTCAACCTCCAATCTTTGGCATTGCTTCTTCATACTTTCTTCGACCCTTCTTCCTTCTTCTACTTGATCATTCAATTTTAAAATCTCTTCTTTCAACCCATTTTCTTGTTCTTCAAAAGTTTGTAAAATTTCTTCATTCTTCTTATTTGATTTTTTGAGATCTGTTTTGAGAGAGATGATTTCTGCTTCAAGTCTTTCACTTCGATTGGTTACTTTATCCTGCAGTCTTTGATACATTTCTATCTGTCCATTCATTCTAGAGATCACATCTTTGTAGATAGATTCCTTCCTTTTAAATTGATCCCAATCATTACTTTCACTTTATTTTTCTCTATCTTCACCATTGCATGCACAAGGAAGTGAATTACAAGAACAACAATCAGTACCTGATTCATTATCTTCATTTTCTGTTGTACATGTTTTCTGAGATATCTCCTTTCTTTGAGTAGCCTTCTTCTTTTGCTTCCTTCCCATTGTGACGGATCTCCTTCAAGAGATCAAGCTTCTTCAGAAGGACCTGCTCTGATACCAATTGTTGGGAAAAACACTGAGAGGGGGGGGTGAATCAGTATTTAGGGCTGACTGAAAATTTTTTACTTTTTCTTTCTCTTAAACCCATACGCTACTTCATTGAACCCAACTAGCGTATACATGCAGATATCCTTAAGAAAACTCGCGTATGTCCAAATATCTTATTATGCATTTAATTCTTTACTTAGATCATTTCATCATTCATTCATCAGATGTTTATTAATCAGTAAGCATGTGCAGTAATAACAGAATAAACCATCACACATAAGCAACACACATGAACACCAGTATTTAAGGTGGAAACCCAATTCAGGAGAAAACCACCGTTTTCATCGTCTCTATCTTCAATATTTATTATAAAGAAAACTTCTTACAACCATGTACTGGCCCAGACTCATACCAGCACGCAGGCACCCACCTGCAGAAGGCTACAACCTTCTCTCATTTACCAGCCTCTCCTAGAAGGGAGCTACAACCCCCTGCTCTCGTTTACCAGCCTCTCCTGGAAGGGAGCTACAACCCCCTGTTCTCGTTTACCAGCTACCACTGGAAGGGAGCTATAACCCCCTCACTGAAGGCTTCGACCCTCAGCACCATTGTGGACCACGTTTCATCAATTTTCATACTGGATCCAACAGCTTCCATACAACACACCTTGTAGGCCACTTTTCATCAAATATTCAGACTGGACCCACTCCACACATTTAAGCTCAACATACATCAAACTGAAACTTATAACCCCATCAATTCATTCATTGAATCATCAACCAATCAAACAACAACTTGATCTTTAATCAACATAATCAGCAGCATAATCAACATTCAAACAACCCAGATCTGTATGAATACATCATTGACAGGTAGCAGTAAAACAGTAGAACAGATCAAACATTTCATTCCACATACTTCAGCAAAACCCTAGATTTCATACGCACTTTTACTTCACTGAACCTGCATATATACGCACTTTCATAGAAACAAACCTGCGTATACTTCTGCACATATTTCAGAACTGATCTCATATTCCATACACGCTTTTGCTGAAGCCAACTTGCGTATATACACCCTTTCTCTGCCACGAAACTGCGTATAGATCTTCAAACATTGTAGGGTTGTGCAACTCTTCAGAACAGATAAATAGCTCAGATCTTACCCTTCACTTCAGAAAATATTCGCCTTATCTTAGATCTAAACATTCCATAAACAGATCTAGATAATACATAGTCATTTCAGATCTAGAGATCCCTCTTCATCATTTTCTTCAGAGGTGCATTATTAATTCAGATAAATCAATAAACTGTTACCCTTCCATGCAGATATACTTCAAAGTGAAGTATTCATTAAAACCCATACTTATGCACACCCTTGCACTATGATCTTCTTCTCCTTATATAGATTTAGCCTTTGTCAATACCATGAGCCAAAACCACACAACTTTCGATGGTATTCCTGGACGAGATCAAATAGATAATCCAACGCTCAATACTGTAGGCCAATACCATGGTAATGTCCCCTATTTTTATAAATTTAGAGCGCAAATAGGAATACGCTACTTGGTACGTACTTTTCCGCGTACATACACTACTCCTCCTTTACAAACCTACGTATTCTTTGTGACATACCATTTTTATCATCATTCTGGCATTTACTAGAATTTCTCTCTGTTACTTCTGAGCAACTCTGTAGATACATCAGATTTACATCATTAATAAACTCATCAAGTCAGTTTCCATCAAGGACAACTTCATCAAGTAGGTTGCCATCAACTTCATCAAGTAGGTTGCCATCAAGGACAACACATTGCATCATATTGCCAACAATCTCCCCCTTTGGACTTGATGGCAACCATGATGGTGTTTGATCACCACAAAAGATAGATACATTGAATATAACCATTATGCAAACACCATGATACTCTCCCCCTATTCAAACACCATGATACTCTCCCCCTTTGACATCAAGGGCAAAGGGCAGATCAAAACCAAAACAAGGTAGAAAGAAGAGCTCTGTAGATCTGATGTGCACTGAAGTTACCATGCTCCCCCTGACTTCATGCTAAATCTTCAAACATATGTTTCAATGAAGTACATGACTCTATGACCTTTCCTATCACCAAGGACTCATACTTACATCAAGGATCCAACCAAGTGTATTTACATATATGACTCAAGTACCCAACCAAGTGGGTTTACACATTTTGACTCAACTACCCAACCAAGTGGGTTTACAAAATTGAAGAAGTCCTTACATGACTGAATAACAATTTACATCATAGGTCTCAACATGACCTTTTCATCAAATTAAAAATATGATTTTTTATGACCAACATCAAAAATACCTCAAGAGAGAGATCATATTTCAGAACCATCATAATGCCAACAATGCATCCTTTCCACATGACCAAAGCTCCCCCTTAGCCTGTGCATCCTGAGCACTTTCAACATCAAATCATCAAGGCATCTTCATCAAATATCGAAATATGAGAGTTGAAACATCACCAGATATACCAAATAGCACTGCAGCTGTGCTGAAAAAATGCTGACCTAGAAAATTTTTGTCATCAAACACCCATACACGGTTTTCTGTGTATAAACTCGCGTATATACGCGACTGCCCTTCAGGAAATCTGCGTATATACGCGACTGTCCTTTAGGAAATCTGCGTACATACGCGACTGTCTTCAGGAAATCCGCGTATCCAACTTAATATTTTGATTTTAAGCAGATCTGATCTTCTGAGAGGCAGAGACAATTCCCAGCTTCTGTCTGAGATATTCGAATGCTTCCTTGGAATATATGAGAGAAGAAAGATAGGACAATGTAGCTATGTTTTCAAGTGTCGTGCAATGCAACATCAACATATTCTTCTCAAGAGGAATTATCATTCCAGAACAACTTCAAGCAATCATCAATGTGATCTGATATCACCAAGATATTCATGATTCATAATCATGATGTAACATGTGTAGGAAAAAGGTCTCAACCATGACAAAAGTCATCAGCAACAAACTATGCATGATCTAACCTTATCTCTGAATCATAAGACTTCCATCTCATCTAGGTGTGAAAACAAAAGATACTCTTCAGCAAAAAGCAATCAGGGCTCATCCATAATCTCATCATAAGAAACCATGTATCATGTCACCATCATTTGAGCATGAGTATTACAAGAACTAAGGAATAAGCAGATACAATGCCAACAATGCAATCATTAGTATTTAGACTGATGCTCCCCCTGAACCTGTGCTCCTAATCTTTAGCTGAATCACTGATTTTATTATCAGAAAAGCATACACTTCTGTTTCCAGTGGAACTCGTGTGTATACGCGGCTTTAGTTCATGAAACCCGCGTATATAAAGTGAAACACAGAAAAAAAATCACTCCTTCATCTCCCCCTTAGCTTGTGCCACCTGTACCTGTCTTCTTCTCATCAGATGCACTGTCAGAAATAAACATAACCAGAATTACCAAACCAACCATGAGAATCACCATACATTGCTCCCCCTGTGATGACACATTACTAATCCCTAGAATGTATCTCACATCACTCCTGCAGTCATTATGAGAAGTAAGCTTTAGAAGCGGATGACTGCAGTAGGGTCAATATTCCCTATGTTTTTGACCGGTCCTCCTTCTTTTTCCATCTTTGCTTGAAATTTCTTATAGTGTGCTGGAAATTTTCCAATTTCTCAGATCTATTCATCCTGCATTCCTTTTCTACATTTCCATACTTGTTACAAGCATAACATCTTGCGTGACCAGAAAAGTAAGCATAGGGATCATAATGTGTTTTTCTATTCTTTCTTCTATTGCAATCAGCTGCTTTATGACCATACTTGCTGCATGAAAAACAATATCCCTTAAAGAAACCTGAGTACCTTTCTATGTAGAATCTGTTTGTTTGTGACTGAAACGATCTGCTTCTGCAATTGGCTGCAACATGCCCATAATTGTGACATTTAAAGCATTCAGCATTATTTATCAAAGGAGGGAATGATTTCTTTTGAGAGTTCATGATTGTCGGTTGACCTTTTGTTTCTTCCAACACTTCAGGTTTTGCATTGATATCTTTTGAATCTTTAGCACTTTCTTGTGAACTAGATTCTCCTTTAACAGTTTCATGAAAACCAAGACCAAATTTAACAGAAGGAGGCCTTTGAATACTAAGAATATTGTCCAGAATCTTAGAACTATCTTGAAACTTCGAGAGTTTATCTTTTTCTTCTAATTTACCTTTTAAAATATTTACCTCAACCTCCAATCTTTGGCAATGCTTCTTCATACTTTCTTCGACCCTTCTTCCTTCTTATACTTGATCATTAAATTTTAAAATCTCTTCTTTCAACCCATTTTCTTGTTCTTCAAAAGTTTGTAAAAGTTCTTCATTCTTCTTATTTGATTTTTCGAGATCTGTTTTGAGAGAGATGATTTCTGCTTCAAGTCTTTCACTTCGATTGGTTACTTTATCCTGCAGTCTTTGATACATTTCTATCTGTCCATTAATTCTAGAGATCACATCTTTGTAGATATATTCCTTCCTTTTAAATTGATCCCAATCATTACTTTCACTTTCTGTTTCTCTATCTTCACCATTGCATGCACAAGGAAGTGAATTGCAAGAACAACAATCAGTACCTAATTCATTATCTTCATTTTTTGTTGTACATGTTTTCTGAGATATCTCCTTTCTTTGAGTAGCCTTCTTCTTTTTCTTCCTTCCCATTGTGACGGATCTCCTTCAAGTGATCAAGCTTCTTTAGAAGGACCTGCTCTGATACCAATTGTTGGGAAAAATACTGAGAGGGGGGGGGGGGTGAATCAGTATTTAGGGCTGACTGAAAAATTTTTACTTTTTCTTTCTCTTAAACCCATATGCTACTTTATTGAACCCAACTAGCGTATACACGCGGATATCCTTAAGAAAACTAGCGTATGTACAGAGATCTTATTATGCATTTAATTCTTTACTTAGATCATTGCATCATTCATTCATTAGATGTTTAGTAAGTAGTAAGCATCTGCAGTAATAATAGAATAAACCATCACACATAAGCAACACACATGAACACTAGTATTTAAGGTGGAAACCCAATTCGAGAGAAAACCACCGCTGCCGTTGTCTCTGTCTTCAATATTTATTATAAAGAAAACTTCTTACAACCATGTACTGGCGCAGACTCATACCAGCACCCAGGCACCCACATGCAGAAGGCTACAACCTTCTCTCATTTACCAGCCTCTCCTGGAAGGGAGCTACAACCCCCTGCTCTCATTTACCAGCCTCTCCTGGAAGGTACTGCTCTCGTTTACCAGCCTCTCCTGGAAGGGAGCGACAACCCCCTGTTCTCGTTTACCAGCTACCACTGGAAGGGAGCTACAACCCCCTCACTGAAGGCTTCGACCCTCAGCACCATTGCGGACCACGTTTCATCAATTTTCATACTGGATCCAATAGCTTCCATACAACACACCTTGTAGGCCACTTTTCATCAGATTTTCAGACTGGACCCACTCCACACATTTAAGCTCAACATACATCAAACTGAAACTTATAACCCAATCAATTCATTCATTGAATCATCAACCAATCAAACAACAACTTGATCTTTAATCAACATAATCAGCAGCATAGTCAACATTCAAACAACCCAGATCTGTATGAATACATCATTGACAGGTAGCAGTAAAACAGTAGAACAGATCAGACATTTCATTCCACATACTTCAGCAAAACCCTAGATTTCATATGCGCTTTTACTTCACTGAACTTGCGTATATACGCGCTTTCATAGAAACAAACATGCGTATACTTCTGCACATATTTCAGAACTGATCTCATATTCCATACGCACTTTTGCTAAAGCCAACCTGTGTATATACGCGCTTTCTCTACCATGAACCTGCATATAGATATTCAAACATTGTAGGGTTGTGCAACTCTTCAGAACAGATAAATAGCTCAGATCTTACCCTTCACTTCAAAAAATATTCACCTTATCTCAGATCTAAACATTCCATAAACAGATCTAGACAATACATAGTCATTTCAGATCTAGAGATCCCTCTTCATCATTTTCTTCGGAGGTGCATTATTAATTCAGATCAATCAATAAAACCCAGACTTATGCACACCCTTGCACTAGGATCTTCTTCTCCTTATATAGATTTAGCCTTTGTCAATACCATAAGCCAAAACCACACAACTTTCGATGGTATTCTTGGACGGGATCAAATAGATAATCCAGCGCTCAATACTGTGGGCCAATACCATGGTAATGTCCCCTATTTTTATAAATTTAGAGCAAAAATAGGCATACGCTACTTGGTACGTACTTTTCCACGTACATACGCTACTCCTCCTTTACAAACCCGCGTATGCTTTATGACATACCATTTTTATCATTATTCTGGCATTTACTGGAATTTATTTCTCTATTACTTCTGAGCTGCTCTGTAGATACATCAGATTTACATCATTAATAAACTCATCAAGTCAGTTTCCATCGAGTACAACTTCATCAAGTAGGTTTCCATCAACTTCATCAAGTAGGTTGCCATCAAGGACAACACATTGCATCATATTGCCAACACAAAGAGCAGCAAAAAATGAAATGGAAGTTTTGAAGAAAGGCATGGAAGCGAAGATGGATGGTGTGAAGAATAATATGGATGGTTTGAAGAAAGGCATGGAAGCTGGCATGGAATCTAAGATGGCTGACATGGAAGCTAAAATGGAAAACATGAAGAATGATCTAAAAGCAGACATGGAAGGTTTGACAAAGTTGATACAATAAATGTTTCCTAATGGTGAAAAGATAGTAGAGGAAACTCATGATGAGAACAAAATAAATGTTAATCGTGATTTCATAAAATCTAATGTTGGCAAGAAGAACCACCATATTCCAAAAATGGATATGAGGAATTTTGATGGAAAGGATCCTGTAACATGGATACTACAGATGGAGCAATATTTTGATCTCCATAATGTGCAAAACACACAAAATGTACGCATTGCAACTTTACATTTAGAACAAAATACATTTGTATGGTATCGATGGCTTTGCTCCCGTAAAAAAATTGTCACTTGGTCAATTTTTACTGAGGAAATGATAGCACATTATGAGGATACAAAGAGAAACACCTTCTTTAGCCAATTGATAAATCTCAAACAAAAGGGTTTAGTGGGGCAGCACATTGAAGACTTCCAAAAATTGAATATAAGGGTAACCGATATTCCAGAGGAACACAGAATCGATCTCTTCATAGACACTTTAAAGGATAACATCCAACATGAAGTTCGCGTTTTGGAACCGGATTCATTGGAGAAGGCATTCAGGTTGGCAAGAAAATTTGAATGTAAAATAATGGCGACAAGGAAGCCTACCACTCAATTCTATAAAGAAGGAAGTGTTGCTACGCCTAGATTTCCACAACCTACAAGGTTAACACCACAACAATTGGAAGAAAAAAGAGCAAAAGGGCTTTGCTACAGTTGTGATAGAAAATACACTAAAGGTCATAAGTGTGTTGAGAAGAAATTATTTTACATAGATTGTGAAGAGGAAGAAGAAAATGAACAAGAAGAGGATATACACCAGCAACCAGCCGTAGAAGAGGAAGAAATGAGTCCGACCATATCGTGTAATGCACTGGCAGGAATCACCACTCCTCAAACTCTCAAGATAGAGGGACATATCAAGAAGAAAAAGGTAATAGTGTTGATTGATTTGGGTAGCACCCATAATTTTATTCATTGTAAGGTAGCCAAGGAATTAAATTGTTTCCTATACCCAGCACCGGAATCTCAAGTGATGGTTGCAAATGGAGGAACTATAAATTTCTCTGGAAAATGCCATAATATCAAGCTAACCATGGGGGGATATGTATTTAATATTCCAATGCTTTCCATTCCTATGGGAGGTGTCGATGTTATACTAGGAGTACAATGGTTACAATATTTGGGGATGGTAGCTTTTAATTTTCAATAAATTTTCTTGAATTTTTTTTCAGAAGGAAAGGAATTCGAATTACGGGGTATTGCAGGGAAGCTAGGAAAGATAATAAGCTCTAATGTCATGACAAATCTTCTAAAGAAATAAAAACGAGGCGTAATTGCACAATTATGCTCACTAGAAGTTCCAACATCAAAATCATTTATTTCTGCAAATCTCCAACAAGTCTTGGACAATCATTCCAAGGTGTTTGAAACTCCCAACGGACTCCCACCTATTTGTGATCATGATCATGCTATTCATTTGATTCCAGGAAGTGTTCCTCCAAACATCAGGCCTTATAGATATCCTTACTTCCAAAAGAGCGAAATTGAACGTATGATTGCGGAAATGTTAGAGGCGGGTATAATTCAACCTAGTCAAAGTTCTTTCTCTGCTCCTGTAGTATTGGTACACAAGAAGGATGGATCATGGCGAATGTGTCCAGATTATAGGGAGCTCAATAAGCTCACCATTAAAGACAAATTTCCCATTCCCATGATTGATGAATTATTGGATGAATTACATGGAGCAATTTATTTTACCAAGTTGGATCTTCGTTCAGGATATCATCAAATTAGAATGAAGACTCAAGATATTCCAAAAACAGCATTTCGAACTCATGAGGGTCATTATGAATTTTTGGTCATGCCTTTTGGCCTTACCAATGCACCTTCTACATTACAAGGGTTGATGAATTCCATTTTCAAACCCTTCCTTAGAAAATTTGTGCTAGTATTTTTTGATGATATACTAATCTACAGCAGGTCTTGGAAGGATCATGTTCAACATGTTGACAGGGTGCTCAAACTATTGCAGGAGAAACAATTATATGCAAAAACATCCAAATGTTTCTTTGGAGTACAAGAGGTGGAAAATCTGGGTCATATTGTATCTCACGAGGGTGTTAAGGTAGACCCTAACAAAATTAAAGCAATTAAGGAATGGAAAGTCCCCACAACCATAAAGCAGTTGTGAGGATTTCTCGAGTTAACAGGTATTATCGCAAGTTTGTTAAGAATTATGGGAGAATAGCAGCACCTCTAACAACATTATTGAAGAAAGATGCATTTTCATGGACTCCTGAAGCAACTAAGGCCTTTGAACGTCTTAAAGAGGCAATGTGCTTAGCACCGGTCTTAGCTACACCAGACTTCACAAAAACCTTTATTGTGGAATGTGATGCCTCAGGAAATGGAATTGGTGCAGTTTTAATGCAGGAAGGAAGACCCATTGCTTTTGAAAGTCGCCCAATCAAAGGAAAGTATTTACAGAAACCTATTTATGAGAAGGAAATGTTAGCAATACTGCATGCACTAAAGAAATGGAGAACTTACCTAATGGGAAGACACTTCAAGGTAAAAACTGATCATGATAGTCTTAAACACTTTTGGAACAAAGACTATCTTCAGAAGAGCAGCAAAAATGGGTCACAAAGATGTTGGGTTATGACTTTGAAATAATCTACAAAAAAGGGAAGCTAAATGTTGTTGCAGATGCACTCTCAAGAAAGAATGAAGAGGTGGAAGAATTTCTTTGTGCCATTTCTATTATCCAACTAGATTGGATAACCGAAGCAAGAGATGAATGGAAGAAGGAAAAATATTTATGGACACTCATTCAAAATTTGCAGCAAGATCCTAGTACATCTGATACATTTAGTTGGAAAAATGATTCCTTATGGTACAAAGATCGCTTATATATTTGTAAGAATTCCCAACTAAAACAAAATATTATTTTGGAATTGCACTCTTGTCCTTTAGGAGGACACTTAGGATTTTTAAAAACTTACCACAAGGTGAAGAAAGAATTTTTTGGGATGGCCTTAAAACTGATATTCAAAAGTTTTTGGCTAAATGTTTGGTTTTCCAGCAGAATAAAGTTGAGACAATTAAGACCCTGGGACTTCTACAACATTTATCCATTCCAAGTCAACGTTGGGAGGAGATTTCAATGAACTTTATCACAAGTTTACCTAAGTCCGAAGGAAAGAGTGTCATCATGGTGGTAGTTGATAGAATTAGCAAGTATGCACACTTTTGTGCAGTATCTCATCCATTTAAAGCAAGTACAATCGCTACTACATTTATGGACACAATTCAAAAGCTACATGGAAGCCCAAGGGTTATTGTGAGCGACAGAGATCCCATTTTTACTGGAAATTTTTGGACGGAGTTATTTACTTGTTTAGGTACTCAATTAGCTGATAGCTCATCTTATCATCCTCAATCTGATGGTCAAACTGAGATAGTAAATAAATGTTTGGAAGGATATCTTCGTTGTTTTGTATTTGATAAACAAACACAATGGGTCAAGTGGCTACCTCTCGCTGAATGGTGGTATAACACTTCCTTCCATACTGCAGCAAAAATGACCCCATTTATGGCACTTTATGGATATCGTCCACCATCCATCACATCATCTTTAAGGGAAAATTTTAAGGTTCAAGCAGTGGAAGATCACATTGAGCATCAACAAGAAGTTCTCCAACTCTTAAAAGATAACCTAAATTTGGCACAAAATAGAATGAAACAACAGGCAGATCAACATCGCAGCGAGAGAAGTTTTGACGTAGGAGATTGGGTATTTTTACGGCTACAACCATACAATAAAATGCCCCTCAAGCAAGCTAAGAAGGATAATAAATTATCGCCAAAGTACTATGGTCCTTACAAGATGTTGCAAAAGATTGGTACTATGGCATACAAATTGGAGCTTCCTGCTTCTTCACGAGTGCATCCAGTTTTCCATGTTTCATGCTTAAAGAAGGTTATAGGTGAAAATCTTCAAGTTCAAACAATATTGCCAGAACTTGATGAGGAAGGAAAAATCATATTGGAACCAGAAGCGGTCATGGAAACAAGAACTCGACAACTACAGAATCGATCAATTTCAGAGTATCTCATCAAGTGGAAGAACTTACCCACCGAAGATTCTACATGGGAGGATGAGAATTTTATACAGAAGCACCCAGAGCTACTCAAGCGTTGAGGAAAACACTTTTTTGAAGGAGAGGGGCATGTTAGGTCCCTATATTACTAGTATAGTCCCTTATTATTGTTAGTGTAACCTCCTTATTGTTATTATTGTACCCTTGTAACCCCCATTTTGTTATTATTGTGCCCTTAAATTATTATTGTTAGGTCGGCTAGGATTACATTGTGGCCCACTAGGATTACATTACGGGCCCATGGACTCCTATATATAGAAAGGAGGTTTTGTAAATTGTATCATCTAAGAATTATTCATTCATGTAATGTATTGGAGGTTTCCCCCTCGAAGTGGCTTATTTCTAAGGTGTTGATATATCTTTTCTTCTATTTTTGGAGCTGGTTACACAACACCCCTACAAGGTCTCCTCCTTGATCAACAGCTTGCAAAACTGCTTCAAATGACTGAATGTTCCATACACCCTCCTTTTCAAACCTGAAATTTGACCTTAACTATGTGTTAAAAACATAAAACAGAAGTTATATTTGGATTTAGAACATCCTTAAACCCCTAAGTAGCCTCTTCTATTTCTCCATTTGGTCTATAGGTCCTCTAGACACAGCCTCCTCTCCTGGTGGCCCTGGGCATCAAAAGTATTCAAGTGGGAAAAAAATCCATCAAGAAGTGCTCCTCTACCTCTAAAACCTGTTCCAATGGATTCCCAACAAAATTCTAAGAATGACTTTTACTGATCTCAATTTGGTCGAATATTTCCCAAGATAGGCCTCATTTACTCTAGGCCTAGAAAACTGCCACTAAAACTAGAAGACTGCTAGTTAAGTCCACTAAAATTGGAAGTGCCCCCAAAATTGGAGTGCTCCACCAAATTAACCACCACTTTAACTGCGCATTAATTAGAGCATAAGCGCATCTTAATAATAAGATAAGTTTTTTTTAAATATAAGTGTGCTTTACCACTAATCTCATTTTAATGTGGCTTAAACATGTTTTATCATTAATTAAACAAGTTTTAATTCTGTCGGAGTTGCAATTGTAAGTTATTGGTTCTTGGCATATGGTCACGTGGGAGGGGGCTGGCCTCCTCCAGACCCCCAACCGTCAGAGCTAAGAGCTATAAGAGATGGTGGCAGCATATGAAGGTTAAGACCTTTGGTTTAGACGGATCGGTAGGACAGCAGACTGGCGTGAGGTAGGTCGAGTGTTCGACCCCCAATCCTATTAGAGTCATGTAATTTACATTATCACAAGGTGACTATGTACTTCCTCTTTGCAAATTTTTCATATTGTACAAAGATTTCCATATTCAAAAGTCTTTTCCAAAAAAATATAAAAAGAAGCAAAAGAAGAAGAAAATATGGCATTTAAAAAAAAGGAAAAAGAAAGCCCCACAAAAATAAATATTTCTGAAAGTGTTGCAAATCAAAATGCCACTAGTATTGAGAAGGGTTTGTGCAATCATACAGTTTAAGCATGATTGTACAATTTTTAATTTTCTGCTGATAGGTTAGAAAATAAAGATCTGCCAAACCATTTAATCTTGGCTTATTAGTAGATAGGTAGAAAATGACATTGGTTCAACAACTTAATCTGAACCAATAGGAGAAATAAGGGATAGGTGATAGGTTAGAAACCCAAAATAAAATTGATTTCAGGGTCTACAAGTCTAAATGAACCCTACAAAGAAGAAAAATGGTTAGAGTTGTAGATTGGGTAGGTAGATCTGTTAGAAAATGAAAGGGAAACAATTTAAGGGTCACTTTGTAAATAAGTAGTCTGAAAAACTGCTTGACTATTTTCCTATGATATTAGAGCAATAAATAAAAGTGAAAGCAAGAAAGTTGTACTCTAAAGGTCCAAAATGGGTATGTTTATAAAAATTTGGGACCTTATGATATAATTTTATCCCTAGGTCCCGACTACATGTACTCCTTTTCTACCCTGCCCCTCGCATTTTTCCTTATCCTAAGTTTCACTTACCCCCCGACGCTCATACCCCATGTCGCCCGTCCCCACCTGTGCTAACACACCCCGCAACTTTATGTATCTCCGCACACCCACCATGCATCTGCCTTTTAGAAATTTCATGATTATTTGAATGCAAAGTCTGTAGAGGCTGAAAAAGAGTTGAAATCTGGTTGAGTGGGCCCAAATCGAAAATCTCAGAGGATAAGTACAAAGGGATCATGTTATAATCTCCAAAGTGCGATATGCGATGATAGTGGGACCCAGTCACAATCGCAAACTGCAAGTTTTACAAGGTAGGCGCGGAGGGTTCATGTTAAAACCACCGAAGTGCGATGTGGGATGTGCGATATGGGTGGGACCTGATCACATAGCGCACATCGCAAGTTCCAAAAGACAAGCACGCAAGATCATAACAAAAGCTCTGAAGTGCGATTTGCGAAGCGGGTGGGACCCAAGCACATATCGCAAATTGCAAAGTTTAAATTTTACCTCCCACCGCACATAAAAAAAAATCTGTGATCTGTGGCCTGTGGACAGACCCACCTGTTCCTTGCCACGTCATCCCCGCTAATGCAGGGGCATTAGTCTCAAGAAATAATTTTTACTCTTATTAGATATAGGGGGGTCTCTTATTTTTAAATTCTCATGTAATTATTAATGTTTTGAATAAAAAAAAGTGAGGAATTGTGAATGTTCTCTAACCACTAGAGCACATGGGGAATGTGAAGAGTCAGTTTAGTTATTTTGGGATTAAGTCTAAAAATTAGGAAATTGAAGAGTCTAGTGAGTTGTTAGGGAACCTCAATCGATTCAGGTTATCCTTGTGTATAAATGTAAGCAGAGTAGAGTTCGAAGGGGGAGAGTTGTTCAGAAGAAATAGAGTAGGTTGTAGAAGGGCCAATGATTGAAGATCTGGCCAAGAAAAAAAATGTTAAGTGATCCCATTATTTAAATGAAAGCACCTGTTCAGTTTACATGGGTATTGATTGACTTAAAATCTGTGTGAATTATATATGCATTCTTGACCTGGTACTGGAGAAGGCACATTTGAGTTCTGTGACAAATGAACCCAGTGTTATTGGCTGAAAGGATGAGTCTATTTTAATTAGAGTAATTAATATGAGTTGCAGGAAGATCAACCACTAAAAGGGTTGATATTACTGAAGGAAGTGGAATTGGAGTATAATCCGTGAATATATCGATTGGTTGAATTTGATTGGGACTACATTTTTGTGTTCTGGTGGAAAGCACTGTTGACGAGATTTATTCTGCTTATTGAAGCATAGCCTCTATTTAATTATAATATTTGAACTCTGTGTGGTAAGCTTTGAAATTCGATGAGAGATTGCATGAGCAATGTATGCATAACGTTGTAGTCGGGGGTTAATTGTATTCTGTTAATTTATTGATAAATTGATGAATTTGCCAATACTGTGATTGAGTCGAGTGATAAGGGTCAATCGAGAAGTTTGCATATATATATGTGGGTTTGCACTTTTGGGTCATATGAGAATGTTGATTTAATTCTGTGCGAAAGGTTGAAACCCGAGTGGGAGTCAAAGGAGCATAGCTCTCGGAATGGTATTGAGAAGTCAAATTATTAAAGGTTGATATCACAGGGGAACTGTATTACAGCGAAAGGAGGAATAGCGTAGTTGAATGCGAATTCAAGGATAGTGAACAAACCCTTTTGTGGAGCGAAACCGTAAGGATACGGAACCACAAGCTAAGGTGGAACCGTGAAGAGCTACAGTAGAAGCGGTTTCAGAGGATAATACCAACAGTCTCGCGCTTTATAAAGGCAGTAATTAAATGTTGCCAAAAAAACGCGATGTGCGTCTCTTCGTGAAACGTAAGGCAGAGGTGGTTTCAAGAAACCATGAATTTCGCATGATTTTGGACGAGTAAGTCAGGAGCATTTAAAAAACGCGAGATTCGTCAATATCCATCTGATCAATGGTTGGAGCGCGACAAGATTGGAGCCATCAGATCCGTTCGATGATTAGCCGAGGTAAGGCACGGTGGGCCCGAGGTATTATTGGTTGATGTTTGGTTTGTAATTTTGTGTAGTTCAATTAGATATTTACGAACCTTAGAAGGTATGGGTCGAAGAATGCTGGCAATTAACCAAGGTTTAAAGTGAGCCTTTTGTGATATAACCATTGAGCAAAGGGCTCACATATGTTTGATAGTTGGGGCTTGGATTAAATGAAATTTGAATTAGTTAATCTGAATATATGTTGGTGGTTGCATTTTAGACCAAAGGTTTAATACAAATGAACTATTCCATGGGCATTAAATAAGATCACGCATGTATGTGAATTGATAATAAGTCGAGGTTTGAGAAAGGAGTTAAACATGATATGAGAACTCTACATATGAAGGCCGATGGGTCTATATGAACATTGGTTTATAACCTTTTAAAGAGAAGCTTCCGCATGTTTATTAAGGTTGCCAGATTTAAAATTATTGGGCCTCACCTTGGAGTGCATTATTTCATATGCATAAGTAAAGAAGGTTGAGGTAGCCCACGCATCATTGTGGTATCAAAGCATCAGGAATAGCTCTGGTTGAAAGTTCCAATCTTTTTGAATTAATTGCAAGTATGAAAATAAATCAAACTTTTGAAAACTGATAAGGATTGCAAGCATATAGAGATGGTGATGTGCATATAGTGCATGTGATGACAGAAGAAGGAAGATCAGATTCTAAGATCTGATATACATCAAAGTACACAGAGTTGCAGTGAACAGGATTTGCAGGAAGGAGTGGAAGACAAGATCATGTAGAGATATTGAAGGTAAATAATTTTAAATCTGATTTGAAATTGTAGTTGCAGAATTGTGGTTGCAGGAAGATAAAGACAAAGTTTTGTTGGTGAAGGCAGTGAACCTGATATTCAGCTAGAGGCTGGATAGAGAGGAAAATTGCAGTGTTCTCAAGAGAAGAGGTGAGTTGATGAGCAGTATTTGACTATGGTTTGAAGAATTGTTTGCATAATTCAGATTGCAGACAATTGAAGAATCTCAGCAAAGGTAGATCACAGCTTTGAGAGCAGTGATAGAAGAGTCCAGCAAAGGATTCTCAGTGAAGGAGAAGTGTGGCAGAACCTAGAGAATTCCCAACGGAGGTTGGATGAAAGAATAATAGATGTGTTTTTGAAAATTTGTAGAGTGAAGCCTAGAGAGAGCAGAAGAGAGTGCTCAAAAAGTTCCAGCAGATAGGGGACCAGTACTTGCCAAAAGCTGGATCCGGAGGAAGGGATTGGTGAGGTAAGTTGCAGCAAGAGAGCTTGCTGTTGCAGAGGCTTAGTGCAGCTTGTGAGTGAAGAACTCAAGGAGAAGAATATGGATACTGATAGCCATAGCAGAGATTGCAGAGGTTCTGAGAGAGGCCACAATAGAAGAGTGAGGGAAGATGCCAAAGCAAATGGCATGAGGAAGAAACTCACTGATGAAGAGTATTGGAAAGAGATAGTTGAGAACAGTAAGCAGCTTTATGAACTGGAGAGGATGATAGAGGAAAACCAGAGAGTTAGTTGGCTCATGAAGAAGAAAGTGAAATGGAAACCATTACAGTTGAGGTTGAGGCAAAAGGAGATTGCCTTACTGAAGGAAAAACTCAAGACAGTTGAGTTAAGAAAAGAAGTTTCTACTTGTGAAGAAGAACATAATACAGATGAGGGATGGAGGTCTGCCAGAGATCTTGTGAAGCATGATGAGGAGTTAAGGCAGCAAGAAGCTTGTCTTGCTGAAGAGGATATCATTGAGGATTTCGTGAGTTATTGGACGGGTCCAGATCAGCTGGATGAGATAAAGACTTGTATTTTTGAATCTGACACTTGTGAGGTGATGACGGATTCTCCAGAGGAAGAGGAACTCAGAGTTACTGAGTCAAGGATGGAATTTGAAAATTCCACATGCAGATCTGTTTGAAGGGAAGTGCTTGAGAGAGCAACCAAGACTAAAAAGTCTTGTGGTTTTGAAACTAAAGAGTTTTGTATGTTTGCAGGTACATCACAAGGAGGTAAACAAGATTTCAAGTTTGTTGAGGAGGAGAGATTGAATCTGAAATCTATTCAGATCAATGCTGAGATAGTAAGATCTCAGAAAGAAGACATGAAGACAGAAGAGTCCAATGAGAATATTTAGCAGAATGTTGAAGCATAGAATGAAGGACCAGCAAATGATTGGTCAAGAACAAGCAGAGGCATAAAATGTTGTGTAAGGTTCCCGAAGTCTACTCCAATTGAAGTTTTTGAGTTGTATAGAAGGCTGGATTTCCAAAGAAAAGAATTGGAGAAGCAGAGGACCTATTCACAAGATAGTTTGCTGAAGAAGCAGAGCAGGAAGGACTTCATGGATAGCATTCATGAAGAAAATGAGGAAGAAAATGAGAGACTAGTTGACAGTCTCATGGGAGGTGCAAATCAACATACTGATGTGCTGATAGAGGATTCAGAAGGAATTTCTGAACAACATACCGATGTGTTGTCAGAGGAAAAGAAGGTATTGAAGCCTTGGAATTTTACTGTTGATGATTCATGTGTTAATCATGCAGGAAAAGAGGAAGAACAGCAAATGAAATCTGTCAGAGAAACGAATGAAAGGGAAACTATGTTGGCTGAGAACATGGTGACGGGTCATCATTTTAACATGGTGATTGGAGCAGTGGAGATAACTCTGGCAGCTAAGGAGAAAGACAGTGAAGAATATCTGAGTCTTGAAAGAGACTTAGAACTGCTGAAGGAAGGTTTTGTGACTTGTCATCAAATAAGGCCTTTGGGTCTTGTGGTTTGAAAATTGATAATTTGTTTATGTGTACAGGTGATCCGGAAGGAAATTCATTCTTTGGAATGATCTTGGGAGATGAAAAATTGTTGCAGAAGAGAGAAGATGAGACGGTCATGTCTCATATGCAGAAATTTGTTGATGTTGGTGAGAGGGAAAATTTGGCTTGTCTGATGAGCCAAGAGAAGACTGGAGAACAGATTTTTACAACGGCTATAGTAAGGAAGAATCAGCATTCTATGCCAACAAAAGATAAAATGCAGAGCTTGAAGAACTTGATTTGATTACCAGAATCAATCAAGAAGGTGCAAGACCATTGCTAAAGATTGTCAAGACAAAAGAAGAAGATGTTGAATTTAATTTGCAGTGTGATGAGGGTGTGAAACAAGTACAGAAGAGATGGTTGCAATGTTTGCTGGAAACATTTAGAGCAGAGAATGATATTGCAGACACTAAAGTGAATTCGCCTAAAGCTGTGGAAGAATTAGGAGCAGATACTAGTTTGCAAAATTTAATTATGCTTACTAGTATGCAAAGAAAATTAAATGAGTATGTTACTACAGGTGAAAATATAATTGATGATTTGTTTTCTAAGAGTAAATTTGTAGGTGATGAGCAAAAGCATGTTGCAGAGGGACAGAAAGTTTGGGAGGCAGAAACATGGGAGATGACATCTGCAAGAGTAGAAAACATGTTAGTAACAGCAGGAGCAGCAGTATTGACAGCAACAACATTTGAATGGATTGTAGATTTCTGTGGTGTAGATTTTTAGAATCAAAGCTCGGAATCTCCACAGTTCTCATTTTTAAGTCTACGTTTCGGGTCTAAAACAAGACCCATCATCAGGACAAATCTGCAAAAAAGAGAGGCAATTTGTGTTAAATAAAAAGTGGAAAATGACAAGAAAGAGAGTCGACCAGATATCCACTTAATGCTTTAATTTCTAAATAATTTCATTTATTTTTAATTTATTTTTATTTATATCATGTTGTGTTTTAGTTATTTTGTTTTATAAATGTATCATAATCATTATTATGATGTGTTGAGTTTTAATGCTAATAATGTTTAATATTTCTTATTATTAATTATTTATCCCTATTTATAAAGACTTATGTTAATTTAATTTTAGGTTAATTATTTTATTTGTTTATTATTTTTAATTTTCATAAAGCATTGTTTTTAATAATGTCAAAGTGTAGTATTTTCTTTCGTATCCTAATTTTATGTAGAGGGGTCCTAGTAGATTATATTAAATGATTAAATGGTTTGATTATTATTAATTATTATAAGACCCTATGTAGATTATAATGTCTACTTTTATATTAATTATTTATCCTTAAAAAAGTTCTAAGTTTTTATCCAATTTTGGCTTTTGAAATAGATTAATAGTTTTTGTTTTTTAATAATATCAAAGTATAGTACTTTCTTTTTTATCCTAAAATTATGTAAAAAGGTCTTAGTAGATTATATTAATAGATTTAAAGATTTGATTTTCTTAATATTATAAGATCCTATGTAGATTATAATGTTTACTATTTCATTAATTATAAATCATTGTTAAAAATTCCTAAGTTTTTTATCCTATTTTATCTTATGATTTAGATTAATAGTTTTTGTTTAAAGTTGTACAGCTTTATTTTAGAGATATTTTAGAGTTTTATTATTTTCCTTATACTAATTTTAATATTTTCCTTATATTAATTTTAAGATTATACAGTTGTATGTAAATTATATTACATTATTGATGTCGGTGTAGTTATTTAAATAGGCTTGCTTCCCATAAACAAGTTCATAGGGAGTATGTCATGTTCTATTCCTCCATGTGGTTCGGTAGGCCCATAAGGCCTCAGGAAGCCTCTCTTCCCAATCTCTTTTGTGTAAATTTACAGTCTTAGTGAGAATTCCTTCAATCACTTTAATGGTAGACTCTACTTGACCATTTGCTTGTGGATGATAAGGAGTGGATTTTTTGTGCTTGATATTGTAGTTTTCCACAAGCTTTTCCACCAACTTAGATGTAAAATGGAATCCATGATATGTCACAATTTCTCTTGGCACACCGAAATGAGTGAATATATCCTCAAAAATAAATTTAAATACAAAATGCTCATTAGCTAAAGGAAGTGCTTTAGCTTCTACCCATTTAGTGACATAATCATTACATACCAGAATATATTTCTTTTGATTAGATGGTGGATAATTGATTAGGCTTGTAACCAATTGATCCTATAAACTAAGGTTTTCAGAAGGTAGGGGTTTAATTAAGGTCTAAGTTAATGTTAGGAGATTTATAAGGGTGTTTTTTAATAATTACATATAAATTTTTAAGGTTAAAGAAGGGTATCATGGTAAGGGCAAGGAGTAGGGTAAGGGTTTGATGCGAATAGGCGGGCAGAGGGAAGGGGAAAGGGTACAAGGTAGAGAAAGTGAAAGTCAATTTAAAGATCATAAAGGGATGAAGGAAGAGTAGGGGTACAAGGAGACCAACGACTCAAGGGTGCGAGATGTTTTAATGGGACAGCACATGGAACCAGTTTCTGCTAACTTCTAAGCCTCCATCTCTATTTAGGTTGTGAGGGTGTTTTATGATTTACAAGGCTTCACGTATTTTGCATTTGAAATGATGTTTTTCTTTGGAAATGACCACTGCTTCTTCAAGGCATATGTGGTGACAAGTTTTTCTTGAGTGTTCTGCCAAAGCTGAGGTTTTAATTCTTCCAAGCCTAATGTCTGCCCCATGTTCTTTAAACCTTATGTTAAAGGTCCTACCTATTTCCCCAATATAGCAATCTCCGCATGAACAATTGATTTTGTAAATGCCATTTTGTTGGAGGTGGTCGGGGTCATCCTTAACCGATTTCATTCTTTGCCTGATGGTTACTAGAGGTTTGAAGGTTGCTCTAATGTCCTTTTGGCTAGAACTTTGGCTATTTTGTCTGTGACCCCTTGAGTATAAGGGAGGTATGATTTTGTAGTGGAGGGGTTTTCAGTAATCATTCTTTTGTTTCCGGATCTAACTCTTTGAATAGCTTTTTTAATGTCCTTATTTCTATATCCCAAGTTTATGAAGGATTTTCTTAGATATTTAATTTCTTCTTCCACATGAGTTTTGTCTGATATTCTAAAAGCTCGTGTAAAGAGAGTCAGCAGCACCCCTGTCTTCTGGGCTAGGTAGTGGTGTGAGTTGGCGTGCAGATAATTATCTGTGTGTGATTTATTTCTGAACACTTTTTGTCCAAGGGATCCATCTTCATTTCTTGAGAAGAGTACATCAAGGAAATGGATGCAGTTGTTTTCTTCGCCTTCCATTGTAAATTGGATATCTTTGGATATGTTGTTGAGGTGGTCTAGGAATTTCTTTAATTCCTCCTCTCCATGAGGCCAACTAATATTGGTGTCGTCTATGAACCTTATCCAAAACTTGGGTTTTAATGGGTAAGATTCCAGACCCTTCTTTTCAAATTTCTCCATGAAGAGGTTTGCCACTCTAGGGGATAACGGAGATCCCATAGCAACCCCAGATGTTTGTGGTTGCTATGGGATCTTTGTTATCCCCTATAGTGGCAAACCTCTTCATGGAGAAATTTGAAAAGAAGGCTCTGGACTCTTACCCATTAGAACCGAAGTTTTGGATAAGGTTCGTAGATGACACCAATGTCAATTGGCCTCATGGAGAGGAGGAATTAAATAACTTCCTAGACCACCTCAACAACATATCCAAAGATATCCAATTTACAATGGAAGGCGAAGAAAACAACTGCATCCCTTTCCTTGACGTACTCCTCTCAAGAAATGAAGATGGATCCCTTGGACATAAAGTGTTCAAAAAGAAATCACACACGGATAATTATCTGCATGCCAACTCACACCACTACCCAGCCCAGAAGATAGGGGTGCTGCTGACTCTCTTTACACAAGATTTTAGAATATCAGACAAAACTCATGTGGAAGAAGAAATTGAATATCTAAGAAAATCCTTCATAAACTTGGGATATATCAATAACGACATTAACAAAGATATTCAAAGAGCCAGATCCATAAACAAAAGAATGATTACTGACAAACCCTCCACTACAAAAGCATACCTCCCTTATATTCAAGGGGTCACAGACAAAATAGCCAAAGTTCTAGCCAAAAAGGACATTAGAGCAACCTTCAAACCTCTAGTAACCATCAAGAAAAGAATGAAATCGATTAAGGATGACCCCGACCACATTCAACAAAAAGGCGTTTACAAAATCAATTGTTCATGCGGAGATTGCTATATTGGGGAAACAAGTAGGACCTCTAAAATAAGGTTTAAAGAACATGGGGCAAACATTAGGCTTGGAAGAGTTAAAACCTCAGCTTTGGCATAACACTTAGCAAAACTTGTCACCACATATGCCTTGAATAAGCAGTGGTCATTGCCAAAGAAAAACATCATTTCAAACACAAAATACGTGAAGCCTTGGAAATAATAAAACACCCTCACAACCTAAATAGAGATGGAGGCTTAGAAGTTAACAGAAATTGGGTCCACGTGTTGTCCCGTTAAAACATCTTGCACCCTTGAGTCGTTGGTCTCCTTGTACCCCTACTCTTCCTTCATCCCTTTATGATCTTTAAATTGAATTTCACTTTCTCTACCTCGTACCCTTTCTGCTTCCCTCTGCCCGCCTGTTCGCATCAAACCCTTACCCTACTCCTTGCCATGCTACCCTTCTTTAACCTTAAAAAGTTATATGTAATTATTAAAAAACACCCTTATAAATCTCCTAACATTAACTTAGACCTTAATTAAGCCCCTACCTTCTGCAAACCTTAGTTTATAGGATCAATTGGTTACAAGCCTTATCTATGGGTTATAATCAATTGACCTATTCCAACCCTATTTAAATAACTACACCGTCATCAGTAATGTAATATAATTTACATAGGACCGTATAATATTAAAATTAGTATAAGGAAAATATTAAAATTAGTATAAGGAAAATACTAAAACTCTAAAATATCTCTAAAATAAAGCTATACAACTTTAAACAAAAACTATTAATCTAAATCATAAGATAAAATAGGATAAAAAAACTTAGGAATTTTTAACAATGATTTATAATTAATGAAATAGTAAACATTATAATCTACATAGGATCTTATAATATTAAGAAAATCAAATCTTTAAATCTATTAATATAATCTACTAAGACCTTTTTACATAATTTTAGATAAAAAAGAAAATACTATACTTTGATATTATTAAAAAACAAAAACTATTAATCTATTTCAAATGCTAAAATTGGATAAAAACTTAGAAATTTTTTAAGGATAAATAATTAATATAAAAGTAGACATTATAATCTACATAGGGTCTTATAATAATTAATAATAATCAAACCATTTAATAATTTAATATATTCTACTAGGACCCCTCTACATAAAATTAGGATACGAAAGAAAATACTACACTTTGACATTATTAAAAACAAAGCTTTATGAAAATTAAAAATAATAAACAAATAAAATAATTAACCTAAAATTAAATTAACATAAGACTTTATAAATAGGGATAAATAATTAATGATAAGAAATATTAAACATTATTAGCATTAAAACTCAAAGCATCATAATAATGATTATGATACGTTTATAAAACAATATAACTAAAACTCAACATAATATAAATAAATAAAAATTAAAAATAAATGAAATTATTTAGAAATTAAAGCATTAAGTGGATATCTGGTCGGCTCTCTTTCTTGTCATTTTCCACTATTTATTTAACACAAATTGCCTCTCTTTTTTGCAGATTTGTCCTGATGATGGGCCTTGTTTTAGACCCGAAACGTAGACTTAAAAATGAGAACTCTGGAGATTCCAAGCTTTGATTCTAAAAAACAGCATTTGAAGGCAGTAGCAGTGGGAAAGGAAATTTCCAGATAGAAGATAGGCTGGAAAAAGAAATTGAAGACATCAGAAGACTGATGGTGAAAGTGTGTCAGAAGTAGCAGACAACAGCAAGAAAGTAAGAGGATTTCAGCAAAGGAAAGACAAAAGAAGATTATGAAAGTATAGCTGGAAGAAAAATGCAGAAGAAGAATGATGTCGCTGATGGACAACAACAAAACAGAGTATGGGATCCAGGAGGCAGAGATTAAAGACACATGATTAAGAGATCATGAACAAATTGAACCTTACGAGTCTGATGCAGGGGCATTAGGCTCAAGAAATACTGTGTACTCTTATTAGATATAGGGGGGTCTCTTATTTCTAAATTCTCATGTAATTATTAATATTTTGAATAAAAAAAAGTGAGGAATTGTAAATGTTCTCTAACCACTAGAGAACATGAGGAATGTGAAGAGTCAATTTAGTTATTTTGGGATTAAGTCTAAAAATTAGGAAATTGAAGATTCTAGTGAGCTGTTAGGGAACCTGAATCGATTCAGGTTATCCTTGTGTATAAATGTAAGCAGAGTAGAGTTCAGAGGGGGAGAGCTATTTATAAGAAACAAAGTAGGTTGTAGAAGGGCCAACGATTGAAGATCTGGCCAAGCAGAAAGTTTTTAAGTGATCCCATTATTTAAATGAAAGCACCTGTTCAGTTTACATGGGTATTGATTGACTTAAAATATGTGTGAATTATATATGCATTATTGACTTGGTACTGGATAAGGCACATTTGAGTTCTGTGACAAATGAAACCGGTGTTATTGGCTGAAAGGATGACTTTATTTTAATTATAGTAATTAATATGAGTTGCAGGAAGATCGACCACTGAAAGGGTCGATCTTATTGAAGGAAGTGGAATTGGAGTATAATTAGTGAATATGTCGATTGGTTGAATTTGCTTGGGACTACATTTTTGTGTTCTGGTGGAAAGCACTGTTGAAGAGCTTTATTCTTCTTATTGAAGCATAGCCTCTGTTTAATTATAATATTTGAACTCTGTGTGGTAAGCTTTGAAATTCGATGAGAGATTTCATGAGCAATGTATGCATAACGTTGTAGTCGAGGGTTAATTGTATTCTGTTAATTTATTGATAAATTGATGAATTTTCCCATATTGTGATTGAGTCGAGTGATAAGGGTCAATCAAGAAGTCTGCATATATATGTGGGTTTGGATTTCTGGGTCATATGAGAATGTTGATTTAATTCTGTGCGAAAGGTTGAACCCCGAGTGGGAGTCAAAGGAGCATAGCTCTTGGAATGGTATTGAGGAGTCAAATTATTAAAGGCTGATATCACAAGGGAACTATATTATAGCGAAAGGACGAATAGCGTAGTTGAATGCGAAGTCAAGGATAGTGAACAAACCCTTTTGTGGAGCGAAACCGTAAGGAGACGGAACCACGAGCTAAGGTGGAACCGTGAAGAGCTACAGTAGAAGTGGTTTCAGAGGATAATACCAGCAGTATTGCGCTTTATAAAGGCAGTAATTAAATTTTGCCAAAAAACCGCAATGTGAATCTCTGTGTGACACGTAAGGTAGAGGTGGTTTCAAGAAACCATGAATTTCGCGTGATTTTGGACGAGTAAGTCCCGAGCATTTAAAAAACGTGAGATTGGTCGATATCCATTCGATCAATGGTTGGAGTGCGATAAGATTGGAGCCATTAGATCCATTCGATGATTAGACGAGGTAAGGCATGGTGGGCCCGTTGTATTATTGGTTGATGTTTGGTTTGTAATGTCGCGTAGTTCAATTAGATATTTACGAACCTTACAAGGTATGGGTCGAAGAATGCTGGCAATTAACCAAGGTTTAAAGCGAGCCTTTTGTGATATAACCATTGAGAAAAGGGCGCACATATGTTTGATAGCTAAGGCTTGGATTAAATGAAATTCGAATTAATTAATTTGAATAAATGCTGGTGGTTGCATTTTAGACCAAAGGTTTAATACAAACGAACTGTTCCATGGACATTAATAAGATCACGCATGTATGTGAATTGATAATAAGTCAAGGGTTGAGAAAGGAGTTAAACATGATATGAGAACTCTACATATGAAGGCCGATGGGTCTATAAGAACATGGGTTTATAACCTTTTAATGAGAAGCTTCTGCATGTGTATTAAGGTTTCCAGATTTAAAATTATTGGGCCTCACCTTGGAGTGCATTATTTCATATGCATAAGTAAAGAAGGTTGAGGTAGCCCAAGCATCACCCGCTCTTCGCACATCGCAGATTTTAAATTTTACCTCCCACCTCTCATAAACAAATATGTGATCTATGGGCTACGGGTGGTTCCTACCTCTGCCATGCCACGTCACCTCCATTCACCGCACTTCGCATATCATAAGATTTAACTATAAACCTTCACCGCTTACAAATTAAAACTCCCGACCTACGATTACGATATAGGTTGGGGCCCCATCTTTTTGCCACATCAAATCTGTGCTAACCCTCCCGCAACTCCCCTCCATCTCCGCTCACCTCTTCATATCGTATGGCCCACAATTCCTTTTGGCCTCCCCGCATCCATCGAATGTTAACAAAAGGGGGTGTTTGAAATGGGCATTATCCCATACCGCCTTTTTGGCTACGTGTCACGCCCATGGCTATTTTTCACCCCCCTTTCCAATATCGTTTACCGCTCTCACCCCCTCCAAAATCCCCTTTGTGCCATCCATCAAATCATTGCTCATTTTTACCATTGCCTGTACCGTTCGCGCCACATTTGCTCTCAGCTGTTTGCTTCACTCAATCACATCCCCTCCTGTCAAGAAGTCGTTGTCCCATAAAGGATTGGGTTGTTATCCAACGGACCCGCACCACCTACACACCACCAAATCACTGTTTTAAATCCAAATGTCGACAGAACTATAGAGTTTACTCGGTTGGGTGTTATCAAAATTGCTACAGGTGTTAAAATTGCAAGTATAATTATAGAAAGTGAAAATTGTGCAAACTGTTGCCGAAGAGCCATTTGTTTATCAAAGAAGATTTGTCATCTCTCTATGGACTGGATTACAATTCTCCTTTAGACTGTTCAATCCCAGTCACAATACACTTCTGTCATATCCTTTCCCCAGTGATGATCCATAGCAATTTCCCTTTCTCTATTCCCCCCTCTTTCATCCCATTTTCCATTGCAGGTTGTTAAAGAAGAATCGTTGAAGAGATGCCTCCAAAGCTAGATCAACAGCCTTTTAATCCTATGGTCTACCTACAAGTAGACCTGGATCACTTGGCTCTAGTAGAAAGAGACTATAAAATCCATGAGACAGAGTCGAAATCTGATTTATTCGATGTCTAATGATGGCTTGAGGACAAATTTCTCGAAGGAGCCGATGACATTAGCCTATGGGAGACCCAGCTACCTCTTTACATCTTTCCAAAAACCCTTAATTGCCCAAAGTTCATCAGGAAGTGCCAAATATGTTATGACATTAATCAGAGGAACATAGTCACCCCAACAAGAGAAATCTTGTTCGCCATCAATGCCCAATCCATCCAGCAGATGATGCAGGCCCCCACTCCTAAACAAGCGGTCCCTCTCTCGTATGAATCCCTTAGGGAATATTATCAGAAGCTTGACCTTGCCAGAAAATCCATAACTTGGAAACTTTCCATGGCCCTTGATGCCCCAATGCCTACAAAGAACCCTCCTTATCCCCCATCTATCTTTTCTGATAGGACCAAGCACATTGTGTCTATTTATCTTATTTATTGGGTTATCACATTGATCAGCGGGTAGACGAAGTCGTGATAGGTTTTTTATCCACTCTTTCCCCTGATGCTAAACCCATAGTCCTATTCAAATATGCTTAGTTTCTTGCAAAGGCCATTCATGAATATTTTTTAAAGTTTGATACAGACGAGGCTTTCAAATATTCCTCTGTGTTGGTATATATGTTTGTCTATTTCCATTCCAGAAGATTTCAATTTCGGATGACCAAGGAAATGAAGATGATGAGCCTCAATATGTCATTTTCTAGACCACCATACTACTAAAAGATCAGAAGGATTATACATACAAGGATTTTGTGGGTTTGTTTGTCCACCTAGCCATCAGCACACTCAGCAATGCATCAGAGCCCAGGATAAGTGAAGAAATCAGGAAAACCATGCAGCTAACAGAGAAACTGAAGACAGCATATTGATATTTGTACCAAAATTACACAGAGATTCAAGTCTATGGAAATGAGCTATCCCCTTACAGATTTCCAAAGTTCCTCTTCATGAAGCTCTTTCCACTAGAATACATAAGGAAAATGATATATGCAGATGATCTCCACTTTGTTTCTTCAAAGAAGAAGGCTCAGTTCAAGATCAAGACACAAATTGGGCTTTTGTCTGTAATAGTAGAGTAGCAAGAGAGGAGGAAGAAAAGATACTGAAAGAGACGGATTTCAGCCAGAATTTCACTTGGACTTACGACCATGCAGGGATTATCTCTAGGAAAAGGGTGGAAACATATCCACACCCTATGTTCACACACACAGACCTTTAACTGAGAAATATTCCAATCAAACATAATGGGTGACCAACACCCTCCAAGAAGAGGAAGAACAAGTTTTCTCCACTCCAGGCGTCCAGACACAAACACCACAAGAAAGGAAGAATGCAGAAGGAAAATAATACAAGGGGAGAGAGCAAGAGAAAGAGAGAGGGAGAAAAAGGCCAAGAGAGGATCAGTCACCTTCGGTGACTGATACGTCTAGTAAAGAATTAAAACTAAGATATAGGAAGAGGGCCCGAGTTCATATGGATATTGATCAAGGAGAAGAATCAGGGCAACAAACCATGGTTCATATTGCAGGCACCCCTGGACCATCTCCAGTGGGTGATCAAGCAATGGCCTCCCCTACATCTTTAACCACAATGTCTCTGCAATAGCAGACCTTGCAAACATCTACTTCTAGACCTGCCATATAAGGCCAAGAAAAATCAGTTTATGACACATTCAAGGAAATAAAATTGAGAAATGAGGTGCTGAAGACTGACACATACAATCAATTCTAGAAGCATACCCCATGTTCAAAGAGCAGGCTACTGTTTGATTTTGACATTGAGAGGGGAAGGATGCGAATGACATTTCTAGAACCCTTGGTCCCGCGATCCCAAGGAGCAGGAGGTTACAAGAAGGCATTATTTGAATTTAATACCAAGGACATCCATCTGATTGACCAAATGGAATTACACAATTAGACTGGAGAGATGGTGGCCTTCACCTTGACAAGTAATGCTATGAGCTTGTCAAATATGTAGGTATCCTTATCCAATTCTCAATCACAACTCAATATGGAAAAGATATATGCCATGGCTAAAGACTCAAGAATCAAGTATTTAGAAGATTTAATAGTGAATTTGGGTCATGACCCAACCAATGTTCAATTTGTGGAGGAGGTATTGAAGAATAAGAATGATGACATAGCAACCCGCAGGAAACAAATCAAGATGCCAACAACAGAAGACCCCTTGGACAAAGGCATTGAGGAAGATGAGTCACAGAAGGCGGAGCTAATGAAGTTAGTTGTGGAACAGTCTACCAAAATCAAACATATGGAAAACGAGATGGAGAAGCTACTAAAGGAAAAATAAGAAGCAGCTTGAGTGGCACTCATCTCACTGGAAGATGTCCCTATTTCAACAATTCCATCAGTTGTTCCCACAACTACTGGAGCATCTAGTGGGACAGACCAGATGTCAAAGGCCATGGAAAGTATGACCTTGCAGTCACAAGAGATCTAGAAATTGGAAGTTGTTGACGGGAAAATTTGTCCGGCCAATGGTAGGGGATCTCCCCGGTAGAAAGTCCCAATTAGACATTGAACCGTTTGGAGTAGGGATCCAGTCCGGGGTGTGGGTCCGGCTACCACTTAAGACGACTTCCCTTCGGTCTCAAAAGAACCTGTTTGAACTTGCGGACATACACTTATTCACATGATACAGAATATAGGATTGATGTATTAAACACGAATCAAACACTATGCGTAGCAAGATTATAGATAAAGCACGTACACCTCAAGAGATGTCATTAGCAACACATCTTTTGGGGGTAATGCTTATAAGGTATTCTGATCACCAAAGAAATAGTTCTTAATGATAAGATACCTCTTTACTTCCTGAAAGATAAAACGAAATGCTAACAAAATAGTTCATTAACATTCATTAATAGAACAGATGATAAAATGAACATCATTGATACAACACAGGTAGCCATGATGCATAAATGATGACATAAAGAGTGCAGCTTCATTAATCATAGGATGTTCTGAAACTGTACAAGGAATACACACAGTGTTCGCACAGCAAAACACATCATAACCATAGGGCGTTTTAACAAGAATCTATATTCATATGCTCAAGTGTATAATCTTTCAATACAATTGTATGTAGTTGTTGAGTTTCCAAAAAACAAAAGCCCCTGTATCTTTCCCCGTAGGGATTTTTATAGCACCAAACTTGCCCTTTGGGCTTCCCGACTTTTTGCCTGCCTGCCTGTTGAGTTGCCTCGCGACCTCGAAGAGGTTGCGACCTACGACCTGTCTGGTATGCGTGACTTGCGACCTGGGTAGGTGGTGCGACCTGTGACCTGTACTGTTGGTGCGACTTGCGACCTGTCCTGTTGGTGCGACTTGCGACCTAGCTCTAACTGCTGCTCATGACTTGCTGCCACTGGGCTGTGGAGATGGACACGTAATGTTAATGTCAGGGACGTCAACCTGTTGCTCCTTGAGAAAATCCTGCCATGTCCGGTACTCTGCCGCTATGGGGGAAACCAGAGGGACCTCCTCCTTGAAACGATGCATACATTCCAACGCATTTGGTACTAAGGTTTCCCTTTTCTGTGCGATCTGATTTGAAAGTGAGGGAAGCTTGGTATAAATCCGCGCTGGAGTGGCAATAAACTGACTCAGATGCTCTTGAGATGCTGAGGGCTCTGGATCAGCAGCGGCTTGCTTGATAGGCTACAAAAATGATTGGAAGTCCTGGTCCACTTGTTCCCAGGTTTTCTCTTCGTCCAATGCCCCAAGCGATGGAATGTGGTGCAAAGTATGCATTGAATCGATACCGCTGATCAGGTGGTTGTACGAGGACATTACTTTGTCCAGGTCCTTAGACAGTTTGTCTTTAGATTGTATCGCCATGCTGAGCTGAACCTTTGCATCCTGTGTGTGAATCCAGTCCCTCTTAGGAAAATTTTTAGGTGCCTGAGGGTACTGTATTGTCCAGCCCATCATCCTGTCTAAGGCCTGTGAAGCCTCCCTGAGCTGCTCGTGTCTTTGCCTGGTTTCTGCTCGTGCTCTTGCCAGTGGGGCGACTGTTTGTTTAATGGTGAACATTTCACCATACACCTGCCTCATGGTCACTTCCAACACTTCACACTCCTTGAAAATGGCCAGTGGGACTTCATTCACTGGTGGAGTCTGGTTTCGAAGTTGTTGAACCTCTGCTTGCAATTCTGCTTTCTCTTGCTCTGCTCTCTTCTCGCGTTGCTTAGCTGCTTGCAGTCTATTTTGTAGAGAGACTATTTCTCTACTCATTCTGGTTACATTCTCTTCCGTAGCTGCGGCGAAATCAGTACCCGCTGATGCTATCATTACAGGATTAGTCCTGGTATCAAGGACTATGTCTTTGCCTGTTGCCACTGTGGATGTGGCAGAGGGACTTTGTGCCAGTGACCTCCTCTTCTCTTGCCGGATTTTGAAAGAGAATTGATCGAATGTGAGTCTGGTAAGGTCAAATACATCTTCTTCCTGTCCCTGGGGCGATCTAACGTCAGAGAGCTTGGTACTGCCCAAAGGTATATCGAGGGGAGTTACCTCGAGGTCGTCCAGCATGTCATCCTCCCTTTCTTCTGTGTTCTTTTTTTCTTCTTCCTTTCGCCGGCGTTCAGCTTCTACTGCTGCTTCTATTTCGGCCTTCTTCTTCTGCTCAGCTGCAGCAGCCTGTTCAGCTTTCTTTTGGCGTTCAGCCTCTGCTTTGTCCAGCTCTGCCTTAAGTGCCCGTTCTGCTGCGGCCTGTGCCTCCTTGCCCTCCTTTTCTTTCCTGGCCTCTTTGGCCTGCTTCTTCTTCTGTGTTGCTGTTGCACTCTTTTGGCACGCTTCCTCATCCTCTTTTATCTTCTTCTCTCTTTCTTGCTGGGCTTTTTCTTCTTCTTCTTTTTGTTTGATGGATGGAGTAAGCCCTGTGTTGGTTCGAGATTTCTTGGGTAAAGAGGAAGAGGAACCTCCCAACTGACAACTTAAGTCTTCTAAGCTCTGATCATCTGGGTCTTCTTGGACCATGTCTACTCCCGGAGCAATTTTTCTTTCAGCATTATACTAGTTCCTTCTCTCATCTTCCGCCGGGCGCTCAAGATGCTGATAAGTCCACTTGAATTTAGCTCTCAGGCAGTGTTCAGAAACTATTTTCTCTGGGTCATATGTTCGGTGTTCAAGCGCCCCGAGCTGATAACTTCTCATTGCTTCTGCTTCTGCTGCTACTTCCCTGAAGTCTTTAACTGTGTACGCACCAATGGTGAGGGGTAGCGTGGGACACGGCTTCTTTTTGCCTTTAGACAGGATGCTGGAGAAGCTGTGCGACATTTGAAAGCACACCTCCTGAATAAGCATTTTGTCTGTAACAAAGCGAGGCATAGCATGTGGTGCCTTGTAAGTTCCAAAGACTCGGATGAAGGTGTATCCAGGGAAAGGGAACCAGTGTGCCACTTTGACTAGAGTCTCCTTGGCCCACCAAGACATGCAGGGGGCGTCTTGGCCAAATAAATGTCTGTACAGAGAGGGGATAAATACTTGGGAAATCTGATCTATATCCTGTTTGTATTTGGACTCCCAAAATACCTTTATTTGTAGATGAATTGCGCGCGACTGCTCGGAAAAACAGTTGTGCGCCCATCCCTCAAATTGTACTCTTGCGCAGACAGCATCTAGTAGGTAAGAGGCCATGTAAAATTCGGCAGGCATTCCTTCATCTAGGGCCAATGCCGCGTTCAAATTGGTCTGCATCGAAGTCATCAATATGCCGGCCCAGTTGAAACGGGTGCCATATGTTGTCACATACTCCATGATAGTAGCCCAACTGCCGCTGAAAGTGGAGCAATCTGGGCGCCCGTAAAGTCTGCAAAGCATGGCGGCAACCAATTTATAAACCTTCCTCAGGCTCGCCACCGGGTATTCTTGGTCTTTCTTGACCTTGACCTTCTCGGGCTCCTCCCACCATTGTCTAATAGTATCAACTATCAGAACGGCGTGAGCAATAGCCCATTCTGGAGAGAAATGCTCATCTGGGCGAGGCAGTGAGTAATAAACGTGAGCATCCGCGCCTACCAACGTAGCGAAAGTTCTGCCTTCGTTGTCCCGGATCACAAAATTCTTGGGGTCCGTCTTTTGTATGATCCAATCTATAACCTCTGGACATGGGAATATGGCTGGATGCGCCCCTGCCAGATGTAGTTTGGACTTCTTCACCGCCAAGTATATTTCCCGGTCTGGGAGATCTTCTGGAAATTCCTCTTCCGGTATGGCGAACTCATGATATACTTGGTACCATCGCATGTTGTCGTCTTTTGTAAACGTACATATTGTATCCCTGTATATTGGGGGCGGGGACACCACTTCCAGCTCATCAATCTCTTCCACTACTTTCTTGTCCTTCCTCCGAGATAGCGGGGGCGCCATGTCACTAGAATCTGATAACACAGGTATGCACTCTATGTATTCCTGAAGTTCACCTGTCAAATTCATAAAGGAATCCCATGATAAGAACGACATGGTGATATAAAACCAGTTACAGTTTAGTGATGAAATTTAGCTGTGACACGTGAAACTGGGCTACTGGTTTACTGGGTCGCTGGGTCGCGGGTTGCAAGAAAAGGTTCAGGCACGACCTTACGACCTCGCGACCAGGTCGCTGGGTCGTTAGGTCGCAATTCTTCGAAACAAATGAAAAATGCGACCTTGCGACCTCGCGACTAGGTCACTGGGTCGCTAGGTCGCAAATTTCAGAAATTTGGAAAAATGCGACTTTGCGACCTCGCGACTAGGTCTCTGGGTCGCAGGTCGCGATAAAGCTTGCCGGGGGGTTTTGCACGTGCACGGCCGTGAGACTTCTTTTCTCCCTCCTTTTGAGGAATTACAAGTTAGCTGGGTCCAGGCAGAGCTGAGGCATGATTTTAAGGGCAAGGGACAATGCCATGAGTGTTTGAATCAGGAAAGTGGTGAGGTTTTGACATTTATGTAGAAAACAGATTCACAAAACACTCAAAAATATAAAAGCTCAGACAAACGGAAATTTAAAGGCCTAAGGGGAAATGGGTTTGGTAAGAAATGCATCATAATGGAAACAGCAGGAAGAAATGGCAACTTACCCGGGAAAAACGCGCCAGTTGAGCTGTCAGAGGCGTTTTCTTTCAAATCGCTGAATGTGAAAATTGCGACCTGACGACCTCCCTTATATAGAAGGTCGCACGTGCGGGCAATAAATGCGGGTCACTGGGTCGCAAATCAGTTAATTTCATAGTTTTGCGACCTTGCGACCTTGCGACCTGGCGACCTGGGGTCGCTGGGTCGCAAGGTCGCTGGGTCGCACTTTTCTTTAAATCGGATAATTGTGACCTAGCGACCTAGCGACTTGGCGACCTGGGGTCGCTGGGTCGCAAGGTCGCGGGGTCGCATTTTTCGTTAATTTTGGGGATTTGCAACCCTGCGACTTGGCGACCTGGCGACCTGGGGTCGCAAGGTCGCAAGGTCGCAAGGTCGCGGTTTTCATCAATAATTTAACTTTGCGACTTGGCGACTTGGCGACTTAAAAGTTTCTCTTTAGTTTTAAGGGGCTCCAAAAATTTGAAATGGTGGTCTTTTTTGGAGGGTGTTGTAGGGGCTACAACAAATGGCGATTCACTGGACGAACTCAGAGTCTCTGCTAATGGTTAGTCTTGGCGGGGGGAGGGAGGGGCCTATGCTGACTGTTTTCTTTTACCTTGTGGTTGACATCTCCTAACTTTTGGCACCTAGCTGGGTTGCTCAATCTGCTAGCCTGTTTGGGCGCCATTCAACCAAATTCATTTCGTCAGGTCTCCGGACTGGAAGGGTTGGAGAACTTCAGGCGGCTACAGGGTGTGGTACGATTATTTTGTCCTCATCGTGTTGCTCTGCTGCCAGCGAACCTCTCGGTCCCGGCGGAGTCACTGCCTAGGAATCGTGAACGTTGCTCCGCTGCCAGCGAGCCTGGTCAGTACCCCGGCGGAGTCGTTACATCACCTCTCTGCGCAGGAAGCCTTTCTCAATCCTTTACCCTTTATTAGTGTGCTATTGCACTTATTTTGAATGTGCCGGAGGCACTTATTTGAGATGTGCTCGTGGCACTTATTTGAGATGGCAATTTAGCCTGGGCGGATGAGGGATCCCAACTTATTTTTCTTGCAGAAAGGTTGTTCCTGGTCTGGCATGAGGACTTTGGTTTTTCCCAGATACCCTGTCGTAGCCTAGAGTACCTCTTTTCCCTTTTGGTCTGGTTACCACTTACACTGCATTCTCTTTTGTGGACACCCTCTCAGACTGGCGAGATAAGCTTTCCTGCTTGATGACTCGAGCTTGGTGATATGCTACCTTTAGGTGCGGAGAACAAGCAAGCTTTTGCCGCCTTTGAGTTTATCGGAAAAGGCTTTCCATCAGCGTAGAACCTGTTGCAGTATGCCAATTGCGTTGCTCTAACAAATCCTTCCTTAAATTTTATTTATATATATATATATATGTATATATATATATTTTTTTTTAATTTTTTTTTTTTTGAAACAAAAGGTGAAACAAGAAGCTATGGTACAAAATAAGATAGCCCTCTAAGGGCTGCTAAGTGAAATAGTGTTTGAGGTCATGCCCGTTTACCAGAAGGACCTCGACTCGTCCATCAAGGGTTTGCAATCTGAATGTGTGTGATCCTATCTTCTCATTGATTTGGAAGGGGCCTGTCCAAAGTGCTTGGAACTTGGCATGTTTCCCCTTTTCCTCATGGGCTTTATCCCACTTAAGGACCAGGTCTCCTACTTCAAAATTTTTGTTCCCTGCGGACTTTTTATCAAACCATCTTTTGATTCGGCTCTGATGGATGGCAAACTTTTTCCGGGTCTTTTGCCTTTCTTCCTCCAACTTCAGCAAGGTATCGATTCGAGTCTGTAATGTGGGACACGGGGTACCATGACATTCTTGGGAAAGTTGGAGGGCCGGGAGAGATAGATGAGAAGGGAGAACAGCTTCTTTTCCATACACGAGGAAAAATGGGGAGGTGCCTAAAGAGGACTTGGGAGTGATACGGTCAGCCCACAGTGCATTGTGAAGGGAATTGTGCCAGTTGCACTGGTGGGATAGCAGAGTCTTCTTAATAATACGGATAAGGTTCTTGTTAGTGGACTCAGCTAATCCATTTCCCTGGGGATAGTAATTTGCAGAATGTTTTAGAATAATACCATTTTCCAGCGCAAAATCATATAATTTAAAAGATGAGAAATAAGTAGCATTATCGAAAACTAAAGAATTTGGAACGCCAAACCTGGTAATGATGGAATGCGTGAGGAATTCTATTACCTCCTGATCGTTGATTCGGCGTAAAGGCGTTGCTTCGACCCACCTGGTGAAGTAATCAGTAGCTGTAAGTATATACCGATGTTGTTTAGAAGAGTGAGGTGTGATTTCACCAATTACATCCAAACCCCACTGTTGGAAAGTTTCTTCTACTGCTACTGAGAGTAAGGGAGCAGCTGGCCGTGCTTCTCGGTTGGCGAACTTCTGGCACTGAATACATTTCCGAACATATGCATGCGCATCTCTAAAAAGAGTAGGCCAATAGTATCCTGCGCGCATTATCTTATGGGCAGTAGTATCTCCGGAAAAATGACCTCCAGTTGGTCTGTCATGTAGCTCAGTTAAGATTTTCTGCGCTTCGTCGGTTTCCAAGCAGCGTAACAAGACCCCATCGTGGTGTTTCTTGAACAACTTACCTTGGATCAGTTGGTGAGATGCGGCTTTGAGTCTTATTACGCGTTTCTGTCGGGCAGTAAGAGCAGGGTCCATGGTGCCTTGGGCCAAATATCTTGAAATGTCAGAATACCAAGAAGGGCTATTTTGCCGAGGCACATGGTCGCTCTGATACATGTCGATCTCTTGTTCCCAACATTCCTCTTCAATTTCATGAGAACTTGCAGCCTCTGCGGCCATTTGGCATAAGCCCTGTCCTTTAACGGTATGTGCCGGCTTAAACTCTAAATCGTACTCTTGCAAACAAGCCACCCAGTTGCCTCGCCTTTCGCCTAGCTCTTGCTGCACGAAAAGTGAGCGAACCGCTGGATGTGGCACAAAAACCGTGACATGATTTTTCAAAATGTAGGGCCTAAAATGTTTTACCGCCTTGTAGACCACATAAGCTTGTTTCTCGATTTCTGGGTAATTCAACTCAGCTCCTTGTAAACCAGTACTCATGAAAGAAATGGGCCGTTCATCGTTGTTATCATCTTTCTGCGTGAGGACAGCCGCAAGCGAGGAGTCTGAAGCAAAAGTGTACAGGATGAAACCTTTATCAAAATCTGGACTTTGGAGGGAAGGAGTTTCAGCTATAGCCCTTTTGATTTTATCGAAGGCCTTTCTCTCTGGGGAATTCCATTGGAATACAGCATTCTTTTTAATCATTCCCTGTAGTGGTCTGACTATCTGGGCAAAATCTGAAATGAATTTACGGACAAAATTAATTTTCCCCAGGAAGGATTGCATCGCTTTCTTGTTGCTTGGGGGAGGAATCTGAGCAATGGCTTTCGCCCGTTCCAGATCAACCACAATGCCTTGCTTAGTGATAATGTGGCCTAGCAATTTTCCCTCTGCCACAGCGAAAATGCTTTTTTTAGGGTTGAGCGATATTCCGTACCTCCTGCACCTCTCGAAGATTTGCTTGAGGTGGCGTAAATGATCGCCCCTGCATTTTGAAAATACAGTGACGTCGTCCAAATAAACCACCACGCTCTACCCTATTAAACCACGGAAGGCTATATCCATGGCTCGTTTGAAAGTTGCCCCTGCATTGATCAAGCCAAAGGGCATGCGTCTGAAAGCGAAGGTTCCCCATTTTGTCCGAAAGGTGGTTTTCAGTCTGTCTGGTTCAGCTACCAGCACCTGGTTATAGCCGTAGAAGCCATCTAATAGGGAGAACATCTCAGATCCAGACACAGCTTGTAATATCTGTTCCATGGGGGGCACCGGGTAGTTGTCTTTGTTTGAGGACCGATTCAAATTATGGAAATCTACACACAAGCGGATCTCACCAGACTTCTTTCGTACGGGTACCAAATTCGACACCCACGTGGAGTGACGAACTTTGAAAATAATGCGCGCATCCAAGAGCTTCTTAAGTTCCTTTAGAATCATTGGCTCCAAAGCTGGATGCACTTTTCTGAGTTTCTGTTGGAAGGGTTTAACGCCTTCCCTCATGGGTATTACATGCTGAATGATACGGGTATCGTATGTACGTAGATCTTCATATGTCCAAGCAAATACATCGCGATACTTCCGGAATAACTGGGTGAAGGCCCGTGCCTCTTCATCACTGCAGTCTTTGCCAAGGTTAACGAACTTTGGGTTCTCATCTGATCCCAAGTTCACTTGCCGATGTGCCAATATGGAACTTTGCACTTTGGTGTTCGGAGGCCTACAGAATCGGTTTTGCAGATCAAAAAGATTTTCTAGTGACACCACCCCCTTGGGCATAATGTTCTCTTTGCGTTCATCATGCTCTCTCTGTAAAGCATGCTCATGTTCTTCCTCGTCTATCGCCGCGTCCTTGAATACTTCAGCATTGCACATAAAGTCCAAAATTTGTTGATCATCGTTAAAAATGCGTAAATTAGAAATGTTGTCTGGCACAGAGGGTCTATATACAACTTCAATAGAAAAACCGTCCCTCAAGGGGGTAAATCTAGCAGCAGCATTAGCCAGAGTATCAGCTGCTGCATTGTGCATTCTAAGAACAGATTTAATCCCAAATGCATCAAAAGCAGAAATCAATCGCCATACCTCTTGTTGATACACCTTTAAATGTGGAGATAAACAGTGAATAGTGTTGCGTACCTGGCGAGTAATAATTTCGGAATCTCCAATTACCTGTAAACATTTTACCTTCAAATCCAGCACCTTCTTAAGTCCAAGGATTAATGCCTCGTATTCAACAGTGTTATTGGTGCACTGGAACTCTAACCGGCATGAGACTAAGAACTTGTTCTTGTGAGGGTCAAGCAATATGCAACCCGCGCCAGCTCCGTCATGAGTCTTGGAACCGTCATAATACAAGGTCCATAGGTCACTTTCCAGCTCCTTAAAAGTAATAGGTTGCGGAGGGGTTTCTGTTGTTGGTGAGACAGGGGTGACTTGTTCTTCCGCGACTAATGCTAGTTCAGATTGGACCTTGGGGCCTACGGGAGACTGAGGGGGTTGGTAGCATTCGAATATTGCTTCCAGAAAGCACATGCCAAGCTCTTCTTGTGAAAAGTTGATGGGTTCATTAATGGCATCCAGATCAGTGACGGTGTGTTTCATATAAGGTTCACTTTCTACCCTGATTTGATTATTCCGCCCCTTGTAAGGAAGCCACAAGTGGGACCAGTCGGTGGCGAAGTAGCCTTGTAACTTGCTGGACCAGTCCCTACTAAGCAATAGGCCGTATGCTTCCGAGATATCGACAATCACAATGTCAATGCATTGATGGACCCTAGAGTCTGATGACAAGCGGATAATGACATTGTTCAACTCTCCTACGACTGGTACTTGTGATCTATCGAGTTGTATGATTTTTGCATCAGTTTTCTTCGAGCGAATGTTAAGCTTCTTACAGACAGATAAAGGCATGACGTTTGTAGAGGCACCAGAGTCGACTAGACAGTTGTGGACATTGAAGTTAAAAATCTTGAAGGACAAAAGGAAAGGAGGTGTGGATCCTCTTGAGTTGGTATTGATGGCGTTTACTATGGACTGTACATCTGGACCGGCTTGCGCAGACGTGTTGCTCACAGTCTTCGTAGCTGAAGTATTTGCGAAAGCCTTAAGAATGAGCTCCTTTTGATTAGTAATGCGGGCCAGCTCGTAGAGAGAAATGTTAGCTCTTGTTTTCTTCATATCTTCAACAATGTTATAGCTAGACTCTGGTTGAGGGCTAGGCTCGGTGGAGGTCTTAGAGGATTCTATCGAAATTTTTCTCTTTTGACTCGCTCGGGTAGTGTTGTTGGGGTGCTTCTCCGGGACAGATTGTTTCCCGTTTCCTGGGGGCAGTATTTTCCTTAGGAAAGCCCTTTTCTTGTCTTCATAGGATTGCTCGGGAATAGGTCCTTTACTCCTGAGGCTATAATTCCGCACGGGCTGATCCTTGGGAGCATTTTCCATGTTGATATCAATGGGGGTAAGGTTGTCCCCACCTCAGATTATGTCAAAAGCAAGGATAGAGGATCCTGGTTCTTCATTTGAGGGCGGATCCTCATCATGATCTGAAACATCATCCTCCGTCACATCCCCTGGAGTTTGGTCATCTAAAAGTTGATTAAGTACTGCTGTCATGCTGCCAATCCATTGAGGGCACGTTTTTTCAGAGTGAGCAGCTTGGTGGAAAGAACAGAAGTTATCTTTCCCTATCTCTTCCACATTGAGAGCAGTATTTGTGTTAGACGGAGGTCTGTTAGTGTTGGGATTACTTTTTCTGAAGAAAGGTTTGGGTGGTTTAGTGCTAGTTGTGGTTTCTGTGCCCTTTCTCCTTAGGTCAATGACTTCATTCGTTAAGTGCTTGAGTGTTTTTGCCATGCTTTCAAAATCAAATGCATCTCTATCCCTATCGGTGGTCTTAGAAGTGGAGGACTGACCCCTTTTTGTGTTAGGCTTGTGATCATCTCTTCCTTCATGTTCGATAGCCCCTATCGACAGCATGTCTTTCTCCACAGCGACAGCAGCCTCATAATTAGCCGTAAGGGTAGCGCGTGCTTCACGTTTGACAAAAACAGCAATGTCTCTAGGGAGAGCCTTGGTATAGTAGTCAATGGTGATTGAGTCATCCAACGCTAGGTTGGGGGGAAACTTCTGCAATATGGTAGCGAAGCGTTGGTTGAAATCCTTAACCTTCTCCTTTTTATGACACTTGATCGTACTCAATTCCGTGAGAAGCATGGAAGGAGTTTTGTCTTCTGAAAACTTCTGCAAGAAAACGCGCCGGAATTGGTCCCATGAGGTGATAGAGGCACTGGGGAGAGAGCGGTACCATGTGGCCACTTTGTTTTCGAGGGTATGGGGAAACAGTCGACATGCGACGTCATCGGACTGGACTCTCATGATTTGCAGAGACAAATAGAAGCTGCTGATATGATCTTCAGCTAAGGTGCCTTTCTCAGGGTCGAACTTAGGGAGGTGTTTCTCCGGATGCCTAGGCAGATCTTGGAGCGGGCCCAGAAGATTTAATGGGGATTGAGCCATCCAGGCTAGGGGTTGCACTCTTCTCGCCCGCTGGTGTTGCCTAAACTCATGTTCAGATTCACCTTCCGAACCCAAGACCGATGCTTCTGACTCGTGACGGGAGTGTTCGTCTTGGTGTCTCCTATGGTGAAGAAAATCTCTAAGATATCCCAAGTTGTGTACAGGAGGCCTCATTGGGTTTGGGTGACGGTTGCGGGCTTGGTTTCCTTGGCCTCGGCCCCTATCTCCTCTACCTCCGGCCCCTCGGCCTCTATTTCCTTCTTCTTCATTTCTGCGAGCTCTATTCCTTTCTCCTTCATTTCTACAAGCCCTATTTCCCCCGTCTACATTCCCTCGGCCCCTATCTTCCTCACCATCCCTGGGTAGGGGGTGTGCCTGGTTGTTGTTTTGTCGAGTCTGGTTAGGCTGGGAGTCGGGGAAAGGCTCGGTGTCAGCAAATTCTTCGCCCTCTTGGAGAATCGGGTCATTTTCCTCAACAGCATTTGCGAGGTCTTCCAACATGAGATTTACGAGCTCGGGTATGGTACTCGCAAGGGCACCGTTTCGGGTGATGTTCTCGGGAGGAGTTCTAGTATGGGCAAGGTATTCCATGATTGGAGTAAACCGTAAGTTGTTGATAAGATCGCGGGCAGCTGGGCGCAAGGCTCTCAACTGCGCCCTAGTGATTTCAAAATATCGAGTCTCCCTCTCTGGAATATCTTCTAGAGGAGGAGGGACAGTTTCATTGTTTATGACCTCCCCTTGGGGAGTTTGTGATGGAAAGTTTGTTGTATGCTGGGAGGCTGCCATCAGGCCCTCCTTCGAGCGCCAAATCTGTTGACTGGAAAATTTGTCCGGCCAATAGTAGGGGATCTCCCCGGTAGAAAGTCCCAATTAGACCTTGAACCGTTTGGAGTAGGGATCCCGTCCGGGGTGTGGGTCCGGCTACCACTTAAGACGACTTCCCTTCGGTCTCAAAAGAACCTGTTTGAACTTGCGGACATACACTTATTCACATGATACAGAATACAGGATTGATGTATTAAACACGAATCAAACACTATGCGTAGCAAGATTATAGATAAAGCACGTACACCTCAAGAGATGTCATTAGCAACACATATTTTGGGGGTAATGCTTATAAGTTAGTCTGATCACCAAAGAAATAGTTCTTAATGATAAGATAACTCTTTACTTCTTGAAAGATAAAATGAAATGCTAACAAAATAGTTCATTAAAATTCATTAATAGAATAGATGATAAAATGAACATCATTGATACAACACAGGTAGCCATGACGCATAAATGATGACATAAAGAGTGCAGCTTCATTAATCATAGGATGTTCTGAAACTGTACAAGGAATACACACAGTGTTCGTACAGCAAAACACATCATAACCATAGGGTGTTTTAACAAGAATCTATATTCATATGCTCAAGTGTATAATCTTTCAATACAATTGCATGTAGCTCTTGAGTTTCCAAAAAAGAAAAGCCCCTGTATCTTTCCCCGTAGGGAGTTTTATAGCACCAAACTTGCCCTTTGGGCTTCCCGACTTTTCGCCTGCCTGCCTGTTGAGTTGCCTCGCGACCTCGAAGAGGTTGCGACCTGCGACCTGTCTGGTATGCGCGACTTGCGACCTGGGTAGGTGGTGTGACCTGCGACCTGTCCTGTTGGTGTGACTTGCGACCTGTCCTGTTGGTGCGACTTGCGACCTAGCTCTAACTGGTGCTCATGACTTGCTGCCACTGGGCTGTGGAGATGGACGTGTAATGTTAATGTCAGGGACGTCAACCTGTTGCTCCTTGAGAAAATCCTGCCATGTCCGGTACTCTGTCGCTATGGGGGAAACCAGAGGGACCTCCTCCTTCAATCGATGCTTACATTCCAACGCATTTGGTACTAAGGTTTCCCTTTTCTATGCGATATGATTTGAAAGTGAGGCAAGCTTGGTATAAATCCGCGCTGGAGTGGCAATAAACTGACTCAGATGCTCTTGAGATGCTGAGGGCTCTGGATCAGCAGCGGCTTGCTTGATAGGCTGCAAAAATGATTGGATGTCCTGGTCCACTTGTTCCCAGGTTTTCTCTTCGTCCAATGCCCCAAGCGAAGGAATGTGGTGCAAAGTATGCATTGAGTCGATACCACGGATCAAGTGGTTGCACGAGGACATTACTTTGTCCGTGTCCTTAGACGTTTGTCTTTAGATTGTGGCCGCCATGTGAGGCCGAACTCGCATCCTCAAAGAACGGAATCCGCCCCTCTGTGCAAATCTTCGTGTGCCTGGCGTACGTATTGTCCACTCCATCACTCGTCTAAGGCTCGTGCCTCCCCCGAGCCGCCGTGTCTTGCTCGGTTTCTCGCTCGTGCCTTACCCGTGGGGCGACTATTTGTTTGATGGTGAACATTTCACCACAGCACCGCCATGGTCACTTCCAACACTTCACACTCTTGAAATGGCCAATGGTTTGAAATGGCCAATGGGACTTCATTCACTGGTGGAGTCCGGCTCTCGGCTGCTGAACTTCTTCTTGCAATTTCGCTTTCTCGTTCGCTCTTCTCGTTGCTAGTTCGCTAGCCTATTTTGTAGAGAGACTATTTCTCTACTCATTCTGGTTACATTCTCTTCCGTAGCTGCGGCGAAGGCAGTACCCGCTGATGCTATCATTACAGGATTAGTCCTAGTATCAAGGACTATGTCTTTGCCTGTTGCCACTGTGGATGCGGCAGAGGGACTTTGCGCCAGTGACCTCCTCTTCTCTTGCCGGATTTTGAATGAGAACTGATCGAATGTGAGTCTGGTAAGGTCAAATACATCTTCTTCCTGTCCCTGGGGTGATCTAACGTCAGAGAGCTTGGTACTGCCCAGAGGTATATCGAGGGGAGTTACCTCGAGGTCGTCCAGCATGTCATCCTCCCTTTCTTCTGTGTTCTTTTCTTCTTCTTCCTTCCGCCGGCGCTCAGCTTCTGCCGCTGCTTCTATTTCGGCCTTCTTCTTCTGTTCAGCTGTAGCAGCCTGTTCGACTTTCTTTTGGCGTTCAACCTCTGCTTTGTCCAGCTCTACCTTAAGTGCCCGTTCTGCTGCGGCCTGTGCCTCCTTGCCCTCCTTTTCTTTCCTGGCCTCTTTGGCCTGCTTCTTCTTCTGTGTTGCTGTTGCACTATTTTGGCGTGCTTCCTCATCCTCTTTTATCTTCTTCTCTCTTTCTTGCTGGGCTTTTTCTTTTGCTTCTTTTTGTTTGATGGATGGAGTAAGCCCTGTGTTGGTTCGAGATTTCTTGGGTAAAGAGGAAGAGGAACCTCTTAACTGACGACTTCTGTCTTCTAAGCTTTGATCATCTGGGTCTTCTTGGACCACGTCTGCTCCCGGAGCAATTTTTCTTTCAGCATTGTACCAGTTCCTTCTCTCATCTTCCGCCGGGCGTTCAAGATGCTGATAAGTCCACTTGAATTTAGCTCTCAGGCAGTGTTCAGGAACTATTTTCTCTGGGTCATATGTTCAATGTTCAAGTGCCCCGAGTTGATAACTTCTCATTGCTTCTGCTTCTGCTGCTACTTCCCTGAAGTCTTTAACTGTGTACGCACCAATGGTGAGGGGTAGCGTGGGCCACGGCTTCTTTTTGCCTTTAGACAGGATGCTGGAGAAACCGTGCGACATTTGAAAGCACACCTCCTGAATAAGCATTTTGTCTGTAACAAAGCGAGGCATAGCATGTGGTGCCTTGTAATTTCCAAAGACTCGGATGAAGGTGTATCCAGGGAAAGGGAACCAGTGTGCCACTTTGACTAGAGTCTCCTTGGCCCGCCAAGACATGCAGGGGGCGTCTTGGCCAAATAAATTTTTGTACAGAGAGGGGATAAATACTTGGGAAATCTGATCTATATCCTGTTTGTATTTGGACTCCCAAAATACCTTGAGTTGTAGATGAATTGCGCGCGACTGCTCGGAATCCCAGTTGTGCGCCCATCCCTCAAATTTTACTCTTGCGCAGACAACATCTAGTAGGTAAGAGGCCATGTAAAATTCGGCAGGCATTCCTTCATCTGGGACCAAGGCCGCGTTCAAGTTGGTCTGCATCGAAGTCATCAATATGCCGGCCCAGTTGAAACGGGTGCCATATTTTGTCACATACTCCATGATAGTAGCCCAACTGCCGCTGAAAGTGGAGCAATCCGGGCGCCCGTAAAGTCTGCAAAGCATGGCGGCAACCAATTTATAAAACTTCCTCAGGCTCGCCACCGGGTATTCTTGGTCTTTCTTGACCTTGAACTTCTCGGGCTCCTCCCACCATTGTCTAATAGTATCAACTATCTAATCACATGAGCAATAGCCCACTGAGAGAAATGCTCATCCACAGGCAAGAGGCACAAACGTGAGCATCCGCGCCTACCGCCGTAGCGAAAGTTCTCGTCTCGCCGTCCCGACGACAAACTTCGGGGTCCATCTTTTTTGTATTTATCCACCTATAACCTCCGGACAAGGTATATGGTCGGGATGCGCCCTCGCTGCATGTAGTTTGACTTCGCCCACCGCCAAGTATATTTCGTCCGGGAGATCTTCTCGGAAATTCCTCTTCCTGCAGGAGAACTCATGATATACTTGTACCATCGCATGTCAGTTGCCTTTGTAAATGCACATGCGTGTATCCCCGTATATCAAAGGGACACCACTTCCAGCTCATCAATCTCTTCCACTACTTTCTTGTCCTTCCTCCGAGATAGCGGGGGCGCCATGTCACTAGAATTTGATAACACAGGTATGCACTCTATGTCTTCCTGAAGTTCACCTGTCAAATTCATAAAGGAATCCCACGATAAGAACGACATGGTGATATAAAACCAGTTACAGTTTAGTGATGAAATTTAGCTGTGACACGTGAAACTGGGCTACTGGTTTACTGGGTCGTTGGGTCGCTGGTTGCAAGAAAAGGTTCAGGCACGACCTTGCGACCTCGCGACCAGGTCGCTGGGTCGCTAGGTCGCAACTCTTCGAAACAAATGAAAAATGCGACCTTGCGACCTCGCGACTAGGTCGCTGGGTCGCTAGGTCGCAAATTTCAGAAATTTGGAAAAATGCGACTTTTCGACCTCGCGACTAGGTCGCTGGGTCGCAGGTCGCGATAAAGCTTGCCGAGGGGTTTTGCGCGCGCGCGGCCGTGAGACTTCTTTTCTCCCTCCTTTTGAGGAGTTACAAGTTAGCTGGGTCCAGGCAGAGCTGAGGCATGATTTTAAGGGCAAGGGACAATGCCATGAGTGTTTGAATCAGGAAAGTGGTGAGGTTTGGACATTTATGTAGAAAACAGATTCACAAAACACTCAAAAATATAAAAGCTCAGACAAACGGCAATTTAAAGGCCTAAGGGGACATGGGTTTGGTATGAAATGCATCATAATGGAAACATCAGGAAGAAATGGCAACTTACCCGGGAAAAACGCGCCAGTTGAGCTGTCAGAGGCGTTTTCTTTCAAATCGCTGAATGTGAAAAATGCGACCTGGCGACCTCCCTTATATAGAAGGTCGCATGTGCGGGCAATAAATGCGGGTCGCTGGGTCGCAAATCAGTTAATTTCATAGTTTTGCAACCTTGCGACCTTGCGACCTGGCGACCTGGGGTCGCTGGGTTGCAAGGTCGCTGGGTCGCACTTTTCTTTAAATCGGATAATTGCGACCTAGTGACCTAGCGACTTGGCGACCTGGGGTCGCTGGGTCGCAAGGTCGCGGGGTCGCATTTTTCATTAATTTTGGGGATTTGCGACCCTGCGACTTGGCGACCTGGCGACCTGGGGTCGCAAGGTCGCAAGGTCGCAAGGTTGCGGTTTTCATCAATAATTTAACTTTGCGACTTGGCGACTTGGCGACTTAAAAGTTTCTCTTTAGTTTTAAGGGGCTCCAAAAATTTGAAATGGTGGTCTTTTTTGGAGGGTGTTGTAGGGACTACAACAGAAGCATAGATTGGCATCCTGAAAGATCAAAAGGCCAGGTCTGAAACTACCCATGAGATAGCCAAAAAGCAGATTGAGAGATTGGAGAAGGTAGAGAAGGAATTTTCGGACAGTAACATTTTGGGCAAAATGAAGTTGATAATTTGGGGTAGTATCATAGAGTCAGTGGATGAAATTTGGCACTCCATCCACATAATTTTTTATCAGAAAGAGTTTGTGGACAACTGCGCAGTGGCCATTGAAAAAGCAAATCGGGAATTAGGAAACATGCCAATCACAGCCCCTAAAATCATAAAATTCCTGAACTCCAAAACCAGCTATGAGCTTGAAAATCTAGATGTACAAGAAAGAACAGCAACCATATTAGAAGTGAAAAAGGTCCTCAATAAGAGGAATTTAGTAAGGAAATTGGAGGAGAAGTGTCGTGAGTTGGACATGGCCATCAGCATATTCCTGAACAAGATTGAACCCCTAGTGGCAAAAGGGTTTCCCTCACTATATGTAATTAATAAAAATTTGGTTCAAAGGGGACTTATATGACCAAAATCAGAGAAACAGCTAAGTATACCACAAAATTCATTAGCATCAAAGGAAATGTGACCGGGAAAGTTGTTTGGGATCTCTTAATAAATTACATCTTTATTCAGCATGAGTTGAAGCATGTTTTCCTCACTAGGCCCACTTTCAGCAAATACACAGAGGTGAATGAAGTGTACCGACAGGTCATAGGCATGAAATTTCCCAGCAAAAAGGAGTGGAACAATTTATGTATCTACCAAGATTGAAAAAGCACGATGGACACCTTAGCACAGCCACTGATTGATTAGAAGCGCCAGCATCACATCATCTTTAATGATCCAGCAGAGGCGGCCAAAAAGAAGAGCCAGATTTCAGATCCACCATTCGTTGCCTCTTTGTGATCATCACAACCACCTTCAAGCCTAATTTTTTAATATTACGAAGAGCCATTGAAGTTTTTAGATCCATGAAGAGCTGCCCAAAATTAGTTCTATAGGCGATGTTTTTCAGAGATTTTTGCTCCAGCCTTGCATGGCCACACTTGTCTAATTTCAGTTTGTTTGTAATTAATTACTTTTTCCAAAGTAGATTAGGGAAACCAACTCAAGTTTTAATTAAATACTGCTTGAATTTCCATTATAAAGGGTTGGATATTGTTAGCCCCTGCATTGTAAGAACTATTGTATTGGAGCACTATAGTTTTGGAGTTGGATATCAATAATAAAAGACCGTTTACAGGATTCTTGAGTTGTGTTAAAAGAGTGATGTGCTACTTATATGTTTTAAATGTTTCCATTGTTTTCCCTATTGTGCATCTGTTCATCTAATTGTAAATCAGAAATTTTAGATTAATATTTTTTGTCGAAGCACCTTCATTCTTTCTGCATTTATAATCTTAATGTTTTCTGTTGAAGTCTGATAAAGGAATTCTTAACTGCTCTTTAGTCACTATTGAACCTTACTATTTCTTTCACTTCATAATTCATACATATCTAAAGATCCATTTAGCATAGTTAGCTTGCCCTGTGATACTCTTGAACGTTGATGTGCCAATCTAGCCTTTGACTCCATAGCCCAATGGAATATTCCATGCAGACCTGCTCATCCAACCAACAAAATCAATCAAAAACAACAAATACTACCATCACTGTAACTAGCCTAACATCAGCATTCATGATATTAAAGATAAATTCAAATCATAGATAGAGAGAACCCTTTCTGAGTCTAGGAAGGCTAGGTCCTGGACTCCAAAGTGGTTCGATGTTGTCCTCTATCGTTTATTCTTTCCAATATTATAAATTAAAGGGTGAAAACATAATGGCGACCATACTAGGGAGTTATTTAAAAGCTTAGTATTTCATCAGAACTCAAAAACCCAAGTCGGAATACGGTGTGATTTGAGTATTTTCTACAGATTGATTTTTGTAAAAATATTCAGCATGTTTGTGCCTTGGGTCTGAATTCTGGCTTCCATAAGAATCTTTACCAGATCCCATCCCGACCCAAATCCCCCCTGCAATAATTTAAAATCCAAAAAAAATCTTAAGAAAAACTCCCAGATCAAAGAGTCTAACTATTATAAATCCTCTTCAGAAAGCAAGTTCCCTCCCTAAAAACCTTGCCACCTTGCAATATATCTAGTTCGACTTACACTTTGAGAAAAGCTTGTTTAGGACCAAATCTCAGAATTGGATAGCCCAGATAGTTTTTGACCCATCCATCTTACAGCAGAGTCCTATTGGGGAAGCCTCTACCTCCACTCAAATGAACTCTAAGCTTATCCAACTGTTATGAAACCAGCTCCAAAAATAGAAGAAAAGAGAAATCAAAGCCTTAGAAATTAGCCACTTCGAGGGGGAAACCTCCAATACATTACATAAATGAACAATTCTTGGATGATACAAATGAAAAAACCTCCTTCTATATATAGGGGTCCATGGGGTCACAATATAATCCTAGCCGACCTAACAATAATAATGTAAAGGAACAATAATAACAATATGGGGGTTACAGGGGTACAAAAATAATAATAAGGGGGTTGCACTAATAACAATAAGGGACTACACCAGTAATATGGGGACCTAACATGCCCCTCTCCCTCAAAAAAGTGTTTTCCTCAATGCTCGAGTAGCTCTGGATGCTTCTGTATAAAATTCTCATCCTCCCATGTATAATCTTCAGTGGGTAAGCTCTTCCACTTGATGAGATACTCTAAAATTGATCGATTTCTTAGCTATCGAGCTCTTTTTTCCATGACTGTTTCAGGTTCCAATATGATTTTCCCTTCCTCATCAAGTTCTGGAAATATTGTTTGAGCTGGAATTTTGTCACCTATAACCTTCTTTAAGCATGAAACATGGAAAACTGGATGCAATCGCAAAGAAGCAGGAAGTTCCAATTTGTATGCCATAGTACCAATATTTTGCAACACCTTGTAAGGACCATAGTATTTTGGTAATAATTTATTATCCTTCTTAGCTTTCTTGAGGGACATTTGTTTGTATGGTTGTAGCCGTAAAAATACCCAATCTCCTACATCAAAAATTCTCTCACTCCGATGTTGATCAACCTGTTGTTTCATTCGATTTTGTGCCAAATTGAGGTTATCCTTTAAGAGTTGGAGAAATTGTTGTTGATGCTCGATGTGATCTTCCACTGCTTTCACCTTAGAATTTTCTCTTAAATATGATGTGATGGACGGTGGATGATATCCATAAAGTGCCACAAATGGGGTCATTTTTGTTGCAGTATGGAAGGAAGTGTTATACCACCATTCAGCCAGAGGTAACCACTTGACCCATTTTGTTTGTTTATCAGAAACAAAACAATGAAGATATCCTTCAAACCATTTGTTCACTATCTCAGTTTGACCATTAGATTTAGGATGATAAGATGAGCCACGAGCTAGCTGATTACCCAAACAAACAAAAAAAATCCGTCCAAAAATTTCCAGTAAAAATGGGATCTCTGTCACTTACCATAATCTTTGGGTTTCCATGTAGCTTTTGAATTGTTTCCATAAATGCAGTAGCAACTATACTTGCTTTAAATGGATGAGATAATGCACAAAAGTGTGCATACTTGGTAATTCTATCAACTACCACCATGATGACACTCTTTCCTTTGGACTTAGGTAAACTTGTGATAAAATCCATTGAAATCTCCTCCCAACGTTAACTTGGAATGTCTAAAGGTTATAGAAGACCAGGAGTCTTAATTGTATCAACTTTATTTTGCTGGAAAACCAAACATTCTACCACAAACTTTTGAATATCAAATTTAAGGCCATCCCAAAAAATATCTTTCTTCACCTTGTGGTAAGTTTTTAAAATTCCTGAGTGTCCTCCTAAAGGAAAAGTGTGCAATTCCAAAAGAATATTTTGTTTTAGTTGGGAATTCTTACAAATATATAAGCAATCTTTGTACCATAAGGAATCATTTTTCCAACTAAATGTATCAGATATACTAGGATATTGCTTAAAATTTTGAATGAGTGTCCACAATTCTTCACCCTTCTTCCATTCATCCCTTTCTTTGGTTATCCAAGCTGGTTGGATAATATAAATTTCACAAAGCAATGCTTCCACCTCTTCATCCTTTCTTGAGAGTGCATATGCAACAACATTTAGCTTCCCTTTTTTGTAGATGATTTCAAATTCATAACCGAACGTCTTTCTGACCCATTTTTTTTTCTCTTCTGAAGATAGTCTTTGTTCTAAAAAGTGTTTAAGACTATCATGATCAGTTTTTACCTTGAACTGCCTTCCCATTAGGTAAGGTCGCCATTTCTTTAGTGCATGTAGTATTTCCAACATTTCCTTCTCATAAATAACTTTATGTAAATACTTTCATTTGATTGTACGACTTTCAAAAGCAATGGGTCTTCCTTCTTGCATTAAAACAGCACCAATTCCATTTCCTGAAGCACCATATTCCACAATAAAGGTTTTTGTGAAGTCTAGCGTAGCTAATACTGATGCTAGGCACATTTCCTCTTTAACATGTTCAAAGGCCTTAGTTGCTTCAGGAGTCCATGAAAATGCATCTTTTTTCAATAATGTTGTTAAAGGTGTTGTTATTCTCCCATAATTCTTAACAAAATTGTGATAATACCCTGTTAACCCGAGAAATCCTCACAACTACTTTATGGTTGTGGGGACTTTCCATTCCTTAATGGCTTTAATTTTGTTAGGGTCTACCTTAACACCCTCGTGAGATACAATATGACCCAGATATTCCACCTCTTGTACTCCAAAGAAACATTTTGATTTTTTTGCATATAATTGTTTCTCCTCCAATAATTTGAGCACCCTGTCAACATGTTGAACATGATCCTTCCAATACCTATTGTAGATTAGTATTTCATCAAAAAATACTAGCACAAATTTTCTAAGGAAGGGTTTGAAAGTGGAATTCATCAACCCTTGAAATGTAGAAGGTGCATTGGTAAGGCTAAAAGGCATGACAAAAAATTTATAATGACCCTCATGAGTTAGAAATTTTGTTTTCGGAATATCTTCAGTCTTCATTCTAATTTGATGATATCCTGAACAAATATCTGACTTGGTAAAATAAATTGCACCATGTAATTCATCTAATAATTCATCAATCACAGGAATGGGAAATTTATCTTTAATAGTGAGCTTATTGAGCTCCCTATAATCCGGACACATGCACCACGATCCATCCTTCTTGTGCACCAATACTACTGGAGCAGAGAAAGAAATTTGACTAGGTTGAATTATACTAGCCTCTAACATTTCTACAATCATACGTTCAATTTCGCTCTTTTGGACATAAGGATATCTGTAAGGCCTGATGTTTGGAGGAACACTTCCTGGAAGCAAATGAATAGCATGATCATGATCATGAATAGGTGGGAGTCATTTGGGAGTTTCAAACACCTTGGAATGGTTGTCCAAGACTTTTTGAAGATCTGGAGAAACATATGATTTTGATGTTGGAAATTCTAGTGAGCATAATTATGCAATCACGCCTCGTTTTTATTTCTTCGGAAGATTTGTCATGACATTAGAGCTTATTATCTTTCCCGGCTTCCCTGCGATACCCTGTAATTCGATTTCCTTTCCTTTTGAAAAAAAATCAAGAAAAGTTCTTGAAAATTAAAAGCTACCGTCCCCAAAGATTGTAACCATTGTACTCCTAGTACAATATCAGCACCTCCCATTGGAATGGAAAGCATTGGACTATTCAATACATATTCCCCCATGGTTAGCTTGATATTATGATATTTTCCAAAGCAATTTATAGTTCCTCCATTTGCAACCATCACTTGACATTCTGGTGTTGGGTATAGGAAACAATTCAATTCCTTGGCTACCTTACAATGAATAAAATTATGGGTACTACCCAAATCAATCAACACTATTACCTTTTTCTTCTTGATATGTCCTTATATCTTGAGAGTTTGAGGAGTGGTAATTCTTGCCAATGTATTAAATGATATAGTCGGACTCATTTCTTCATCTTCTAGGGTTGGTTCCGAGTGTATATCCTCTTCTTTTGAAGTTTCTTGTTCATTTTCTTCCTCCTCTTCACAATCTATGTAAAATAATTTCTTCTCAACACACTTATGACCTTTAGTGTATTTTATATCACAACTGTAGCAAAGCCCTTTTGCTCTTTTTTCTTCCAATTGTTGTGGTGTCAACCTTGTAGGTTGTGGCAGTCTAGGAGTAGAAAAATTTCCATCTTTATAGATGTGAGTGGTAGGCTTCCTTGTCGCCATAATTTTACATTCAACTTTTCTTACCAACATGAATGCCTTCATGTTGCATGTTATCCTTTAAAGTCCCTATGAAGACATCAATCATGTCTTCCTCTGGAATATCAGTTACCCTTATATTCAATTTTTGGAAGTCCTCAATGTGCTCCACCACTAAACCCTTTTGTTTGAGATTTATCAATTGGCTAAAGAAGGTGTCTCTCTTTGTATCCTAATAATGTGTTATCATTTCCTCCGTGAAAATTGACCAAGTGACATTTTTTTTACGGGAGAAAAGCCATCGATACCATACAAATGTATTTGGTTCTAAATGTAAAGTTGCAATGCGTACCTTTTGTGTGTTTTTCACATTACTGAGATCAAAATATTGCTCCATCTGTAGTATCCATGTTACGGGATCCTTTCCATCAAACTTCCTCATATCCATCTTTGGAATATGGTGGTTCTTCCATCCAACATTAGAGTTTATGAAATCACGATTAACATTTATTTTGTTCTCATCATGAGTTTCCTCTACAATATTTTCACCATTAGGAAATATTTATTGTATCAAATTTGTCAAACCTTCCATGTCTGCTTTTAGATCATTCTTCATGTTTTCCATGTTGTCTTTCATTTTTTCTTCCATGTCATCCATCTTAGCTTCCATGCCAGCTTCCATGCTATCCATATTAGCTTCCACGCCTTTCTTCAAACCATCCATATTATTCTTCAAACCATCCATATTTGCTTCCATGCCTTTCTTCAAACCATCCATATTTTCTTCCACGCCTTTCTTCAAAACTTCCATTTAATTTTTTGTTGCTCTTTGCGAGAGCGAAATTTGGTGCACTTTCGCTTGTAATTTTGATAGATCATGTTGCAATTATTCATCTTCATGAGTCAAAGTAGAGTATTCTGAGGGCTTAATGGGTGTTGAATTATTTTTATGGGGCATATTTGAACCCAATATTGATATCTATGCTCAATAGGCCCTTGGAATCACTTAAAAATCATTTTTCAAACAAGACTTATGCAATTTGAAAAAAATACACACCTTTTTCTTTATTTTGAGGAGCTCGATATTGAAACTGAATTATCTCTATAATTGTTGACATTCAATATCTAAAAAAAATTCTTGTAGTAGCTCTCTACATCTTCTTTCGAATGCCACAGGTCTAACCTAATTAGGATACTTCAAGTCAAAGTTATGACGAATCTCTCACAATGACCTAATTATGGACTGGTTCAGTAGATCACACTTGTACGGTGTGCCATGTCTCATTGTTTACTCCTTCAGCTTTGAAATTGATGCACGGGAAACTACAGTCCATGTACTTGCGTCCACTTTTATTAGAATTCTAATACAATGCTCAGAGAGAGAGTTATGATGATTTTCCCAAGGTCACCTCTTTGAGATGAAATTCAAATCCCTGAACAAACCCTAACTTACATAGATCATAGCTCTGAAAATATTGCGAACCAAGATCTGAAATTTTTACAATAATTTCTTCAGGATTTCAGCTTCACTCTATAAAACTATCAACTTATGAAACTTCGTAGAAAAATATTTATAGAAAAAAATTCATGATGACTTGTTTAGGTGAAATTTGGGAGCTTGAAAAAACCATAACTTCCACAGATCATATCTCTGAAAATGCTGTGAAAAGAGATCTAAATTTTGTACATGGAGTTCCTCGGGATTTCAGCTTCACTCTATAAAAATTTCTGCTTCTGAACCTTCGTAGAAAAAAATTTATAGCGAAAATTCCAAGGTGACCTGTTTGGATCAGCGAAACCCTAGAATCCAAAGCTCTGATACCAAATGTTATGAAACCAGCTCCAAAAATAGAAGAAAAGAGAGATCAATGCCTTATAAATCAGCCACTTCGAGGGGGAAACCTCCAATAGATTACATAAATGAACAATTATTGGATGATTAAAATGAAAAAACCTCCTTCTATATATAGGGGTCCATGGGGTCACAATATAATCCTAGCTGACCTAACAATAATGATGTAAGGGAACAATAATAACAACATGGGTTTACATGGGTACAAAAATAACAATAAGGGGGCTACACTAATAACAAAAAGGGACTACACTAGTAATATGGGGACCTAACACCAACACTTTGACTCCCTTCAAGGTTTGGTAACAGAGCTCACCTCAGCTATTGATGATGCTTATCTTCAGCAGTCTGTAGAATTATTTTCTCTGACTGTAGCAGCTCCTTCTGTTATTTGCAAGTCTCCTCATTCTCAGTCAAATTTCTCAAGTGTATCTGCAAATCCTATCATTTCCTTGAGCCTATCCCACCATAGTGACCAAACCTCCACTCATACACCCATTGTCCACCTTCCTCCACTTAACCCTCCACCTCTATTGATCAACCCTCCTCCTATTAACCCCCATTGGGTTCCCCCACCACCAATAATGGTAGCCTGGTATGCTCCATTGGTGCTACCTCAACCTTTTGTGCCTTTGCCACAGGATTATCAGTCCAAAATCCCCCTGTTTGATGAAAATGGTCCTACAACTGCTCAACAACACGTGGATAAAATGAATGACTATTTTTACCGTCAAGAGATAGACGATGAAACTATTAAGTTGAGTATGTTTCCCAAAATCTTGGGGGGAGAAGTAATAAAGTGGTTTAAATTCTTGACCCAAAATAGTATACATGACCTCCCTACCCTTCACCAACTATTCATAAATAAATGGGAAGTTAAGAAAACTCCTCTCCAAATCTTTTCAGAATATGAAACCATTAAGACAAATGTTGGAGAGAGTGTCCAAGATTACTGTACCAGGTTCAACAATGTATACAATGCCCTCCCTCCTCACAGGAAACCCCCACAAGGTTTAGCCCTAATTAAATTTCCAGATGGTTTTGACCCAGAGATGGCTTAACAGCTAAGAGAAAGAGATCCTCCTACATTATAAGACATGCAAAGGGGTGCAATAAGTGTGGAATAAAATCTGATTGCAAAAAGGGTTAGAATGAGAAATGAGAAGAGAGTCACTATTAGGGAAGAGCCTGCATCCTCCACATCTTATGTTAATATTGATGGCATGGTTAGAACCATGGAGAGGATGATGGAGAGGATCAACCTGAATGAGAGAGTTATCCTTAGGGAAAATCAGCCACCTCCTCAAAATAGAAACCAAAACTTCAAAAGAAACCCCCTGGCAAATAATACAGAAAGAATAGAGAGGACCTGACCAGCAAATTAGGCCTCCATTCCAAGCAAATTATGTTGATGAAGATGAGGGGTGGTTGAAGAACTAGAAGAAATTCAAATTAATCTAATGGGAATTAATTATTAAGATACTTTTTTCCTCACCAAAAAAGAACAAGATTTATTTTCTTTGACTCAAACTGAAGTATAATTTGAAGAGTCTGAAGATTATAAACAAGGGTTCGAGAATGCCAGCATGGAGGTGCATAGACAATATAAGCTCCGAAATCAAGAAAAATTCAGATATTCCCAAGAGAAAGAATTCTGAAAACTCTGTTTAAAAGGCCCCTGAAGCTGATTCCAAGAAAATAGCAGAGAGTTCAAAGAAAATTGCTAAAATCCCTGGAAAGAATGATCTAGAAAGCAACACTAGTAGACCAGTGGTCAGGCCTAGAAAAATTTTTCCAGCTGATATCCCTAGTACAATTCAAAAATTTGAAGTTGTTGCAAAAATAGTGCCTAAGAACACTGATTCAAATCTGCCAAAAACACATACACAATTCAACATTGAGAATGAAATTTCCCAAATAAAAATATATGTCCCTCTCGCTATATTGGTGAACCAGGATGTATATAGGTCCCAAGTCCTAAAATCGCTGAACATAGGAGAAGTGACTGATATTGTTAATATAAATGATGACAAACCTGAAATTTTGTTTAGGCCAGGAGGGAGGTGTTCTCCCATTTTATATCAGTTTGAATGTTCATGATAAAATCCTCCATAATGCCATGATAGACTCAAGTGCATCTCATAATCTCATGCCAAAGGCAATCATGGAGATACTTGGCCTGGAGATAACTAGACCCTACAAAGACCTGTACTCATTTGACTCCAGCAGAGTTAAATGTCTAGGCCCCATTAAAGATCTTTGTATTACTTTAGCCTAGATACTATCCAAGAGTCTAGTGATGGACATAGTGGTGGCTGACATCCCTCCTAAATATGGAATGCTTTTATCACACTCATGGGGATCCAAGCTTCAAGGCACCCTCCAAATGGATATGACTTATGCTACCATACCAGTTTTTGGCCAACAAAGGAGATTGTATAGGGAGACTCTAATGAAATACATGGTGAGAAGTCAATAAAAGCTTCATAACTACCCCTTGTACTATGTCCATTCTGACCTTGATTCATTTATAACTTTACAATAATGAAAATATTAATGAAAAAATATCTAGAGAAGAAGAAGACCATTAGAGAGAACAGTCAGACCAAATGGAAATTGTGCAACACAATTCTAAGCCTGACCCTTTTCGGAACATGAGTTTTGAAGGTTCTTATGGCAAATCTGGCTCAGGAGCAGGGGTGTGGGGACACAATACTAAAGATAACGATGCATAAGGGAATTCTTACAAACTAAACTTTCAGTGTACCAACAATGTAGCAGAATACGAGGCACTCCTTTTGGGTTTACAACTATTGAAGAAATTAGGAGCCAAAAGAATCTTTGTTCATGAGGACTCTGAGCTAGTCATTAAACAAATAGAGGGCGAATATTCAGCCAAGCATCCTAGATTGAGAGCATACAGGAATGCTTCCCTTGACCTCCTAAAAACTTTCAAAGAGTATGACCTTGCCTCAGTTCCAAGAAATCAAAATATCCTTGCCAATGGATTAGCATTTTCATCCAGCACTTGTCAATTACCTCATCCTAACAAACAATATACAGTGCAGGTTAAACACCGCCCAGCAGTTCCTGACAATATGAGATATTGGCAAGTCTTCAGAGATAATAAACAGATTAAGAATTTCCTACAATCTAAGGGTGATTTTGAAGATTCCAATTTGGACCTAGACTGTGAAGAAGACCGTTCCATTAAAGAGAAAATGTGCATGGAGGAACCTCCCCATAATTCTGATATTAATTTTTCAGCAAATAAAGATCTACATAGGACAGAGATGCACAAAGATCCAGAAAAAATAAGAATTTGAAGTACTACAATTTAGAGACAACACCCTGCCTAGAGTACTTGTCCCTCTGGAGGAACTATTTGATTTCAATGATGTGGTTAGGAAACCAAAAATGAAATCTAGAGAAGAAAATATCGAGGAGTGCAATCTGGGCAGTGAGAAGGATCCCAAGATGATAAAGTTATCAAATACATTGCCATCATCCATAAAGCAAAAATACATTGCTTTGTTCAAAGATTTTATTGATGTGTTTTTCTGGAGTTATGAAGACTAGAAATCTTATGATACTGATATTATCCAGCACAACATTCCAGTCAAGGATAACCATAAGCCTTTCAAACAAAAAATACGTAGGATAAATCCTGTCCAAATGCCTTTGGTTGAGAAAGAGATCAAAAAAATGCATGATCCTAAGATAATAGTCCCAATCAGGTACTCCGAATGGTTTTCCAATATTGTACCTGTGATAAAGAAGACAGGAGATATTAGGCTTTGCATTGACTTCAGAAATCTGAACTAAGCATCACTTAAGGAAAACTACTCCTTACCAAAAATGGACCACATATTGCAAATGGTAGTGGGTTCCAAAAGAATATCTTTGCTAGATGGATTTTCAAGGTACAATCAAGTGTTGGGGCATCCAAATGATCAACAAAAAGCAACTTTTACTACTCCTTGGGGAACCTTCATGTATGCAAAAATTCCCTTTGGATTAATAAATTTTGGCACCACTTTCAAAGAGCGATAGATATTGTTTTTTCAGAAGAAATTGGTCTTTTCATTGTGATCTACCTTGATGATATTACAGTATATTCAAAAATCGATGAAGAACATTTGGCCCATTTAAGAAGACTTTTTGAAAAATGCATAAGGTTCGGTCTATCTCTGAATCCTAAGAAATCATTATTTGGTCTTGAAGAAGGAAAGCTTCTAGGCCACATCATACCTGAAGAAGGGATCAAGATTGACCCCAACAGGATTGAGGGCATACTACAAATCAGTCATCCAGAAATATCAAGGAGCTACAATCCTTCATTAGAAAGATAATTTTTTTGAGGAGGTTTATACCAAACCTTGCATAACTCCTGAGGAATATCACAAACATGCTCAAAATAGATTCAGGAGTCAAGTGGACCAAGGAGGCCAAACAGCCTTTTGACCTAGTGAAGCAGGCACTCACAAAAGCACCAGTTCTGATCAGCCCTGATTTCACCAAGGATTTCATCATTTCCTCCTTTGCATCATTGCACACAATTAATGTTGTATTTTTGTAGAAAAATAAGGATGGACAAGAGCACCCCATATCATTCTTCAGCCAAGATTTAAGAGATGCATCTTTAAAATACAATATCATGGAAAATTAGGCTTTTTCCTTGATCAAAGCACTAAAGGATTTCAGAGTTTACATTCTACGTTCACACATCATTGCATTTTTTCCCAATACAGTTGTCAAAGACATCCTAACACGGGATCCTAATGGAAAAAGAGGCAAGTGTATTGTTGTTATTTTGGAGTATGATTTAGAGATTAGACCCACCAAACTAATCAAGGGAAAAGGATTAGCCAAATTGATGGTTGAAACAAATTTTCAAGCACTAGAAATTAATATGATTCATTCACTGGATGAACAAGAGGAGATGGAGACTCCACCTATTGAGGAAGAATTCCTAAATTATCCATGGTACGCAGATATACTATATGTTCTATTTAATTTAAATACTCCTCCTAGTTTGTCCAAAACAAAAGCTAGATTCTTGAAATTGAAAGCTGTAAAAATTTGCATCCTAAAAGTTTTTTGTACTGGAAATATTCTGGGGGCATATTTCTTAAATTTTTGCTTAAGGAAAATGCAGATAGAGTTATGCATGAATTTCATGAAGGGGATTGTGGAGGCCATCTCTACTGGAAAACCAATACTAACAAGATCATTAGGGTTGGGTTCTATTGGCCTATTCATTTCCTAGATATCCACAAAATGGTAGCTACCTGTCATAAATGCCAATTTTTTTAGGGAAAAGGAAATTTGTTGCCTATGCCTTTACATCCAATCTCTATTGAAGCTCCTTTCCAACAATGGGGTTTAGACTTCATTGGAGAATTCCACCCTTCCTCCTCTGCCTAGCATAAATGGATCCTTACTGCTACAGACTATTTTACAAAATGGATAGAGGCCAGTCCTTCCAGAACTTCTACTGACTCAGTGATTATCAAATTCCTTGAAGCCAACATCATGTCCATATTTGGTTTTCCTGGGAAAATCATTACAGATAACGTTGTTGCTTTTAAGTCCAAGAAGATGGTAGATTTCTGCCATAGATATCACATTTATTTGGGGCATTCAATAGCTTATTACCCTCAAGGTAATGGACTAGTTGAGTCCTCCAACAAGAGTCTGGTCAACATCATCAAGAATTTGTTGGAAGACAATAATAAATCATGGCATAACAAATTGGTGCATGCATTGTGGGCCGACATACTGACAACTAAGAAATAAAGTGGAATGTCACCATACCAGTTAGTCTATGGAATGGATGAAGTTTTCCCAACATCCTTAGGAGTGCCACCCATGAAACTCATTCAAGAGGTGCAAGCTAAAGAAAATGATGTACAAAGAAGAATAATCCATACCATTCAGCTGCAACAATCCAGAGAAGAGGTGTACAATAGAACTCAGGTGGTGCAAGAAAATATGAAGAAGATTTTTGACAAAAGAACAAAAGAAAATGATTTCAATATTGGAGATAAAGTTCTGAAATGGGATTCCAGAAGAGAAGATAAAGGTAAGCAAGGCAATTTTGACAACCTATGGAAAGGCTCATACACTATTCATTCTTTCAAAGGAGATAATCCATTTTTCTTGCAAGAGATGGATGGAATAGAGTTGTTTGGGGGTCTTGTCAATGGCTGGATGCTAAAACATTATTTCTATTAAAAACTCAAATTAAACTTTCATCATTTTAAATACCATGGCCTTACAATTTTCAATAATCCGTTGGATAAGTTTGAAGCCCGAAGTGAAGGCCATAAGCCTATTCTAATAAGAAAATATAAAAAAAGGTGGGGGGGAGAAAGAGATCAGTCAAAGTGTTGCAGAGGAGAAGTATACAAGGCTACTGGTCTTAGTGTTCTTGACACTTCCCTAAACAGAAGTGCCATCCCCAGTTGGAGCCACTGTTAGCGTCCTATAATTTACAGTATCACAAGGTGACTGTATACTTCCTCTTTGCAAATTTTTCATATTGTACATATATTTCAATATTCAAAAGTCTTTTCCAAAGAAAGATAAAAAGAAACAAAAGAATAATAAAAGAGTGCATTTAAAAAAAAAAAGGAAAAATAAATCCCCACACAAAAAATAAATATTTCTCAAAGTGCTGCAAATCAAAATTCCACTACTATTGAGAAGGGTTTTTGCAATCATACAGTTTAAGCATGATTGTAAAATTTTTAATTTTCAGCTAATAGGTTAGAAAATAAAGATCTTCCAAACCATTTAATCTTGTCTTATCAATAGATAGGTAGGAAATGACATTGGTTCAACAGCTTAATCTAAACCAACAGGAGAAATAAGGCATAGGTGATAGGTTAGAAATCCAAAAGAAAAATGATTTCAGGGTCTGCAAGTCTAAATGCACCCTACAAAGAAGAAAAATGGTTAGAGTTGTAGATTGGGTAGGTAGATATGTCAGAAAATGAAAGGGAAACAATGTAAGGGTCACTTTGTAAATAAGCAGTCTGAAAAATGACTTGATTATTTTCTTATGATAACAGAGGAAGAAATCAAATTGAAAGCAAGAAAGTTGTACTCTAAAGGTCCAAAATGGGTATGTTTATAAAAATTTGGGACCTTATGATATAATTTTACTCGTAGGTCCCGACTACATCTACTCCTTTTCTACTTCACCCCTCGCATTTTTCCTTGTCTGAAGTTTCACTTAACCCCCGACGCTCATACCCCATGTCACCTGTCCCCACCTGTGCTAACACACCCCATAGCTTTCTGTGTCTCCGTGTGCCCACCATGCGTCTTCCTTTAAGAAAGTTCACGATTATTTGAATGCAAAGTCTGTAAAGGCTAAAAAATATTTGAAGTTCAGTTAAGTGGGCCCAAATCTCAAATCTCAGAGGATAAATACAAAAGGATCATGTTATAATATCCGAAGCATGATATGTGATGATGGTGGGACTTGTTCGCAATCACAAATCGCAAGTTTTACAAGATAGGCTTGGAGGTTCATGTCAAAACCACCGAAGTACGATGTGCGATATGGGTGGGACCTGATCGCATAGTGTGCATGGAAAGTTCCAAAATATAAGCACGCAAGATCATAACAAAAACTCCGAAGTGCGATTTGCAAAGCGGGTGGGACCCGAGCGCATATCGCAAATCGCAAAGTTTAAAGTTTACCTCCCGCCACACATAACAAAATCTGCGATCTGCGGGCTGTAGGCGGAACCACCTCTTCCTTGCCACATCACCCCAGCTCTTCGAACATCGCAGATTTTAAATTTTACCTCCCGCCACACATAACAAAATTTGCGATCTGCGGGCTGTGGGTGGCCCCTACCTCTGCCATGCCACATCACCTCCATTCACTGCACTTCACATATAGCAAGATTTAACTGTCGACCTTTGCCGCTTACAAATTAAAACTCCCGACTTGCGATTGTGATATAGGTTGGAGCCCCACCTTTTTGCCACGTCAAATTTGTGCTAACCCTCCTACAACTCCCCGCCATCTCTGCTCACCTTCACATATCGTATGGCCCACAACGCCTTTCGACCTCCCCGCATCCGCCAAATGTTAACAAAAGGAGGGACCCGAAATGGGCGGTATCCCATACTTCCTTTTCGACTACGTGTCGTGCCCATGGCTATTTCGCACCCCCCTTTCCAATATCGTTTACCGCTCTTACCCCCTCCGAAAATCCCTTTGTGCCATCCATAAAATCATTGGTCCTTTTTACTGTTGCTTGTACCATTCGCACCACATTTGCTCTTGCTTGTTCACTTCACTCAATCACATCCCCTCCCGTCAAGAAGTCGTTGTGCCATAAAGGGTTGGGCCATTATCCAACGGTCCCACACCACCAAATCATTGTTTTAAAGCCAATTGTCAACATAATTGTAGAGTTTACTCAGTTGGGTGTTATCAAAATTTCTACAGGTGTTAAATTTGCGGGTATTATAAGAGAAAGTGCAAACTGTGCAAACTGTTGTGGAAGAGCCATTTATTTATCAAAGAAGAGTTCTTAGCTCTCTTTGGACTGGATTACAGTGCTCCTTCAGACTGTTCAATCCCGGTTACGATCCACTTCTATCATATCCTCTCCCCAGTGCTGATCCATAGCAATTTCCCTTTCTTTGTTCCCCCCTCTTTCATCCCATTTTCCATTGCAGGTTGTGAAAGAAGAATCATTGAAGAGATGCCTCCAAATATAGATAAATAACCTTTTAATCATATGGTATTCCCACAAGTGGACCTGGATCACTTGGCTCTAGTAGACGGAGACTATAAAATCCATGAGACAGAGTCGAACTCTGATTTGTTTGATGTCTATTGCTAGCTTGAGGACAAATTTCTAGAAGGATATGATGAAATTAGCATATGGGAGACCCATATACCTCTTTAAATCTTTCCAAAAACACATATTTTCCCAGAGTTCATCAGGAAGTGCAAATATGTTATGACAAAAATCAGAGGACAAAAGTCACCCCAACAAGAGAAATCATGTTCGCCATCAATACCCAATCCATCCAACAGATGATGCAGGCCCCCACTCCTGAACAAGTGGTCCCTCTCTCTTATAAAGCCTTTAGGGACTATTATTAGAAGCTTGACCTTGCCAGCCGAGCCAGAACTTGGAAAATTTCCATGGCCCCTGATGCCCCAATGCCTACAAAGAACCCTCCTTATCCCTCATCTATATTTTCCGATAGGACCAAGAACATTGTGTTTGCTTTATCTTATTTATTGGGTTATCACACTAATAAGTGGGTAGATGAAGTCGTGATAGGTTTTTTGTCCACTCTTTCCCCAGATGCTAAACTCACAGTCTTGTTCAATTATGCTCAGTTTCTTGCAGAGGCCATTCACAAACAATTTTCAAAGTTTGATACAGAGGGGGTTTTGTAATGTTCCAAATTTTGCAATAAAGTATTTGGAACATTAATTTTGCTTTTATTTTAATAAAAGGAATAAAATGGGTGAGGGAACCCATTGTAGCAATTTAATAAACACTCCTAAGGTGCAAAATTCACTTAATTTTCTTAAGACAGCAGCCCCAAGTGTGAAAAGGGCCAAAGGCAAGTGAGCTAGACCATGGTTGACCAAGTCAACAACGTACCCTAAGAGGGGAAGCTTGCACAAGAAGATTGCGTAGTTGGAGTGGAGGGAAAATTGAAATGAGAGAAACCCTAATGTGTGTGGGGTCCATGCATGCTTTGCATAAAATATGAAGGAGAGCCATTGTGGAGATCATCTTTGGAGAAATAATTTGGAGGTTGAAGCTCTCTTCAACTTTGTGCCGCTTAGCACAAGAGGGATTCATGTTTAGGAATGCCCCTCTCTTCCATGGGAGACCATGGAGAGATTGTTCTTCATCTTCCTCACATCTTGGCTTGAGGCCAAAGTAGTCATTTGCAGCTACTGCGTTATTCTTGCAACAAGAGAATGCCGGAGTTGCTGGTGTTGCAGTGAGGGACCTTCATCACCACTTCCGGAGCTTGTTTGTAGAGAGGAAGCTCATTCCTTCTCTAGGAGATCAAAAAAGGACCATATCAGAGCTTTATTTCAGATTTTGCATCAGGCCATATGTGTTTCTCTCATGCCCAGCGCGGTCCCTTCTTCTTACAGCATTATATTCAGAGAGGGTTTGCAGGTGGAGCTCATTTTGTGCACTAGTGAGTGAAATCTTCAGTAAGGGGATCAGCCCCTTCACTTTGGAGATCATTGGAGGAGGAATCATTGTTTATTGCAGCATCTACTTCCTTCTCCATTATTGCATTATTATTGAGTTGTAGCAGCTACACTACAACTCCAGCATTTTACTGTTTTATGTATTTTAGCCAATCCCTTGGAGGATTGATGTAATAATGTTTTCTGGGGTTGAGATCTTGCTCCCTCATCTTTATTTGAGCTTTTATTGCTATATCATCATATGTATATCAGTTTCAGTCATTTTCTCCTATAGACTGCGCAGTTATAGAGTAGTTGGATCATGTAGCAGTGTGTTTTATTCATTGCATGTACATTTCCCTTTGAGGTTGATTTGAGCTAACCTTGAGAGGAATTTCCTTAAGGAAATTGTATCACATTTTCTGCTGCATATTATATATCAAATTTTCACTCCTCTTACATTTTGTGAGATATTATTTCACTACTTCTACTTGTTGGAGTTTTCATGCTGCTGAATATTTTCTCATTGAGCATTATTTCAATATACTTGTTGATGGGAGATCTGAATAACCTACTTAGGGTTATTTCTTTGAGCTTATACTTTGCAGGGAGTTTGTATCATATATGTTCTAAGGCATCCCAGCATTGGATTGCCTTATTTTCACATTGGCTTCCTTATACAGCGTCCTAATGGGCAGCTGTTGCAGAACTTCCTTGAAGGGAATTATTAGCTTTTGACAAGTTCTATTGGTAGAGTCTACTAGTGGGCCAGGTAACTTCTGGAGCTCATCCTTCCTTGTGAAGGTGACATATCCAGTAAATTCCCCTAACATTCAATCTCTGAAATAGTTCAGTGTTGATTTTTAATACTCCCGAAGTTAGAAAATAGGAATATCTCAAGATATTCCCGGCATTGCAGAACTTTCCCCATTTGGGATATTACAGTGGTATCAAAGCTTCGAACTTGGCTCAGCCTGTAAAGTTTGAATTCTAGAGGAAGAATAGGTCAAGATGATGCAGAGGATGAGATTGATATCATCAGTTTTGGTTCCAGCAACAACTTCTCCAAGGAGGTTGAGGAGATAGAAGAAGGAGAAGAGGAAGGACCATGCACTTCCTATTCTCACAGAGGAGCAGAGCAGAAGCATGGAGAACACTTGGAATTCAAATTCTAAGTGAGCATCTTGCTGAATATGGAGAAAACCCTGGATTCTTCCAAGAGACTCTATCTTCTTCACACTTGTTCAGCAAAAAGAGGAAATAACTTGGTGGTTCAGCCATGGGAGGCATGCAAGGGTTTCTACTCTTGTTGATCTTTCTCAGATCTCGATCAGAAGATTTGGCTAAAGGAGGGAGGAGCCCTCACCACCAGAGGCACATGCCAATGCTATTACATTCATGGAGGAACAGCTTCCACCTTCAGCTGTTGAGGCAGCCAGCACACTTGAGGAAGAGACTCTTGCAACAACACAAGATCCTTCCAGATCTCTCCAAGGTATGCATGAGTTTGCATCTATCATGGAGGATTATACATTATTGCATGTTGATTGTCTTGAGGAGGGAAATTTTACTACGCTGTGCCATTTTGGAGGAAAGAAACCCTCATCATCCTCATGCACTACTGATGAGCCATGCATCACATGTGAGGGTGGGTTTTGAAATTTTGTTATGGTGGAGATTGCATTTCAATGTCCCATGAAATGCAAAAGGAGAAATCTATTTTGGGACAATGGTAGCTCTTATGAAAGAGGTACCAAGTGGCAGGATACTTACACCAAAGAGCAGAGCTTTGTGGATTTTATGTGCCCAGCGGAAATGTGGAGGATCCATAACCCATAGGTCCCAAGATATTTTCACACTCATTGCACTTGATGGACAAAGGGGAGAGTATGGGTGCATCATGATGGGGTGGAATTTCTCTTACCACTCATTATGTTCCCATTTCAAATTTGGTATGGTGGAAGTATAGGGGAGCAGCAACATTCTTGTTGCTCAGATTTTGTTTGATTGTTGCGGGAGCAAGAGGAGGCACTAGCATAGTGCAAGAGAATTTCTCTTTGATCTTGGATGCCGAACAACACCTTCTTCATGGGAGGAGCTCTACATTTGCAGCAACATGATGGGAGGATTATTTGGCAAGATTCATGTCAAAGAGGGGAGCTTTGAGTTGACAATGGCCCTACTCCAAAGGCCAGCAGCACTTTCACTTGAGAGCTTGAGTTACTTGTTGGAGTGTCTTTCAAGCCACTTCACAAGTGATGTAATTTGGAGGCATGTAGGTGATGAGCATGAAGGAGTACTGGAGGAGAGCACTCCTACTACATCTTGAATTTCTTGGCTTGGTTGCACAAGCTAAGAAGAGGAATCTACATGCAGTGTTTATGGGTTCTTCTTTCATGCATGCTATTTCATATTATTAAGTGATGGAGGAATCCACTTTGGAGGGCATCCTAATGGAGATATATCAGCTTATGATCAGATGCATAGCCCAAGAAATGAAGAGAGGTTTGGCACAACCACTTACCTGCTATGTTGCAGTAAGGGAGAACTTTCACTTGAGCCACTTTCAGCTCAAAGACCAAAGTGCATAATGAGGGAGGTAACCATCTATTTTATGTCTTATGCTCTCTTATTCTTATGATCAGCATATTATATCAAGGAGGATCCTTCCTTCTTGCACATTATGGCTGGCCATACTTATGGTCTATTGCAACAAGAATGATGGCCATCTTATGGGTGGTTTTTGGGGGAAAGCCACATAGTTTTGGTGTGCACCTTGGCACCAAATTTTATTTTCATGATCGTATCTTGCAGGATGCATGTGGCAGAAAACAAGTGGCTGAAAAGACACTTTTTTCTTTCTATTTTGAGGCATGCCAATGATGCCCTGTGCTAGTTCCATGGATGGAACTAAATTTCACCTCCTTGCTCTCATAAGTTTATGCTTCCATGTGTTGCTGGTGGAACACTATTCAAAGGAAGCACTATTTTGGAGGAGGGAAATAAATTGAAGATGCCCATTGGGAGTATGATTCTCCCTACTTTTCATGTTGTATGTTTCAGGAGAAGCAATGGGCAGCCCATGATTGCCAAGCTTCATCTCTTTCCTTCATGTGGGAGGAGTTATTTGGAGAGTTCAAAATTTTGGAGGAGGCATTTCATGGTTTGTATGATTGATGGGGTGGCTTGGGTCTCTCATGAAGACCATTTATTTCAGCCATATATCAGTATCAGCCCCACATGTATCATGAGGAGGGAGAGACTCATTGGGTGGATGTGCCCTTTGGGTGAGAAGACCTCCATTTCTTTTGCAACACATGCTCAAAGACGAGTATGAGAGATGATATGGTCACCATGTTCAACCATGTGTTTTTCCATGAGGTGAACCATATGATTGTTGGATGCCATATGATGATGAATTACAACTCATCACATATGAGATGATTTGGGCCATCTTTATTTCCAGCATTGGAGTAGAGATCCTTGGGGATCTAGACTTCATCTTGCCTCTTGAAGGCAACATTATTGTAGCCCAAGTTCAGCTTTCACTCCACATTCATCATAAGTGGAGAAGAGGACAGCGTGGGGTAGGCTATGAAGCTTACCAAGTTCAGAAATTCATCCCACCTATTTCTCATGAGCACAAGGTGGAGGAGTACTTTCAGGAGTTGCCTAGTTGGAGGGTGACTCATTTTGCTTGGTTGATTGCTTGAGGATGGAGGATCTACATGAGGACATTTCAGACTCCATGCCTTAAGTGGAGGACTTTTTTCAGCTCATCCTTGCTCTTGCTTGAGGACAAGCAAGTTTTGGGAGGGGAGGACTGTAATGTTCCAAATTTTGCAATAAAGTATTTGGAACATTAATTTTTCTTTTATTTTAATAAAAGGAATAAAATGGGTGAGGGAACCCATTGTAGCAATTTAATAAACACTCCTAAGGTGAAAAATTCAATTAAGTGGCTTAAGATAGCAGCCCCAAGTGTGAAAAGGGACAAAGGCAAGTGAGCTAGACCATGGTTGACCAAGTCAACAACGTACCCTAAGAGGGGAAGCTTGCACAAGAATATTACGTAGTTGGAGTGGAGGGAAAATTGAAATGAGAGAAACCCTAATGTGAGTGGGGTCCATGCATGATTTGCATTAAAGATGAAGGATAGCCATTGTGGAGATCATCTTTGGAGAAAGAATTTGGAGGTTGAAGCTCTCTTCAACTTTGTGCTGCTTAGCACAAGGGGGATTCCTATTCAGGAATGCCCCTCTCTTCCATGGGAGACCATGGAGAGATTGTTCTTCATCTTCCTAACATCTTGGCTTGAGGCCAAAGCAGTCATTTGCAGCTACTGCATTATTCTTGCAGCAAGAGAACGCTGGAGTTGCTAGTGTTGCAGTGAGGGACCTTCATCACCACTTCCGAAGCTGGTTTGTAGAGAGGAAGCTCATTCCTTCTCTAGGAAATCGGAAAAGGACCATATCAGAGATTTATTGCAGATTTGGCATCAGGCCATATGTGTTTCTCTCATGCCAAGCACATTCCCTTCTTCTTACAGCATTATATTCAGAGAGGGTTTGCAGGTGGAGCTCATTTTGTGCACTAGTGAGTGCAATCTTCAGTAAGGGGATCAGCCCCTTCACTTTGGAGATAATTGGAGGAGGAATCATTATTTATTGCAGCATCTAATTCCTTCTCCATTCTTATATTATTATTGAGTTGCAGCAGCTACACTGCAACTCCAACATTTTACTGTTTTATGTATTTTAGCCAATCCCTTGGAGGATTGATGTAATAATGTTTTCTGGGGTTGATATCTTGCTCACCCATATTTATTTGAGATTTTATTGCTATATCATCATATGTATATCAGTTTCAATCATTTTCTCCTATAGACTGCGTAGTTATAGAGTAGTTGGATCATGTAGCAGTGTGTTTTCTTCATTGCATGTACATTTCCCTTTGAGGTTGATTTGAGCTCACCTTGAGAGGAATTTCCTCAAGGAAATTGTATTACAGTTTCTGCTGCATACTATATATCATATTTTCACTCTTCTTACATTGTGTGAGATATTATTTCACTGTTGCTACTTGTTGGATTTTTCCTGCTGTTGAATATTTTCTCATTGAGCATTATTTCAGTATACTTGTCGATGGGAGATCTGAATAACCTGCTTAGGGTTGTTTTTTTGAGCTTATACTCTGCAGGGGGTTTGTATCATATATTTTCTAAGGCATCCCGGTGTTGGATTGTCTTATTTTCACATTGGCTTCCTTATACAGCGTCCTCATGAGCAGTTGTTGCAGAACTTCCTTGAAGGGAATTATTAGATTTTGACAAGTTCTATTGGCAGAGTCTGCTAGTGGGCCAGGTAGCCTCTGGAGCTCATCCTTCCTTGTGAATGTGACATATCCAGTAAATTCCCCTAACAGTCAATCTCTGAAATAGTTCAGTGTTGATTGTTAATACTCTCGGATTAGGAAAATAGGAATATCTCAAGATATTCCCAGCATTACAGAAATTTCCCCATTTGGGATATTACAGGTTTTCAAATATTACTCTGTGTTGTTATATATGTTTCCCCATTTCCAGTCCAGAAGGTTTCAATTTCGGATGACCAAGGTAAATGAAGATGATGAGCCTCAATCTATCATTTTCTGGACCACCCTGCTATTAAAAGATCAGAAGGATTATACATACAAGGATTTTGTGGATTTGTTTGTGCACCTAGCCATCAGCACACTCAGCAATGCAGCAGAGCCCAGGATAAGTGAAGAAATCAAGAAAATCATGCTACTAACAGAGCAAGTGAAGACAGCAGATTGGTATTTGTACCAAAATTACATAGAGATTCGAGTCTATGGAAATGAGCTAGCCCCTTACAAATTGCCAAATTTCCTCTCCATGAGGGTTTGTGCACTAGAATACATAATGAAAATGATACATGAAAATGAGCTCCACTTTGTTTCTACAAAGAAGAAGGCTCAGTTCAAGATCAAGACATAAATTGGGCCTTTCATCTGTAATAGTATAGCAGCAAGAGAGGAGGCAGAAAAGATACTGAAAGAGATGGGTTTCAGCCACAGTTTCACTTGGTCTTATGACCATGCAGGGATTATCTCCAGGAAAAGGGTGGAAAACAGATCCACGCCCTATGTTCACACACACAGACCTTTAATTTAGTAGTATACCAATCAAACAGAATGGGTTACCAACACCCTCCAAGAAGAGGAAGAACAAGTGTTCTCCACTCCAAGTGTCCAAACCCCAACACCACAAGAGAGGAAGAATGTAGAAGGAAAAGAATACAAGGGGAAAGAGCAAGAGAAAGAGATAGGGAGCAAAAGGCCAAGAGAGGATCAGTCACCTTCGGTGACTGATACCTCTAGTAAAGAATTCAAACTAAGATATAGGAAGAGGGCCCAAATTCATATGGATATTGATCAAGGAGGAGAATCAGGGCAGCAAACCATGGTTCATATTGCAGGCACCCCTGGGAAATATCTAGTGGGTGATCAAGAAATTTCCTCCCTTAATTCTTCAGCCACAATGTCTCTGCAGTAGTAGGCCTTACAGACATCTACTTCTAGATCTTCCATAGAAGAGCAAGAAAAATCATTTTATGACACATTCAAGGAAATAAAATTGAGAAATGAGGTACTGAAGACTGACACATACAATCAAATTTGGAAGCAGACCCCAAGTTCACAAAGTAGGCTACTGTCTACTTTTGACACTGAGAGGGGAAGGATGCAGATGGAATTTGTAGAAGCCTTGGTCCCACGACCCCAAGAAGCAGGAGGTTACAAGAAGGCATCATTCAAATTTAATACCAAGGACATCCATCTGATTTACCAAATGGAATTACACAAGTAGACCAGACATATGGTGGCCTCCACCTTGACAAGTACTAATATGAGTTTTTCAAAGCTGCAGGTATCCTTATCCAATTCTCAATCACAACTCAAGATGGAAAATATATCTACCATGGCTAAAGGCTCAAGGATAAAGTCTTCAGAAGATTTAATTGTGAAGTTGGGTCATGACCCAGCCAATGTTCAAGCCGTGGAGAAGGTCTTGAAGAAGAAGAATGCTGACATAGCGGCCCTCAGGAAACAACTCAATATGCCAGCAACAGAAGACCCCTTTGCCAAAGGCATTGAGGAAGATGAATCACAGAAGGAAGAGCTAATGAAGTTAGTTGCGGAACAGTCTCCCCAAATCAAACAGATGGAAAACGATATGGAGAAGCTATTGAAGGAAAAAGAATAAGTAGCTTGAGTGGCACTCATCCCACTGGAAGTTTTCCCCATTTCAACAATTCCATCAATTGTTCCCACAACTACTGGAGAATCTAGTGGGACAGACCAATTGTCAAAGGTCATGGAAAGTATGACCCTGTAGTCACAAGAGATCCAGAAATTGGAAGCACATATTGGCATCCTGAAAGATCAAAAGGCCAGGCCTGAAATTTCCCATGAGATAGCCAAAAAGCAGATTGAGAGATTGATGAAGACAGAAAAGAATTTTTAGACAGCAGCATTTTGGGCCAAATGAGGTTGATAATTTGGGGCAGTATCATAGAGTCAGTGTATGAAATTTGGCACTCCATCCACATCATTTTTGAACAGAAAGAGTTGGTGGACAACTGCGTAGTGGCCATTGAAAAAGAAATCCAATCACAGCCCCTAAAACCATAAAATTCCTAAACTCCAAAACCAACTATGAGCTTGAAGAGTTGGATGTACAAGACAGAACAGCAACCATATTAGAAGTGAAAAAGGTCCTCACTAAGAGGAATTTAGTAAGGCAATTGGAGGAGAAGTATCATGAGTTGGACATGGTCATCAGCATATTCCTGAACAAGATTGAACCCCTAGTGGTAAAAGGGTTTCCCTCACTATATGTAATTAATAACAAGCTGGTCCAAAGGGGAGATTATACAACCAAACTCAGAGAAACAGCTAAGGATACCACCAAATTCACCAGCATCAAAGGAAAGGTGACCGGGAAAGTTGTCTGGGATCTCTTCAGAAATGACATCTTTATTCATCATGAGCTGAAGCATGTTTTCCTCACCAGGCCCACTTTTAGCAAATACACAAAGGTTGATGAAGTGTACCGACAAGTCATAGGCACGAAAATTCCCAACAAAAAGGAGTGGAACAAGTTGTGTATATACCAATATTGAAAAATCATGTTGGACACCTCAACATAGCCACTGATTGATTAGAAGTGCCAGCATCGCATCATATTTAATGATCCAATAGAGGTGGCCCAAAAGAAGAGCCAGATGTCATAACTGCCATTCATTGCCTCTTCGTTATCATCACAGCCACCTTCAAGCCTACTTTTTTATCTTACGAAGAGCCATCAAAGTTTTTAGATCCATGAAGAGCTGCCCAAAATTAATTCTACAGGCGGTGTTTTGTCAGAGATTTTTGCTCGAGCCGTGCATGGCCACACTTGTCTAATTTCAGTTTATTTGTAATTAATGAATTTTTCCAAATTAGATTAGGGAAAATGACAGGTTAGTTTTTAGTTAAATATTTCTTGAATTTCCATTATTAAGGGTTGGATATTGTTAGCCCCTACATTGTAAGAACTAATATATTGGAGCACTGTAATTTTGGAGCTGGACATCAATAATAAAAGACCGTTTACAGGATTCTTGGGTTGTGTTAAAATGGTGATGTGCTACTTCTTTGCATTAAATGTTTCCATTGTTTTCACTGATGTGCATATGTTCATCTAATTGTAAATCAGGAATTTTAGATTAAGATTTGATGTCGAAGCACCTTATTTCTTTCTGCATGTACAATCTTAATGTTTTTTGCTGAAGTCTGATTAAAGAATTATTAACTTCTTTTTAGTCACTATTGAACCTTACTATTTCTTTCACTTCATAATTGATACAACTCTAAAGATCCATTTAGCACAGTTAGCTTTCCCTGTGATTCTCTTCAACGTTAATGTGCCAATCCAGCCTTTGACTCCATAGCCCAATGGAATAGTCCTTGCAAACCTCCTCATCCAACCAACAAAATTAATCAAAAACAACCAATACTACCATCATTGTAACTAGCCTAACATCATCATTCGTGATATTAAAGATAAATTCAAATCATAGATAGAGATAACCCTCTCTGAGTATAGGAAGGCTAGGTCCTGGACTCCAAAATGGTTTGATGTTGTCCTATATCGTTTATTCTTGAAAATATTATAAATTATAGGGCAGTAATAGATCCGACCATAAATTTTTTAAATGATTTATAACTGGGCCTTTGCTGCCATATTCAGAGTCGCCTCCAAGAATAGTCCTCTGCCAAGTTGGTTGGTGGTTGCTCTAAAATCAGTTAACGTCATTTCCATAGTTGGTTAGGGTCTGATGTCATATGGTTCTAAACCATAGGTTTGTAATATATGTATTATAATAATATATGTATACCATAGACCATAACACATTTGAACCTTAGATCCTTAGAAATAAGACATTGCACCCCAATAAAATGTGTTTGTCTGTCATAGTGGAATCCTTAGCCTAGGTTAGAACTTAGGATATATAAAAATGCACGCCATCCATAATGTCCAACCTTGCCATATATGTAAAATAATAATTTGAACCAAGGGTTGGAGAGGGCCCACCAAAGAGGACACGTGGCACCCACTGGTTGGGTTGTGCTCCAACCTAAAAAAATCAAATTACAACTTAGGAAGATATTGGAGGTCATTGGGAAATTTTTCCCTTCACAAACCCATCTGGCGAATTTGGAGATGACAATTGTCATTGTGCCACTGGCTACAATCTGGAGAATATTCCTAAGGTGCTGATTGGACTGCCAAGTCAACTGTTGTACATGTTCTGTCCATTATTTTACCTGTTTTGGAAATCAAACAGTAGACCATAACTCAGTCATACGAACTTGGATTTTGACGAAACGAGTTGCATCGGAATCCTGGCGACGAACTCTATCTGATCATTCAGGTCTGAAACAATTTTGAGCACTTTGAATTTCTAGTTGATTTTAGACCCTGATCCAAATTCTGATCAATATGCCATATAACGTAAAAATCCTCTCTGTTTCAATGGGTCTTGATACATCATATACATTTATCCCATCCCATAATTCCTTCAATTCATCTACTAGTGGTTGTAAGTAGACATCCATATTATTCACTTGCCTTCTACCAGGAACTATGAGAGCCAACATAAGATGTTCATTCTTCATAGAAAACCATGGGGGGGTTATTGTTATTGATCACTACTACAGGCCAAACATAATATTTGGTGTTCTAGAAGGAATTTGGGTTGATGTCATCCATGGATATGTTGAGTCATAGACTTCGTACTTCATCCTTGAATTTTTCGGGCCATGTATCCCTATATGCTTCATCACTATTGAATATGTTGGGATTCACATAACTCCTAACTCACTTCTGTGTGAGGCATGCCATCCCTGCAACATAGCTAACTATTTGCAACGAAAGAGCCTTTGAATCCTTGGGATTATAGGCATGTGCCTCAATATCTTAAAACGAGGACCACGTGATTTACCCTTCTTTTTTTATTTATCATACCTATCATCCCCACATTTCAAACATATCTCTTTGTCTACATATTCTCCTCTATATAGAATACAATCATTTGGACATGCATGATATGATATGTATTCAACACCCAACATTTTCAACAATTTCTTTGCCTCTTTGCAACTACAAGGAAAGACATTAACACTTGAAAGAACCTTATCTTTGAATAACATGTAGTTGGTCATGGACAATATTAAATGTACATTAATGTCGATAATTATTAATGTTCATAAAATTTACCATTTGTAATGTTGATTGTGTGACAATATTTCTCAAAATATAAGGGACTTGATGGTCAATTACCTCAAAAAAATTCAAGAAACGTGCATTCGACAAGCCAAAATTTGATTTCAAGTTGTATAGTAACATCGTTGTCCCCAACTGGGTAGACTTTGACTGACCGCCAGGTCCAAAGAGAGGGGTGGTGGAAGAAAATTTAAGGCTTTCGGAAAAGGTATCAGTGATATGAGCATCATCCCCTAACTGATCATCGTTCTGGAATGCATCTAATAACATTGTCTCCATGGCAGTCGTATCTTTCAAGTAATCATCCATACCAACTCCTATTTTATTTCCTCCATTGCTAGCTTGTGAATAACTACTATTGTTGTATTCATTCCTAATTGGTGAATCTGGACATAGTGGGAATTGAATAGGTGGTTGATTCAACCATTCTTGGTATTGTTCCTCTCTGATTTTTTCTCTTAATTCAGCCTTCTCTCGATTTGAGATTGTCGTGGGGTGCAATGGAATGTGGTATGTAGGTTTGTCGTCATCACTAGAATCCTAATCATTTCAAAAAATATATTTGAACATGATTAGTACAAAATCGACGATATCAACTAGTAAGCACGTCAATGCATGATTAGTTGGTTTGACGTTTAAATAATTACATTATACCAAACAATTATTATTACCATCATTGTCCCGGGATTATGGCTAGAATATGGCATGTTACAATTGGTAGAGTGAAGCGGTTGTCCATTTTCATCTACCAATCGCGTCTTGCGGTATGCTGCTCATGATAAGAGCTTCCGACGTTTTGGAACTGTTTGAATATTTTGTGCATCTGAACTCGATTCTGAATCTGCGTAAACCTGAAAATTTATATACATTAATTTTATTCAGTTGATTGACAGGGATTAAAAAAAAAAAAAAAATCAATTAGCTAATGAAAATATAAATAAAATCTAAAGTAATTACGTCTAGAGATGGATAGGGAGAACTCCGCGATGGAATTTGAGAAATATTATGGAATGAGCTAGATTTTGAAGAATTGTCCATTTGATATAATTATAAGATTTTCTCCCTACATTTAAGCAAATTCAACAATAAATTTTCGTGTACATACCTAAAAGTAATTATGGTGCCTTAAAAAATGAGTTATTGTTATCGGTGCTAATGTATTGTTAACTACACCGGTGCGGTTTTATTACCGTACGCATCGGTGTTGTTTGTTAACAAACACACCGAATATTGGGAAAAAATAGCGCAACTTTATTTTTTTGAAGTGAAAAAAAAAGCAGTAAATTGAAAAATGAGCAGCAAATGATTTTCAGAAATTCAATTTCATAAAAAAGTTCTTTAAATATTAAAATCTATTCATTATTTCATTTTTTTTGCAAAAACATTTAGGGAGGGATTTGCACGAGAGACATACCTGGACCAAGAAAGCACGAGAGCATTGTGGAGCAGCAAAATACTTCGAACAACAACATTATTCAAAGAATCATAATTTGAAACATCTGGTGATTCACACAAAAACCTTGTGGTATAATAAAATTGTTAAATCTTACTATAATAATTGTTTTTTTATAGTTTCTGTTAGATTTAATACATGCATAGTAAAAAATTTAAATTTTACTGTTCATTTTACTAATAAAATTATTTACAATCTCTATTCTTATTTACATTTAATTAAAATTCAGAAAAAATAAATAAATAATTAATTAATTAAAAAATAAAAAAATAAAAAATAAAATCCATTCTTACGTTAAACCCTTGCTTCTTCTTATTTATGTGACTTCACAATTAGGGTTTTTCATTTTAGATTTATAGGGTTTGTATTACTATATATATAGGTGTATGACATCTAACCCGTGAGACCACTTATAGAGTCGGATCCCAATCCCTGTCAGCCCTTGCACGATTTTTTTAAAAACAACTTTTGTTAATCGGTGTGTACTGTTTAAAATAGTGCACCGGTACGCGATTGTAGTATAGTGCACCGGGCGCGTATTGACAAAAAACATTTTTTGATAAAAACATTTTTCTATTAATTTATGTTTATGTTAATCGATGCTCCGGTATTAATATAATGTATCGGGTCTCCTTGTTGACAAAAAAAATTGTATGGTGTTTCTACTGCATTGGCGGTGTGTTTATAAGAACCTACCCACCGCGTTCGGTGTGTAAGTTGCGAAAGGCACACTGTTTTCTTGAAAAAAAAATTATACCTAAAAAGTATGTGATTTATTTATAAAATATATAATGAATGGTACAGGTTTCATATTAATAAATAAATAGCTGAAAAGAGTTCAAGTAACAAAAATACTGATAGCACATCCAGAAAATCAAAAAGGGAAAATTCTTTGTAAATTATTTTAAAAAATTATTATTTTTTAACAATATGTAAGTTTAAATAATATGTATTGTTTAGTGTGTATCACGCAGAGCCAGAAAATGATGAAGATCATTAAGATTATTTCTTATCTAAGACTATAAGAGCATAAAAGCTTGATGGAAAAATTGTAGAAGGATGAATAAGGTGAATGAAAAAATACTATCGATCCAATATGAGTTTCTTTTTTGAATTTTCATTAATAATATACTTAAAAATATTAGATAACATGTTTCAAACAATCTATTAATTCAGATAAGTTTAATTTTCTACAGGGACCAGCAGCGAAGAAAAAAAAATCCATTCTTACGTTAAACCCTTGCTTCTTCTTATTATGTGGCTTCACAATTAGGAATTTTCATTTTAGATTTATAGGGTTTGTATTACTATATATATATATATATATATATATATATATATATATATATATATATATATATATATATGTGACATCTAACCCATGGGACCACTTGTAGAGTCGGATCCTAATCCTTGTCGGCCCTTGCACGATTTTTTAAAAAACAACTTTTGTTAATCGGTGTGCACTGTTTAAAATAGTGCACCGGTGCGCAATTGTAGTATAGCACACTGGGCGCGTATTGACAAAAAACATTGTTTGATTTTTAAAAAAAAATTATTAATTTATGTTTATGTTAATCAATGCTCCGGTATTAATATAACGCATCGGGTCTCCTTGTTGACAAAGAGCATTGTACGTTGTTTCTACTGTACTGGCGGTGCGTTTATAAGAACTTACCGCACCACATTCAGTGTGTAAGTTGCGAAAGGCGCACCATTTTCTTGATTTTTTTTATATACCTGAAAAGTATGTGATTTATTTATAAAATGTATTAATGAATGGTACATGTTTCATATTGATAAATAAATGGCTGAAAAGAGTTCAAGTAACAAAAATACTGATAGCACATCCAGAAAATCAAAAAAGGCAAGTTATTTGTAAATTATTTTCAAAAAATATTATTTTTAAACTATATGTAAGTTTAAATAATATGTATTGCTTAGTGTGTATCATGCAGAGCCACAAAATGATGAAGGTCGATAAGATTATATCTGATCTAAAACCAGAAGAGCGTAAAAGCTTGATGGAAAAATTGTAGAAGGATGAATAAGGTGAATGAAAAATATTATCGATCCAATATGAGTTTCTTTTTTTAATTTTCATTGATAATATATTTAAAAATACTAGATAACATGTTTCAAACAATCTATTAATTCATATATGTTTAATTTTCTACAAGGACCAACAGCGAAGAAAATGAATGTTTTTCTAAGAAAAGAAAAGAAAAATAGAACATGCAAATGAAAATGAATTGCTCCTTAGTTCATCTGGAGTGGTGCTAGATGTTAACGAAAGGGGGAAAAGATTTTACAAAACTTTGAGGGATCTAATGGAACGAATGTATAGACATTCTTTCCACTAACAATACAAAAATCAATCCAATGATTCCAAGAACCAAATTTTATTTAAACTACAAGATGAGTTTCCATAGAATTGATCAATGAGACATGTCAGACTTTTAATAGAAAAAGCGTACAATAACAAAAATGAAGGATTGAAAAAAATAATATTCCTTTAAATGTTTTTCTAGAATTATATGTATATATTACTACAAAGCAATCATTTATAAATATCACTTTTGTTATATTTAGTTTTCATATATCATATTATAAAAATTAAATAGTTTATTGTCATGCTACATTTTCAGAAAGATTATGAAAATCTCAAAGGATGAATGAGATGATATCAGAAATATGCCAGTAGGAATTTCCAAAAAGGTGTACAAGGAGATTGTCAAAGAAATGTACATAATTGCATCACACGAGGAGCCATCTCAACAACAACATGCTTCAAATTTAATATGTAATCATTGAATTTTTCAATTAGGTACAATAAATAAATAATTTAGTATTAAATATTAATTTTCAAGTATTTTCTTGCAGAAAATAAAAAAGAATGGAACCCATTAAACACATAAAACAGGACGACAAGGAAGAAAAGGGTTGATATCTATGTTTGTGAGTAATTGTTACTTCCTTATAACAACTTAACTATATTTCATTTTTGTATATTTTAAGTTGTTTTACAACAATCATCATTGAATGTCTTCAAACAGGTGATAATATACAAAGAAGAACCATCAGAAGAATTGATTGAAATTGGGTTAAATATGGGTTTTCAGTATATGTTGGTATATCAGAAATTAATTGTGTAATTTGTAAGCATATATCTTGTTTTATTTAGCTCCGTCTATCATTAATAGAACAGAAAAATATTTTATATTGAATCTATGATTTGTTATGGGGTATAAAACTTGAAACAAAGTATGGAACTGCGCCAACAAATGAATTGTTGAAATATGGCATGACATTTGGTTTTGAGAGAACGTGTATAGTTCACAAGTCAATTCTTGCTATGGTACATTTCTTTTCGATTTACATTGATGTATATTATTTAATATTGCAATTTTCATTATTCTCACCAATGTATATACGCTCATTACACTTTATTTGTATGTTTGTAGATGGACCTTGAAGAAGAAGAAAAAAATCAACACAATGAACAAAACATTCCTCCAAATAACCCAATTCATGGAAGTAGCTCGAGCAGTGACAACAGTTCCACCGAAGAATGATGATCAATATGTTTGGTTATCAAAGCAAGGAAATGTTTTTTTTGTAATATTTGTCTGTGAAATCATACATTTTGTTTAATGTAATGGACATAGTGTCTCAATTGAAAGAAAAAGCGATATCAATAATTGTCCCAATATATATGACAAAGAGTGTCTTATTCATATATATAATAAAATATATTTTAATTTATTCTATTATGTTCTCCATTATCACTGTGAAATGTTACACCACTAATTAAATATTTGGATGATTAAACATTATAATGAAGAGATGTGAAATATGATGATATGATATAACAAATTCATCCAAACATCACATTCAAATGCACTAATAAAAATTTAATTGATCTGAGTATTGTTATAAGATATGTGTCGCCTTTTGATAAATAATGAATTTTTAAAAAATCACAATAATTGCATTATCACAGGTCGATGTTTCTAAAAAATAGAAAATGGACACCTGTGTGTGTTAGTTAATGCACACCAATGTGTTTGTATGATATTGCGCACTGGTGCGTTTCTATGACCTATGGGCACCACACCAAATACCATACCAATTAGAACGCCCGATGCACTTTATCAACGACTACCACCCAGGCAGGCAGATAGGAGTTGCATGCACTGGTATGGTTTTATTTTAATGTGAAGGTGTGTTTTTATAACTTAACGGCCCTATGAATTTTAACACCTAAATAGGCCAGTGTAGTTTTACAACTTAACGATGTCGGTGCATGCACCTTCTATCAGCCTGGTGCGTCTTTGTGAGTGACACGCACCAGGACACTGCTAACACCATTTGGCTTCTGAAATGTGTTTTCCATCCCAATGCTTGGTATATTTACAGTACCAGTGCGTACAGGGTAAAACACATTGGTGCATTCACACATGATGCGCTCACTGATGAGAAAAACATCAGTAAAAACCTCTGGCCATTCACACATGATCCATTAGAAGCTCTGTCAAAACCTCTGTTACCAAAAACGGATGTTGTAGCAAATGTTTTTTTGACAATTTTGGCCAATTTTATAATGTTAAAAACCTCCTTTATAACCTCCGCTAGAGGGTCTTTTCCTTGTAGTGGGTTTTAGAATTAATCCTTTGGTTTATTATTCCATTAGGTTTATGATATCAATCCATGTGTTTTATTAATCTAAGGGTTCATAGTCCTAGGGAATAATATTATACATAAGTTTTATACTAAGTTATAATATATATCCCTTGTGTTGATAATCATGATCAACCATGGTCAACCATGTTTATTCTAGGGTTTATAATATTTATGTTAAGGTTTATATATAGTGGGTTTATAATATTTATCCCTTGGGCTTAATATTATTCCCTTGGATATTTAGTATTGATCCCTTGGGTTTATAATATCAATCCCTTGGGTTTATAATATCAATCCCTAAGGGTTATTAATATAGGGGTGTTAGGGTCCCGTGATTTGGCCGATTGGTGAGCCAAATGACGATGTAACATCAAACCAAGCTTTGGAGCCCAAAGACCTAGCCTTCCTGGACTCAGAGAGGGCTCTCTCTATTATATGTAAAAGATATCAGTGTGTTTGCTTATGGTATTCTGATATTAGGCTAGTTATGAAGTGAGTTTTTTTATTTTTGGTTTTTAAGTTTGTGATGGATTAAAATGATCAAAGATGTAAAAATGGATAACAAGAAGTCAGATCAATTGGGCTATGGGGTCAAACAGGTCAAGGAAGCTATGAGATGATGATGCAAGGTGCTGTAGGGCCGATTTGATTCATGGTAGAAGGGATCTTTGGGCATAATGGAGTAAATGGACATCAAGCTTGTGAAAGACGAGGGATTTCAAGTGTAATTAGTTGATAGCAGACATAAACATGTTATAGCAAGCCATTAATCATGCTAAGTGTAACTATGAGCTAATTAATACATAGAAATCAAACATTCCAGCCATACATAGAAGTATAAGACCCTCTAACTTTGGGAAATGGCTATCAGACTTTGGGGAAAACACATAAGGAGGACTAACAACTCAAAATACTATGCCGGAACACCTAAACACAGTCTTTAAGTTATTGGGCACTTTGACAAACAAGCTTTCATAGTTTTAGGCAAAGGGCTAGATCGGGACTAGGCCTCCTTGGTTCAACAAGATGATAAACTAATCAGTCAAAGAGATAGTTTCATGGACAGAACTATGGACAACTTATAGGTAAGCAGGGCACACCATACATCCTACTCAACATGCATAGAACTTATGAATAAAACTAGCAAACAATATCCTTAAGTTACTAAAGAGCGAGTTAAGAATTCTTTAGCATAACTAAGGAAGAAGAAAACATCAAGCTATGAAGATTCGGAATTTTGAGGTGCCTCCATGGGCATATCTCAAAATCAATCTCTCTTGATCTATAGCGAGAAAGAAGCATGTATTATGAATGAAAACTAGAAGACAAAAACATAGCAAGAAACACTATACCATTCTACCATGTCATGGAATCCATCAACAATCCTTCATCATTCATCAAAAGCATCCAAGAGGCAGTCCAAAAATCATAACACAAGTATGTTCTTCAAAGCTCATATGACCAATATATTGATTCTTCTCTCAAGTTCGGCCTTGTTTTACAATGAAGCCTTGTGGAATAAATAGGCTTGAGGAGGAAAACCTCATGGAGCAACTAGTTATCCCATTGGCCAAGTCAAAATATCTAAACTTGTCCTTGAGGCTTTGCAAAGCCCAAGGCACAAAATATCCCATAAAATATCTAAAAAACTGCTAAAAACGGAATTTAATTGACTTTGGAACATTTTCCAAGTGTAAAAATAGCTAAACGCACATTTGGGAAAAGCAGATTTTTGAGGTTCAAAAATTACAAAAATACTTCAAATTTATATCAGAAAAAGGTCCCCTGACTTGCCGGAAACATTTGGCCGCCTTCCCGGTGTCAACACGAAGCTCATGATGGCTCGTTGGAAAGCTCTCTATGTCTACTTTCCGGTGCAACTGAAATCACCTCAATCTGATGCCTGGAAGTCTTCCAAATCTCTACCTATGTGAAAAAAGCCAGAAAATTGCAGACTACTGATATGCCGGGCAGAATGTGCAAAAAGTGAGCATTTTTCGCCAATTTGAGGGGGCGAATGATCTCCAAATGCTCTGAAAATAGCTGAGGACCTGATCATGAAATTATGGCATCAACTGGTATCATCCTCCTCCCTTGAAAAATTCCCAAAATGAAATGCCGAATTTATGAGTTTTCGACCAAAAACTCAAAAAATGCCAAAAAACAAAAAGTTGTCGAAATGGGCCCAAAATTGGTGTGCATGACCCTCAAGGGTCCCTGGCAACATGCTCCGAAGCTGAGGCCAAAATATCAAGTGCTGATATGCTTTCCCTTCCCTTCGTGTTAGGCACTTCCCCTTTACCTTCTTCAATTTCTCTTGTCTTGCCTTTTCATTTTGTTAACTTGTTTGATCATCTTCATGCTGCTAAGAAAAACTCTACCTTCTCTGTCAATCACTGTTTTGATGAGGGTAACCATGGTTTCAAATTTTGGGTGTGATGCCTTCCCTGGGTATAAGATTCCTGCTCCCTCCAAACCTTGTCCTTTCTCTATGTGCCATTACACCAAACAATTTTTAAAGATAAGCCCACAGTTAGTTTAAAATGCATAGACAGTTAACTGATTTTCTGAGCTTGGACAAAGGTCACAGAGGCCTTGGTGTTTTTGATGTGAACACAAAAAGACCTGTAGTAATAAAATAATAATACACTCCTTTCAATCAAAACACACTGCCTTTCCTATGCTTCAGTGTTCATCATACCCAGTTTTGACAATACCTTCGAATTATAGTGGCATATTCCTCACTAACTCTGCTTTATGGAAGGTTAAACACTGTTTGGTAAGGAAAAAATGATCTTGGATGTTGCTTAAAATGTCCCTGTTTGATACAAGATCCTTGTTTCTTCAAAATGTGGCCTTCCCAACCTTTGATATGCAATCAGCCAATATCCACAAGCAGACTTTTAAGGAGAAAAACACAGTCAAATGAAGATAGACAGTCAAGTAGATTTATTGTGTATAGTGACAAGGTCACCCTGCCCTGCGATGTTTTGAGGACATAATACACCCTTGTCCTTTTTAGAAGAAGGCCAAACACCATTTTCAAAGCTTCAAAACTTTCTTTTTCCTTGTAGGCACTTCATCAAAAGATTCAACACTACATCACAGTTTTAAACAAAGGATATCCATACGACAAAAATCCTTTGTTTATAGATATGGTGACGAGTTTGAAATGTTTTTATGATGTATTAACAAAAACTTGTAGTAGTCCAATGTCAATAAGCTCCTCTTTGGTCGAAAGATTAACCCCCTCGTATGCAGCTCACCAATATATGTTTATCCATGTAAACATAGTTAATCAAAAGACGAAACACGGTCAAGGTTACTTGTGCTTAAAGGACGAGAGTTTATTTTGCTTTTGATTAGTCATATAGAATCCTGTAGCACTTCAACCATATAGACCCCCTTTCAACAAAATATTGCTTTCTTCTTGTCGGGCAAGCTGGACCAATTTAACACCATAAATACGGTCAACCACGGTTAGTTTACACAATCGACGTGATCCTTTGTGTTAAAGGATAATGTGACGGAAGCATGGTGTGTTTTTGGTGTGTGCTCTAATCTTGTAGCTTTCAACAAAAAACTCCTCACAATCAATACTACCTTCTTTGAACTCTAATGTCCCTCATATTTCTGTTTGACAACACCCCTGCATGCAAATGGTAGTTTTACTTGCTGGTTTGTGCTTTATGGAATAGAAAGTCATAGACAAAGTATTTCCCTTTTAACCCACAGAGGAAACCTTTTGAAAAATCAAACATGTTCATAGGATGACTATTACTTGTTTGAACATAGACCTATATTTGCATTTTTCAAAACCCTGGGCTTCTTCTTCAAATACTGTGTTTTTGCCTTCAAATAGTGCCTTTCATCCTTTAACATTGTTTGGGGGACAGTTGGCTTGGTCCTTTGTCATTCATTAAATACACTACCCTACTATGACGGTGTTTGAGCAAACAAATTCATGCGGGCCCGGATCTTTAAACGAGAACATCAACACTCCTCAAAATAGAAAAGCTGTCCTTCTTAAACTCTCTTGCTCTTCACACTGTGCTGCATATTATTAATGTTTTCTTCTTTACCTTGCTGCCCTGCCTCCAATAGCCTGTGGAAATTTCTTTTCAAGCATACAACCTTGCCTTCTTGTCAACTGCTGTTTTGAACATAGGACCACAAATGCACCTTTCAAAACCCTATGTTTCTTCTTCCAATATTGTTTGAGGGCAGCTTGTGAGGTTTTGAATCATTAATAGGAAAACATCATTGGGTTAAGCTTACTGCCGGGAAAATATAGTTATTTCAAACTCAAATTTTAAATCAAGCACCTTATCCCTCTTTCAAAACAACCACTTAACATATCTCGTTTCAAATCAGACTTCCTCTACCACAAACACCATCTAGCAATCTTGAATTTAAGGGGCAGCAAGACATAGTACCTCAAAACATGATGCCAATCTTTGCTTGAGAGTTGGAGACACTTTGAAATGAGTTTTTTAAGGTTTCTAGGTAATTTTCTTGACCATTTCTACAGGAGTGCCACGGGCTGCTACAGGCGCGTCGCGCAGCAGTGCATTCCTTTGTAAATTTTGTGAACAGGCGCGTCGCGCACCTTTCCAGGAGTGTCGCGCAACTTTGCAGTCTATTTTGAAAGCCTTCCTGGTGTTGGAATTGGGCAAGAGATGGCTCGTTGAAAAGATGCGGAAGTCTAATTTCCAGAAAAACTTGAATTTTTTCATTTGGTGTCCATTTGATCCTTCAAAAATTGATTTTCCCAACACTGGTCAAAACTGGTGAATCCTGGTGCAGAAATGCATCCAGCTGTTTGTAGGCCATTTTTGAATTGGGCGCGAGATGGCTCGTTGGAAAGATGTGGAAGTCTAATTTCCAGAAAAACTTGAATTTTTTCTTTTGGTGTCCATTTGATCCTTCAAAAACTGACTGTCCCATCACTGGTCAAAAATGGTGAATGCTGGTGTAGAAAAACATAGCGTTGATTATAGGCTACTTTTGGATGCCTTCCTTTTGTCGGAATTTGGCCTGAGATGGCTCATCGGAAAGCTATGGAAGTCCATTTTCCATAAAAACTTTAATTTTTTCATTTGGAGTCCATTTGGCTGTTCAAAATCTGACTGTCCCATCACTGGTCAAAATGATGAATCCTAGTGCAGAAATTCTCTCGTGACATCTGTATTTTTCACATTTCTCATAAACCATGATACCTGTGTAGAAACGGAAGGAGGTTTTTCTTCTTGAACCTATGAGGAACAAGAACCTCTCTCACTTTTGTAAATTTCATCTCTTTTGGGTCAGAAACACTGTTTTAAGAAAAACTGGTCTTGGGCGGGACACATGATTTGTCTCGCCTATGTGCTTATTTTCCAAATTTCTCCTTGCACCCTCTGCTTGTACGTGAAGGAGGTGCTATTTTTACACCAAATTCTGGGCCCTCAGCTTATTAGTGAAGGAATTCATTCAAACAACAATGTCTTTGTCCTGCTCATCAATTTAGGGTTTGTCTTGAGAGGGTTTGGAAGAATCTTGTTTTAAACAGCTGCTTCATCCATTTGCAAGGAAAAAAAAATGACTTTGAACATGTTATGAAGGGCCCATATTTGAACAATGTTGGCAAAGCATATGCATGTTTTTTGAACAGCCTTAGTGGGTGCCAGCCTATTTACTTATGACAAACATTCAAAAAGCTAAACCCCTTTCACTGTGCTTTTATGTTTGGAAGGTAACCTCTGCCACTGTTAGACCTTTTCACAATACTACTCAGCATTGTACTAAAGATGATGAGGCAACTCTAGTAATTTTTGCAAGGAGATAGATTTATCCTTTGATTCTTTAAACTAATATGTCTGCTTCTGGATCCTTTGCTATGAAAGAGGACATTTGTAGAGGATTCTTTTAAGCTGCAGGGAGTATTCTTTGACACTTTTGACAGAGCTTCTTTTTCCTTTTTCACATAAACTAATACTTTGCTCTTAATGCTTTGGGGTTGAAAGATGGCCACTGTGAAACTAATCTTGACTTATAGGTGTCCTTTAACTTCATGTTCTGACTGTGGGTACAAAATGCAGCTGCAGTCTGATGTTCTTTAAACTTCTGTCCTAACTACATGTAGACTATCTGATGAGTATATTGACAAGGGTTTTCTTACATATGAGGGCAGGCAAAAAACTTTGGAAACCTTACTGCTTTTACCTCTGCCTGCAATCACTACTGTGCTTCAGAAAAACCCTAGCCAAAGTGTCACTGTCTTCCTGTACTGCTCTGAGGGTGACTGAAATGTCATCCTTTGTTTTGGTCATCTCATGACAAATTATTGGAAAAATAGTCTCTGTGACTATGGAGGTCAGCACCTTTTGAAAAGCAAACAACTTCCCTTCTGCCTGTGTAATGACCTGTTTTGTCAGTACCTTTTCAATTTGATCTTGTGGACAAGCAGGCTACTTATGATACCTTGAATTTTTACTAATGACATGCCTTTCTGAAGTTCAACAATTCACATGATTTGAAAGCTTCAAATGACCTCCTTTATTATACCAGACTCTTTTTTCCTTTGAGCTAGCATATTTCAAACTCTATCCCTGTTATGATCATTACTCTCATTCATAAAACATGGAGATATTGTTTCACTTGTTCAGTAAAGGCAAACCTGGACTTCTGCAACCTTTAAAGTCAATACTGGCCAGCGCCTTCTGCTTGTAAATGAAGGAGGCGCCCTAACCCTCTGCTTGTAAATGAAGGAGGTTCTGGGCCATGACAATTTACCAGTTTGCTGAGACAGTGGTGTCCCTTCCTTACTGTGATTTTCATGCTGGAAAGAGCTGTAAAGTCTGGATGAGTAGCTTTCTGTTTTGCAGACATATCTCAGGCTCAAGTTACATTTAGAAGCATTTGTTCCTCTAACTGTAAATTTAAGCATTTACTCCATGAGATGAAATTATATTTCCTGCCTTTGTAGAAACCATAGAACACTGTGAAAAACCTAATAGTCAGCTTGAGATTGGGGTTTATGCAGTGCTGAGATCTAGGGGATGTGAGTGGCGCGACTTAGAGCAGTTTGTCAATTTCATTTGCAGAGTGAGAGGTCATTCATGGTTGGTCTGTAGCAGATGGAGGCTTTTTGGCTTTTTGATGATTGCCAAGGGTAAAATGTCTTAAAGCGCCACTTCCTAACATAGGGGAGACTTTTGAAACAGATGTGGATTTGCCTTTTAAAGCTGGTGGGCAGACCAATAAGGCTGAATCTAGATAGGATAGTGATAATGAGGTTTTGATTTCGACAGGGGTGGACTGAAAAGTAGAAGGGCCAAAAAAGTTTTAGGAGGGTTTTCTAGATGACATATTGACATAAGGAAATCAGTTTCTAGAAAACTCAGCTGTAGATATAGTCATCACTAACATGTAAAAAATACTGATGGCTAACAGTGGCTCCATTTGGGGAGGGCAGCTCCTCGTCAGGAGGTGTCCAGAATTCAGATCTTTGGCTTATGAAGACCAGTGCCTTATCCATTCGCGCAAAATTTACCCTTCTTTTGATGTTATTTCTGAAAAATAACAGCATGATTAATCATCAATGATACTTCTACCTACCCCACTATCTTTCCTAACATTTTTTCCTTCTCTTTGGCGCATTTGAACTAGCAGCCTTTTGACAATGCATATTTTTTCTTTTTGCAAAATGAACCTATCTATTTCTACTCTTATATCTGCCGGGAGTTCAGATTAAACTGATGAAGTCCTTCATTTTTCTACCTAAAACTAGATCGATTGTCAAGATTAAGCAGTTTGACAGGATTTTATTCTCTAATCTAAAACATGAAATTCAAAAATGATCAAATCAGGATTAGGCAGTCTGATTTGTCATGCATTTGCGGCATAAAAGACAAACTGCACACAAATGTTATTTTGCAATAAAAGGAAACTTAGACAAGCGGGGTTAAGATGTACAATGTATTTTTCATCCCTCGCTTCTCTCTTTGGTTCTGTTTTAGGCATGTGGAACCAGAATCTCTCCCTAATCTAAGCTTTGTGATAAGTCAATATTACACAATGTTGACTATCTTTGCACTCACTAACTTATCAGCAAATAATTTAAACATGCTCAGCTATGATTAGGCTAGATAGTTGAACAAGACATTGAAAGCACTAGTAGCGGCATTTAGACTTGCTCGCTTTCTGAAAGACTATTTTTTTTGGAACATGGGGCCTTACCACTGCTTTTTAGAAACTGCCCTCTTTTTCTACTTTTCATTGTTTTTTGTATTTTCTGTTTTTTCACTTTTTCTTCAAACAAACTACAAATGAAAAGGTGCTCACAGGCTAAGCTTATTTTCGATTGTTGTCTTTCTATCCTAATCTAATCTGTACACAATAGACATTTGTTTGGTGAACTCTGTTTTCCAATGCAACCAATCAAGTAGATGCTCACATGGGTGATTCTGGTTTAGTTCTTTCATGATGCAGAAATAATGAGAAGGCCACTCCCATTTGGTTTGTTTCTGGACAGTAGAGCTTAAGTTTTTTCTCATTCTTGGTAGCAACTTGTTTATGATATAACCCACTACCCCTACAGATTTCTCAAGGAAAACAACAAATAGATCTTGGAATAATACCTGATCTAGAGGATTTGATACATAGGATTTATTCAAGACTACTCTTTCAGAATTCTCAAGGAAAACAACAAATGGATCTTGGAATAATACCTGATCTAGAGGTTTTGAGATATAGGCTTCATTCAGGACTACTCTTTCTTCCACTTGGCTATATTTGGGACCCCCCTGGTAAAGCAACTCTTCCTCATGATCACTCAAACTGTCAGACTCATCATGTATTGCAGTGTAGTTTTCTTTCCCAGCTGATGTGTTCTGATTAAGTGGACTGAAAACTGTGTGAAGGTCATCAGGTTGATGAACAAGGATAGACTTTGACAGTAAATTATCTTGAAAGGATAGTGTGACAACTCCCATGTGTTTATTAACCTCTACTTCTTCATCTGCAATTTGTAACTCAATGGAACTTGGTGGCTGCAAATCTGGAGTTAAGGAAGATTCCATGTCCAAAATGATTTCTTCAATTATTTCAGGAAAAGGCTTCTCATTCACAACCTGCTCGAGGATTTCATCATCTTCCTCAAACTCATCATCAAAGCTGAAAAATTGTTGATCTCCAATCATGTGCATGTTATCTCTGACGGGCTGAAGTGAAGTAGAGCAAAGAGTCCGAGACTCTTCACTTACTTCTAAACTCTCAAGGTTCTCCTCATGAGTGTCATAGATGACTGGTAATGGCTGCTTACTTTTCTCAAATTTATGAAACTGAGCTTCCTCCCAAAAATAAAAAACTGAGTTTTCTGCAAAGTTAGCTTCTGTTTGGAAATCATATAAGTCAACATATTGATCAAACATTTGAGAATTATTAACATAAGCAATGTCACTAGCCATGTACATTGGACTTCCAGATTGCTTTTCTTCAACTTGATTTACAAATCTATTTTCTGACTTATGATATGCAGGATTAACAGAAGAAAGATCAGAGAATTTTTGGTTATTAGTTTCTGCATCTAGTAACGGAAAATGCGTTTCTGATGGTTTGAGAACTTCTTCCTTTTCCATTATCTGCTTGTTTATATCACTTTCATTGTATAAGATAAAAGAATCTAAATTGGAATGAGTGGAATAAATGGGAGTATTGTTTTCCATGACTGCTTTAGGCATGAGGTTATGGGAGGCACCAGGATCTAACATGGCATTATGTAATATCTTGTCCCGTATGTTCAGGCTGACATAGGAAGGAGAAACAGATCTTTCTTGGTATTGACCTTCTATTTTCGGGCCGGATAAGAGCTCGGGTTTGTTTTCAGTTAGATTTAAAGTATCTGCCTCGCTCCCTATGTCAAAAACTTTGAAAATTTGAGATCTATACCTATCTACAGTTATTAGCTCGGTAAGGGGTATGGTAATTTTTATTTCGGAAACTTCCCCTTCGAAACTAAAAGGAGTTTGTAGTTTGGGCAGATTTGTTTCAGCTTTTTCGGACATGACCTTTTCTATGCTCTTAATTTGCTGACTCTGATTCGGGACTTTGTTTGACACCGTTACTTCGGGGGTTTTTGTAGAGGTGCTAAGAGTATCTGAGCTAAGACTTGTTTGAATAGCTTTATCCTTGTTTTGGTCAATTTTCTTGGCCACAATTTTGTTGCTATCCGTGGCTTTTTTAGGGATGGTGTCAGAGGTTTTAGCAGTGTCAGGGCTACCCTTCTTGGAGTGGTCTTGGTTTTTTCTGCTTCTAAGGTTATACTGCCTATGAGCTTCTATAATGGCATTCTGAAAATCTATGGCAGGATCTTCGAGATCTTCATAGTCGGTTTCGTCCTGACTTAGGGAGCACAACTCTTGCTCTTCTGCTGTGAGGTAAACCTTACTCTCGTTATCAGAACATATGAGTTTCCAATGATTTTCATCAATGGGTGCGGTATCCTTATTCTCTTCATCAACATAATTCTTACTGAAGGATGGTCCGATCTGCTGATCATTTCCTCTTGGTTTATTTTGAGACTGATCTTTTCTAAAGCCTTGTTTCTGGTTTTGAGGGTTTGGTTGGTTGTCCCTAGGAGGCGCTTTTTCACTCATTTTTTCCCACATCATTTTCATGGATTTTATCAGGCCATCTATTCTAGGATCTAGGGAAGGAGATGAAGTGGAGACCTTATCTCTATATGGGACTTTTCCTTCTAATCTAGTCCTGGCTCTTTTTTCTGCTAAGTTGGCTTCTGTTTTTATGGCTATTTGTTGCATTTCCTCTAAGGTAGGGGGATCCTTGTCTCTCAGATGATATGTCATGTCTGGATCAAAACCCTCGGGGAATTTTGCCAAGATTAAACCGAGTGGGGGTTTGAAGTGAGGTGGGAGGGCGTTATACACATTGTTGAACCTAGTGCAGTATGCCTGGACACTTTCCCCATTTTCCCGTTTTAGGTTGTTATATTCTGACAGGATTTGAATAGGGTTCCTTCGGACTCCCCACTTGTTCGTGAAGACTTGGCAGAGTTCTAGGATGTTGCGGATGTTGTTTGGAGGCAAGCTTTTAAACCATGTTTTGGGTTCTCCACCCAGGCTTTGGGCGAATATTCTCATTCTGACGGTTTCGTCGTGTACTTCCATGTATTCAAAAGCATCGCTAATCCTACTTACATGCTGTTGAGCTGTGGTGGTGTCTTCTCTGGTAAAGTGTGGGATTTTGTCTTGATATTTATTTGGGAGAGGAGCCAAGGGCGGTGGCAACACCAAAGGTGTGTACCAGGCTGCCATGACGGGAGCTAATGGATGATGTACAAGATGAGGACTAGTGGGATGAGCGGAGGTGGTTTGAATAGGGGTTCAAGATCGTCAAAGTTTATCTTACTATATGATTTTCTCCTGGGAAGAGTTTGTGATGACTCTAGTTCCAAAGGTGAATCTAGTAGGATAGTGCGATGTTTAGGTACAGATCTTGTTCTACGGATGGATCTACCAGTAGCTAGATGGTCAGTTTCGGAAGATTGCCACAGAATCTTTTCTGGGTCATCTACTATGATTGGGGGATTTGGGTCTAGATGGGATCTGGTGTTGATTCTTCGTGAAGCCAGATTTTAGATCCAGAATTTAGAGAGAATGGTATTGGTGAATGTTCTGAATGAGTGATTTTTCTAAAACTTTACTAAGGCGAGGGATGGTCAAAAGTAAAAGGGATGAATTAGTGGATTCGCCAGGTGAAAATGGGTTGTTTTTGTGAAGATAGCTATGGTCCACCACCAGTAACTAATCTGAGAATGTTTTTGGATTTTCTGAGTTTTATGTGCAGCCTATGGTTCAAAGTATCCTAGACTTGTTTCAACACTTTGCTAGGGTGATGAGAACAAAAAGAGTTTACTCTAAATGGGTCTATGGACTGCCTGCCTGTTTATGGTATCTAAAGGACCAAAGAGTCTATAAGAGTTTGCTAGACTATCATGTACTCAGTGTCCCACCATCTCCCGCTATGTTAGTGAGCGATGGGATAGGTCTATCGGATAGCAACCTAGAGTTCGGTAAAATAGTAAGGACTACTAGAGGTTAGTGGAGTCGCCAGATGGAATGTCTATTGTTTTGAGGTATATGTGTATGGTCCACCACCAGTAATGTCAAAAGCCAATCTAAGGGAGTGTTTTTGGGGTTTTTTCTAAGTTTTATGTGCAGCCTAGGATGTAAGAGTGTTATGAACCTGATTCATCACTTTGCTAAGATGGTGAAACAGAGAGTTTACTTTGAATGATTCTAAAGGCTGATGGTCTAAGTTAAATGTTAAAGGACTAAAGAGTCTACAAAAGTTTGCTAGACTGTCATGTACTCAATATGTCCCATCGTGATCGCCATTATGTTAGGGTCCCGTGATTTGGCCGATTGGTGAGCCAAATGATGATGTAACATCAAACCAAGCTTTGGAGCCCAAGGACCTAGCCTTCCCGGACTCGCAGAGGGCTCTCTCTATATGTGTAAAAGATGTCGGTGTGTTTGCTTATGGTATTCTGATATTAGGCTAGTTATGAAGTGAGTTTTTTGATTTTTGGTTTTTTAAGTTTGTGAGGGATAAAACTGATCAAAGATATAAAAAATGGATAACAAGAAGTCAGATAAATTGGGCTATGGGGTCAAACAGGTCAAGGAAGCTATGAGATGATGATGAAAGGTTGCTGTAGGGCCGATTTGATTCACGGTAGAAGGGATATTTGGGCAGAATGGAGTAAATGGACATCAAGCTTGTGAAAGACGAGGGATTTCAAGTGTAATTATTTGATAGCATACATAAACATGTTATAGCAAGCCATTAATCATGCTAAGTGTAACTATGAGCTAATTAATACACAGAAATCAAACATTCCAGCCATGCATAGAAGTATAAGACCTTCTAACTTTGGGAAATGGCTATCAGACTTTGGGGAAAACACACAAGACAGACTAACAACTCATAAAACTATGCCGGAATGCCTAAACACAGTCTTTAAGTTATTGGGCACTTGGACAAACAAGCTTTCATAGTTTTAGGCAAAGGGCTAGATCGACCAGGGCCTCCTTGGTTCAACAAGATGATCAACTAATCGTCAAAGAGAAAGTTTTATGGGACGTAACTATGGACAACTTATAGGTAGGCAGTGCTACACCATACATCCTACTCAACATACATAGAACTTGTGAATAAAACTAGCAAAAATTATCCTTTAGTTACTAAAGAGCAGTTAAGGATTCTTTAGCATAACTAAGGAAGAAGAAAACATCAAGCTATGAAGATTCGAGAATTTTGAGGTGCCTCCATGGGCATATCTCAAAACTAATCTCTACTGATCTATAGCAGCAAGAAGCATGTATTATGAATGAAAATTAGAAGACAAAAACATAGCAAGAAACACTATACCATTCTACCATGTCATGGAATCCATCACCAATCCTTCATCATTCATCAAAAAAGCATCCAAGAGGCACCAAAAAATCATAACACAAATATGTTCTTCAAAAGCTCATATGACCAATATATTGATCTTCTCTCAAGTTCAGTCTCTCATTTACAATGAAACCCATGGAATGTGGGCCAGGGCTTTGAGGGAGGAAAACCTCATGGAGCAACTAGCATTCCTATCAAGCCAAGTCAAAATATCTAAATTGTCCCCGAGGCTTTGCAAAGCCCAAGGCAAAAAATATCCCATAAAATATCTAAAAAACTCCCTAAAAATGGAAATTATATTGACTTTACATCATTTCCCAAGAATAAAAATAGCTTAACGCACATTTGGGAAAAGCAGATTTTTGGGGTTCAAAAATTACAAAAATACTCCATATTTATGCCTGAAAAAGGTCCCCTAACTTGCTGGATGCAATTGGCAGCCTTCCCGATGTTGAAATGGGGCTCATGAGGGCTCGCTGGAAAGCTCTCTGTGTCTACTTTCCGGCGCAACTGAAGCTATCTCAATCTGATATCTGGAAGTCCCTCAAAACTATACATGTGTGCAAAAACCCAGAAAATAGCAGACTGCTAATATGGCGGGCAGAATGTGCAAAAAGAGGGTGTTTTTCGTCAATTTGAGGGCGCGAATGATCTTCAAATGCTCTGAAAATCGCTGGAGAGCTGCTCATGGAATTATGTCATCCATCGGTATCATCCTCCTCCCTTGAAAACTCATCAAACTGAAATGGCGAATTTATGAGTTTTCGGCCAAAAACTCAAAAAATGCCAAAAAACAAAAAGTTGCCGAAATAGGCCCAAAATTGGCATCCATGACCCTCAAGGGTCCATAGCAACATGCTCCAAAGCTGAGGTCAAAATATCAAGGGCTGATATGCTTTTCCCTTCCTTCCGTGCCAGGCGCTTCCCCTTTACCTTCTTCAATTTTTCTTGTGCTGCTCTTCGTATGAGAGAACTTGTTTGATCATCTTCATGCTACTAAGAAAAACTCTACCTTCTCTGTCAATCACTGTTTTGATGAGGGTAACCATAGTTTCAAATGTTAGGTGTGATGCCTTCCCTAGGTATAAGATTCCTGCTCCCTCCAAACCTTGTCCTTTCTCTGTGTGCCATTCCACCAAATAATTTTTAAAGATAAGCCCACAGTTACTTTAAAATACATAGACAGTTAACTGATTTTCTGAGCTTGGACAAAGGTCACAGAGGCCTTGGTGTTTTTTATGTGAACACAAAAATACCTGTAGTAATCAAATAATAATACACTCCTTTCAATCAAAACACACTGCCTTTCCTATGCTTCACTGTTCATCATACCCAGTTTTGACAATACCTTCGAATTATAGTGGCATATTCCTCACTAAATCTGCTTTATGAAAGGGTAAACACTATTTGGTAAGGCAACAATGATCTTGGATGTTGCTTAAAATGTCCCTGTTTGATACAAGACCCATGTTTCTCCAAAATGTGGCCTTCCCAACCTTTGATATGCAATTAACCAATATCCACAAGCAGACTTTTTAAGGAGAAAAACACTGTCAAATGAAGATAGACAGTCAAGTGGATTTGTTGTGTATAGTGACAAGGTCACTCTTCCCTGCGATCTTTTGAGGACATAAGACACCCTTGTCCCTTTTTAGAAGAAGGCCAAACACCATCTTCTTAGCTTCAAAACTTTATTTTTCCTTGTAGGCACTTTACCAACAGATTCAACACTACATCACAGTTTTAAACAAAGGATATCCTGACAAAGAAAATCACCGTTTAAGGATATGGCAATGCAGTTTGAAATGTTTTTATGATGTGGTAACAAAAACCTGTAGTAGTCCAATGTCAATAAGCTCCTCTTTGGTCGAAAGATTAACCCCCTCGTATGCAACTCACCAATATATGTTTATCCATGTAAACATAGTTAATCCAAAGGTGAAACACAGTCCAAGGTTACTTGTGCTTAAAGGACAGAGTTTATTTTGCTTTTGATTGGTCATATAGAATCCTGTAGCATTTCTACCATATAGACCCCCTTTCCTTCAACAAAATATTGCTTTCTCTTCTTGTCGGGCAACTGGACCAATTTAACACCATAAATACAGTCAACCACAGTGGATTTACACAATCAGCAGTCACTGTGTGAAAGGATAATGTGACAGAGCATGGTGTGTTTTTGGTGTGGTAACAAAAATCCTGTAGCTTTCAACAAAAAACTCCTCACAATCAATACTACCTTCTTTGAACTCTAATGTCCCTCATATTTCTGTTTGACAACACCCCTGCATGCAAATGGTAGTTTTACTTGCTAGTTTGTGCTTTATGGAATAGAAATTCATAGACACAGTATTTCCCTTTTAACCCACAGAGGAAACCTTTTGAAAAATCAAACATGTTCATAGGATGACTATTACTTGTTTGAACATAGACCGTATTTGCATTTTTCAAAACCCTGGGCTTCTTCTTCAAATACTGTGTTTCTGCCTTCAAATAGTGCCTTTCATCCTTTAACATTGTTTGGGGGGACAGTTGGCTTGGTCCTTTATCATTAATCAAATACACTACCCTACTATGACAGTGTTTGAGCAAACAAATTCATGCAGGCCCGGATCTTTAAACAAGAACATCAACACTCCTCAAAATAGAAAATTGTCCTTCTTAAACTCTACTGCTCTTCACACTGTGCTGCATATTATTAATGTTTTCTTCTTTACCTTGCTGCCCTGCCTCCAATAGCTTGTGGAAATTTCTTTTCAAGCATACAACCTTGCCTTCTTGTCAACTGTTGTTTTGAACATAGGACCACAAATGCACCTTTCAAAACCCTATGTTTCTTCTTCCAATATTGTTTGAGGGCAACAGGAGGTTTTGAATCATTAATAAAGAAAACATCATCGGGTTAAGCTTACCGCCGGAAAATATAGTTATTGCAAACTCAAATTTTAAATCAAGCACCTTATCCCTCTTTCAAAACAGCCACTTAACATATCTCGTTTCAAATCGACTTCCTCTACCCCAAACACCATCTAGCAATGATGAATTTAAGGGGCAAGAAGACATAAAAATTTCAAAACATGATGCCAATCTTTGCTTGAGAGTTGGAGACACTTTGAAATGAGTTTTTTAAGGTTTTCAGGTAATTTTTCTTGACCATTTCTACAGGAGTGCCACGGGTTGCCACAGTTGCCGCGGTGCCAGTTGGCATTCCTTTGTAAATTTTGTGCAAGGCACGTCGCGCACCTTTCCAAGAGTGTCGCGCCTTGCACCCATTTTGAAGGCCTTCCCTGTGTCAAAATTGGGCGCGAGATGGCTCGTTGGAAATCTGTGGAAGTCTACTTTCCAGAAAAACTTTAATTTTTTCATTTTGAGTCCATTTGGTTGTCCAAAAATTCATTCTCCCAACACTGGTGAAAACTGGTGAATCCTAGTGCAGAAATGCATAGTGCTGTTTGTAAGCCACTTTTGGATGCCTTCCCAGTGTCAGAATTGGGCCCGAGATGGCTCGTTGGAAAGCTAGAGAAGTATAATTTCCAAATATTCTTGATTTCTTTCATTTTGTGTCCATTTGGGTGTTCAAAAACTGACTGTCCCATCACTGGTAAAAAATGGTGAATGCTAGTGCAGAAAAACATAGCGTTGATTGCAGGCTACTTTTGGATGCCTTCCTATTGTCGGAACTTGGCCCGAGATGACTCGTCGGAAAGATATGGAAGTATAATTTCCAGAAAAACTTTAATTGTTTCATTTGGAGTCCATTTGGTTGTTTAAAATCTGACTGTCCCATCACTGGTCAAAATGATGAATCCTAGTGCAGAAATTCTCCTGTGACATATGTATTTTTCACATTTCTCATAAAACATGATGCCTGTGTAGAAACTGAAGGAGGTTTTTCTTCTTGAACCTATGAGGAACAAAAACCTCTCTCACTTTTGTAAATTTCATCTCTTTTTGGTCAGAAACACTGTTTTAAATGAAACTGGTCTTGGGCGGGACACATGATTTGTCTCGCCTATGTGCTTATTTTCCAAATTTCTCCTTGCACCCTATGATTGTACATGAAGGAGGTGATATTTTTACACCAAATTCTGGGCCCTCAGCTTATTAGTGAAGGAAGTCTTTCAAACAACAGTGTCTTTGTCCTGCTCATCAATTTAGGGTTTGTCTTTAAACAGGCTATCTGTGGGCCCTTTACTTGTTATGAAGGAGACCATTTGAAAACAAAATGACTTTGAACATGTTATGAAGGGCCCATATTTGAACAATGTTGGCAAAGCATATGCATGTTTTTCGAACAGCCTTAGTGGGTGCTGCAAATTTCTATTTACTTATGACAAACATCTATCTCAAACCCCTTTCACTCGTGCAAGTGTATGTTTGGAAGGTAACCTCTCACCGTTAGACCTTTTCACAATATTTTCAACCCTGGACCAACTACTCAGCACTGTACTAAAGATGATGAGGCAACTCTAGTAATTTTTGCAAGGAGATAGATTTATCCTTTGATTCTTTAAACTAATATGTCTGCTTCTGGATGCTTTGCTATGAAAGAGGACATTTGTAGAGGATTTTTTAAGCTGCAGGGAGTATTCTTTGACACTTTTGACAGAGCTTCTTTTTCCTTTTTCACATAAACTAATACTTTGCTCTTAATGCTTTGGGGTTGAAAGATGGCCACTGTGAAACTAATCTTGACTTATAGGTGTCCTTTAACTTCATGTTCTGACTGTGGGTACAAAATGCAGCTGCAGTCTGATGTTCTTTAAAATTCTGTCCCAACTACATGTAGACTATCTGATGAGTATATTGACAAGGGTTTTCTTACATATGAGGGCAGGCAAACAACTTTGGAAACCTTAGTGCTTTTACCTCTGCCTGCAATCACTACTGTGCTTCATAAAAACCCTAGTCAATGTGTCACTGTCTCACTGTTCTGCTCTGAGGGGGAACTGAAAATTCAGCATTTACTTTGGTTATCTTATGACAATTTATTCGAAAGACAGTCTCTGTGACTATGGAGGTCAACGCCCTTTGAAAAACCAACAACTTTTCTTCTGCCTGTGTAATGGCATGTTTTGTCAGCACTTCTTTAATTTGATCTTGTGGACAAGCAGGCTGCTTATGATTGGAATTTTTACTAATGACATGCCTTTCTAAAGTTTAACAATTCACATGACTTGAAAACTTAAAATGACCTCCTTTATCAGACCAAACTCTGTCTTCCTTTGAACTTGCATATTTTAGGCTCTATCCCTGTTATGATCATCAATTACTCAGAAAACCTGGAGTTGTTGTTTCACTGTTCAGTAAAAGGCAAACCTGGGCTTCTGCAATCCTTTAAGTCAATACCGCGCCGCCTTCTCGCTTGTAAATGAAGGAGGCGCCTCTAACCTCTCGCTTTGTAAATGAAGGAGGTTCTCGGGCATGACAAATTTCCAGGGCTTGTCGAGATGCGGGTGTCCCTTTCTATCGTGATTTTCAGGCCGGAAAGAGCCGTAAAGTCCGGATGAGTAGTTTGTTTTTGCGTACATATCTCGTGCTCAAGTTATATTTAGAAGCAAATGTTTCTCTAATCAGAATTCAAGCATTTACTCCATGAGATGAAATTATATTCCCGCCTTTGTAGAAACCATAGAACACCGTGAAAAACCTAATAGGCCGCCTTGAGATTGGGGTTTTGCGTTGGCCGAGATCTAGGGATGTGAGTGGCGCGACTTAGAGCATTGGCGGACTCCCCATTTGCGAGTGAGAGGTCAACCATGGTTGGTCTCAGAAAGATGGAGGCTTTTGGCTTTTTGATGATTGCCAAGGGTAAATGTCTTAAAGCGCCACTTCCTAACATAGGGGAGACTTTTGAAACAGATGTGGATTTGCCTTTTAAAGCTGGTGGGCAGACCAATAAGGCTGAATCTAGATAGGATAGTGATAATGAGGTTTTGATTTCGACAGGGGTGGACTGAAAAGTAGAAGGGCCAAAAAAGTTTTAGGAGGGTTTTCTAGATGACATATTGACATAAGGAAATCAGTTTCTAGAAAACTCAGCTGTAGATATAGTCATCACTAACATGTAAAAAATACTGATGGCTAACAAGGGGTTCCTATTCTTAGCGTAGAATATTATTCATAGAGTTTAAAATTTTAATATTTAGTTTGTATACAAATCACTTGGGTTCATAGTTCATGCTTTAATAAATTATCATCAACCATGGTCCAATGTCACATTATGACAAAGATTGTCTCCATATGAAAAATAAACCATGGTCAACCATTGTCGACCATGGTCCAATATCACATTATGAAAAATATTGTCACATTATAACAACCATGGTCAATCATTGTCAACCATGATCCAATATCACATTATGAAAAAGATTGTCACATTATGACAACCATGGTCAACCATTGTCAACCATGGTGCAATGTCACATTATGACAATGATTGTCTCAATATGAAAATCAACCATGTTCAACCATTGTCAACCATCGTCAACCATTGTCGACCATGGTTAACCATGGTCCAATGCCACATTGTGACAAATATTGTCACAATACAAAAATTAAACATGGCCAACCATGGTAATCCTTGGTCCAACATCACATTCTGACAAAGATTATCTCAATGTTCAAATCAACCATGGTCAACCATGTATATTTTAGGGTTTATAGTATTTATTTAAGTCTTTAAATACCTCAATTTTATAATATTAATCCCTTGGTTTGACTATTATTCCCTTCGATTTATAAACCCTTGGTTTTTTAGTATTAAACTATTGGGTTTATAATATCAATCCTTTGGGTTTATTAATCGAAGGGTTCATATTCCAAGGGTATAAAATTATTCATAGTGTTTATAACATTAATATCAATATGTTGGGTTTATTAATCTAAGGTTTAATATTCCAAAGGTGTAATATTGTTCATAGGGTTAATGATATAATTCCTTGGGTTTAGTATAAGTCCTTTGGGTTTACAATCATGGTCAACCATGGTCAATCATGGTTCAATGTCACATTATGACTAAGCATTTCTCAATATGAAAATCAACTATGGTCCAACATCGCATTGTCACAAAGATTGTCTCGATTTGAAAACCAATCATGCACAAATATGGTCAACCATGGTTGAACATCGTATTGTGACAGATTTTCTCAATATGAAAATAAACCATGGTAAACCACGATCAACCATTTTTATTTTATGGTTTATAATATTTATATTTCAGATTATATGCCCTGGTTTATAACATTAATCTGTTGAATTTAATTTTATTTCATTGGTTTTATAATACCTTGGGGTTTTAGAATTAATCCTTTGGTTTATTATTCCATTGCTTTTATAATATCAATCCCCTTAGTTTATTAATCTAAGGGTTCATATTCCTAGGATATAATATTACACATAAGTTTTATACTAAGGTATAATATTATCCATAGGGTTTATAATATTAATCCTAGGGTTTAATATATATCCCTTGTGTTGATAATCATGGTCAATTATGTTTATTCTACGGTTTAAAATATTTATGTTAGGGTTTATATATAGTGGCTTTATAATATTTATCCCTTGAGATTAATATTATTCCCTTGGGTTTATAATCCCTTGGATTTTTAGCATTGATCCCTTGGGTTTATTATTCCCTTGTGCTTATAATAAAAATCCTTTGGGATTATGAATATAGGGGTTCATATTCTTAATGTATAATATTATTGATAGGGTTTATAATTTTAATCTTTAGTTTTTATACAAATCTCTTGGGTTCATAGTTCATTGTTTAATAAATTATTATCAACCATGGTCCAATGTCACATTATGACAAATATTGTGACATTATGAAAACCATGGTCAACCATTATCAACCATTGTAAACCATGGTTCAATGTCACATTATGACAAAGATTGTCTCAATATGAAAATCAACCATGGTCAACCATTGTCAACCATCATCGACCATGTTCAACCATGGTCCAATGCCACATTGTGACAAATATTGTCTCAATACGAAAATCAACCATGGCCAACCATGGTCATCCTTGGTCCAACGTCACATTCTAACAAATATTGTATCAATGCTCAAATCAACCATGGTAAACCATGGTCAACCATGTTTATTTCAAGGTTTATAGTATTTATCTAAGTCTTTATATACCTAGGGTTTATAATATGAACACCTTGGTTTAAATATTATTCCCTTGGGTTTATAAACCCTTGGTATTTTAGTATTAAGCCCTTTGGTTTATTATTTCCTTGTTTTTATTATTTCATTGGGTTTATAATATCAATATGTTGGTTTTATTAATCTAAGGGTTGATATTCCTAGGCTATAAAATTATTCATAGGGTTTATAACATTAATATCAATCTGTTGGGTTTATTAATCTAATTTTTTATACTCCAAAGGTGTAATAATGTTTATAGGGTTAATAATATAATTCCTTGGGTTTAGTAGAAATCCCTTGGGTTTACAATCATGGTCAGACATAATCAATTATGTTCCAATGTCACATTATGACTAAGCTTTTCTCAATATGAAAATCCACCATGCTCTAACATCGCATTGTGACAAAGGTTGTCTCAATTTGAAAATCAATCATGCTCAACAATGGTCAACCATGGTCGAACATCGTATTGTGACAGAGATTTTCTCAATATGAAAATGAATCATGGTCAACCATGTTTATTTTATGGCTTATAATATTTATATTCCAATTTATATTACTTAGGTTTATAATATTAATCCCTTGGTTTAATATTATTTCCTTGGGTTTATAATACCTTGGGGTTTTAGAATTAATCCTTTGGCTTATTATTCCATTGGGTTTATAATATCAATACCCTTTATTTATTAATCTAAGTGTCCATATTCCTAGGGTAAAATACTATCCATAAGGTTTATACTAAGTTATAATATTATCCATAGGGTTTATAATATTAATATTTTGGTTTAATATATATCCCTTGTGTTTATAATCATGGTTAACCATGGTCAACCATGTTTATTCTAGGGTTTATAATAATCATGTTATGGTTTATATACAATGGATTTATGTATTTATCCCTTGGGCTTAATATTATTCCCTTTGGTTTATAATCCATTGGATTTATAGTGTTTATCCCTTGGGTTTATTATTCCCTTATTTTTATAATATGAATCCTTTGGGGTTATTAATCCATGGTCAGAGCCTTTGTCCAATGTCGCATTTTTACAAAGGTTGTCTCAATGTTCAAATCAACCATGGTAAACCATGTTTATTTCAGGATTTATAGTAGTTATCTAAGTCTTTATATACCTAGGGTTTATAATATTAATCCCTTGGTTTGACTATTATTCCCTTGGGTTTATAAACCCTTCATTTTTTAGTATTAATCCCTTGGGTTTATTATTTCCTTGGGTTTATTAATCTAAGGGTCCATATACGTTGATAGACGTTCCCCCTATTGGAATTGGCCACTTTAATGATTTTCTTAATTATTTTTTCTGATTGGATGGTGTAAACATCAAGATGCCAGTATATTCTTGAGTGGTAAAATGGTGTAAACTTCGGTTTTTAACATTATTTTGTTGGGTCTATTAATATTAATAATGTTTAGAAAAATTATATTTATAATGGTATAATGGTATAAGATCTGGTTGAAATGCTCAACCATATTAATCAAACATTTTGGTCATAATATTAGGTTTAATTTTGGGTTCTATAATATTGGGTTTAATATTAGGGTTTATAATATTAGGTTCAATACTGGGGTTTATAATATTATGTTTAATACTAGGTTTTATAATATTTATCTCACAGAATAATATAAATCCCATGTGTTTATAATCTTGGTCAACCATGTTCAACAATGGTCCAATCTTACATTGTGAAAAAGATTGTTTTAATATGAAAACCAACCATTGTGAACCATGGCCAACCATGGTCCAATGTCGCATTGTGACAAAGATTGCCTCAATATAAATATCAACCATGGTCAAATGTCACATTATGATAAATATTATCTCAATATGGAAATCAACAATGATCAACCATTGTCAATCATAGTCAACCATCGTCGATCATGGTAAACCATGGTCCAAATGCCGCATTGTGACAAAGATTGTCTCAATATGAAAATCAACCATGGTCGACCATGGTTTATTAATTCCTAGGGTTTTTATTAATCAATTGGATTTTTGAACTTATTCACTATGTGGCTCTGAGACTCTGACTGGTTATGGTTTTCTCCCGCTTATCAAGGCGTCTGGGGTTTGTATTAGCACTCACGGGGTTTGCAAGTATTTTTGTGCTACTCTGAGCACACTCCTTGTGTTGGTCTGCGACCTCCTGCCGATAGTCTCTGTCCCACCGTCCCTGACTCAAGCTTCACAATGTTCCACTTTCACTTTTATATTTCTTTGGGGCAACATGGTGACATCTGGTAAGTACATACCACTACCATCAGTGTTCTCCGCCTTTGTTTTAGGACAGTGAACTATTTTCTCGCAGACATCAGTGGCACCATCGATGTTTTATCTTACCAGGGCTCGGATTTTTACCCCTTCAACTGCACCGGTGTATTTCTCACCTGTCATTGGACATGGGCATTTTCGAAGAGGAGCTGGACTACTTTACTGACCCATGGGAGGGAGTCGATATCTGGGGGGCGCGGTCTATTGATGGTGTGGCTGCCATGGAGGATTTGGAGCTTGCACCGACATTTCACCGGCCAGAACCACCTCCATAGGTCACGACCACATGTGGCACCATATCCATTGAAGGTTGTTCGGACTCTCTGCCCATAAATATCCCATCGCCCTCGGTTCTATGCAACTGGGAGCACCTGGCACATGATACACTCAACCTGTCGGTGTTTAACAACATTGTTTTGGGCTCGTTCTCTGTAGTGGCATCTGAATATCTCTATGCGGATTCCCTTGCTTTCGTGGACCTGTTCATCGGTGGGGGGGGTCTTTGAAGTAGCTTCCCATTACGTCCATTGTTGTGACTGAGCCGGTTTCGGATTCGAGATGTTTCGTTGATATTCCATTTGATGCGCAGACGGTTTATGCACAACTCTCATCTGACTCTGATGGACTTGGTGACACTGGAGCAGCCACTGGAAACCAAAATCTGCACAGGGGTAAAGGGAAAAAGGCTCGTCCTCCAAAGAATTGGCACAGCCATAACACAAATATTGGCAGAGATAGAGGTATGGCTAACATCAAGCAGACAGTCACCACGGTTCTTGTGGGAAAGGTTTGCGGTCAAAAATACACCACAGCAAGATTAAAACTCTAGACTGAGGAAATTTGGGGTGGTATTTTGGAGTACTTGTCAGGGATCATGTTGCTAAATGGAGGCTGGTTTTCCTTAACTTTCTCATCACCTGATTTATTGGATTAGGTTTTGACTAAGTATTGGCATATCGAAATGCACCTGGTGCTGTTGAAACGATGGAGCCCTCTCTTTGATCCAAACAAGGATAATTCGGGAGTTGGCCCGATCTGGATGCAGTTTCCAGGGCTTCCGATCTAGTTTTGGAATTAAGCCATTATTCGAAGCACTGGGGAGGACTTTGGACTATACCTTGATCATGACAGATCATATCTAGAGATAGGCATCTACTCGGTGGCTCGAATCCTTGTTTTCTTGGATACCAAAGATGGCCTCCATGAAAATTACAACATGTTTTTTGAAGGGATGGTTTGGTAACAAATGTTAGACTATGAGGGGATTCCGTTTAGATGTCAGCACTGCCATGAGGTTGGGCATATATTCAAGGAATTCCAAAAGTTTTGTGGCTCCAGTCTACAAGACGGTGGTTCATATGGCCACTTAGACGGACCCGGTTACCATCATTACACCTAATTTTCCACAGACGGGAGACATATCACAGACCATGGAGGTGCTGCCTACTTGGCCGATCACTCAAGCTTGTACCCACAACCTGTCTGGCCACTCTACACAGCAGCTTCCAACTTCGGTTCTGGGTACCTCTCTTTCCTCTCCATCTCATTGTATTACATTTACACCTGCACCATCTATTTCTACACACCATTCATTTAGTTCTTTTAGTGCTATCAGCTGCTCTGTTGCATCGGCCCCCTCTACCATTCCTCCTACCATACTCCATACATCTGTAGAATCCTCATGCTTATCCCCCCATTTGATTGTCAACTCCTCATTCGTTGGTCACCATTACTACTTGAGATCATCTACTCAGCAAACCTCCATGTCTGATATTGCCATTGGCTCAATCCAATGTCTCGCATTTGTTAAACCTCGAGGCAGACCTACAGCTATCTCAAAGGCTATCCACAGAGCCAACATGGAGGTGGTTGCAGGTACTCAATCAACCCTTCTTTAGCTTCTTAGAGTAAGGAAACCCAAGGATGTGGTCCCATTATGATCTTTTTCTCTTATAATTGTAGGGGTCTTGCCAGCCCTATCAAGAAATTGGCCCTTAGGAGACTCCTTCATTCCACTCCCATTAATGTCTTGTTCCTTCAATAAATGTGGGGGACGGGGGAGTCCATTAACATGATCCTTAAAGCTCTCCTCCCGGATTGGACCTTTATGACTATCGATGCACGGGGTAGATCCGGTGGTTGTGCATTAGGTATCAACAGCAAGACCAATCGGATTTTAAATTTTTGGGGTCGGGTGGGTGTTCTTGTCATGGACGTTACCACTTATGAATTTGAACATCCCTTCACCCTGATCAATGTTTACAGTCCATGTATCAACAAAGAGCTTTTCTATCACTCTCTTCTTCGAAGCTCCCTACTCCAGCTTCAGCATATCATACTAAGCTGGGACTTAAATTTCTTTATCGGGATCTCGGAATATTTGGGACCTCAAGAGGTCCCGGATCAGTTATCAGATTTCATTGCCTCAAACCTGGAATTGGTTGATATTATTGATATCAATATGTCGAAGAAGCAACCCACTTGGCGAAACAAAAGGATGGGAGAGGTTGCACTAGCGCGGAGACTTGACAGATTCCTTATCAAGCAGCCTTTTCTTAACCAAATGGTTCGATCTAGACAGTGGTGAGTACGGGCGGGGCCTCAGATCACTCTCTTGTGTATTTGGAATTTATATCCGGTGAACAGAAGCCGTACTCACCTTCCAAATTCAACGCTAATTGGCTACTAGACCCAGAATTTCATTTGTTGGTCACACAAGAGTGGCAACATTGTAATCAATCTCCTGATCAGGAACTTGCAAGGGTATTCAATGAAAATCTCAAATGTATAAAAGAAAATACTATCCTACGGGCCAGACACAAAAATAATCTTGAGGAGGAGGAGCTTAATAGGATTGATTTTGAAATCACCCAGCTCACTGATTCAAGCTACTTGGGTTTCCATTCGGCGACTACAAAAGAGCGACTAATTGCACTTGAAACCAACAAGGCGAACATCCTTCGTCATAGGGAGAAGAAGTGGAGATTAAAAAGCAAGGCCATCTGGTTGAAAGCAGGGGATGAAAATACAAATTTTTTTCAGCAGTGTGCTAGAGGTAGGTGTATCTCAAATACTATTTGGGAACTTTCCGATTCTACTGGATATGTGGCTAAATATTTCGCTCAGGTATCGGATCTTGGTATCCAGAAATTCACTCATAAATACAGAAACTCGCACAACAACAACTTTCCGAATATTATGAATATTGCATGAACTTTCCACATGTATGTGGATGATGAGCATGGAGAGGAGCTTAATACACTGGTCACCCTGGGAAAAATTGAAGGCATACTGAAATGGTTTAATAAGGACAAAAGCCCAGGACCCGATGGTTGGCCCATAGAATTCTATCTCCATTTTTTTGAACTCTTGGGTAGAGATCTCCTCCAGGTCATTGAAGACAACAGAATATCTGGTAGGATCTATGATGGTTTCAACTCTACTTTCATTGCTATGATTCCTAAGACTGACCATCCTGCCTTTTTTCATAACTACAGACCTATATCCCTATGTAACTTCATTTCAAAAATCATTTCAAAAATCATTTCTAACCATATTAAACCCATCCTCCCTTCTCATATTGCAAAGGAGAAATTTTCCTTTCTCCGCCACAGAAAAATCCATGAAGCCATTAGCACTACTCAGGAAGTCCTGCACTCCATTAAATCAAAGAGACTTAAAAGCACCATACTCAAAATTGACCTTGCTAAAGCTTTTGATCATGTGAACTGGAATTCATTCATTCTTATCCACACGGGCTTTCCCCACTCTTTCAAAAACTAGATTATGGGTTGTATTATGAATGCCACCTTTAGCATCCTCATCAATGGGGCTCCTATTGATTTCTTTCATGCTATTCGTGGGCTCAGGCAAGGATGCCCACTCTCACCACTTCTTTTTTTCCTTGTTATGGAAGGCCTCTCGTCCCTCATCCATAGGGCAAAATAAGCTGGTGACATTCATGGTATTAGATTAAATGATTTCCATCAACTGACCCATTTATTGTTTGTGGAAGATGTGATTATTTTTCTGGATGGCTCTTGTCAGGACAGTTCACAATTTGATAAAATCCTTCATATTTTCTGCAGAGCTACGAGTATGGCTCCAAATCACAGCAAATCCACCATCATTCAGACTAGATGCTTGGAACATGAATAGGATCATTCCATTCAGAAATTCCCTTATGTTTGCAGCCATATAGGGGAAGGTTTAAAATATCTTGGCTTGCATCTCAAGCCAAATGATTATCAAATTAAGGATTGGAATTGGTTGATTGCCAAAGTGGAGCACAGAATCAATATTTGGTGCCATCGATGGCTCTCGCGGGTGGGAATATTGGTTTTAATCAAATCAGTCCTAGAAGCCATCCATGTTTACTGGATGTCACTTGCTTGGCTCCCTAAAGGTATCACAAACCGCATTCAGCAGATTTGCAGACAATTCCTCTAGAGGAATTCTGGTAGGGAGCACACATTTGCCTGGGTCGCTTGGGACCATATCAGCAGGCCAAAGGACTAGGGTGGTTGGGGTGTAAAATATCTTACTATATTTGCCACCGCCCTTGCTGCAAAACTGGGTTGGAATCTCATTTCCAGTCATAGCTTATGGAGGGAGGTTACAGTAGCCAAATACATTGCTCCCAGGAACACATTGGATTGGATCTGAGGTAATATTCAATCATATTTGGGATCCTCAATCATCTGGAAGGCCATCTTAAATTCTACGCACCTTATCCAGCAAGGGCTGACTTGGCGCATCGGTGCTGGCACTATGGTCAGGCTAGGCAAGGACTCATGGTCAGGCAGTGGAAGAAACTACAAATTGCCTCAATTCATCATTGATCACCTCACACATGCTGGTTTTTTCCATCTATCTTAGGTTGCACACCCTTTGAGGACTAATTGGCATGCGTAGGGCTGGTTAACTGCACCGGAACTCGATCTACCCACAGAAGTCCATCCCATCTAGGCCCAATACATTAGGGCACATTAGGCATCTCACGTTCACTTAACAGACTAGGAGGATGAGCTCTTATGGGATCTCTCACCAAAAGGAAAGTACTACTCGAAGACTGGATATATTACTCTTTGTACCCCCAAAGAACTGCCTATTAAACTATGGTGGTGGCACCCTATCTGGAAGCTGCGGGCACCTCAGAAAACCAGACTACTTATGTGGTGCATACTTCATAACTACATCCCTACCATTGACAATCTTAGAAGATGGGCTATGCAAGGCCCATCCAGATGTTGTTTCTGCTTTGCTCAAGAAGAAGATGCTCTACACCTCTTCCTTGATTGTCCATTAGTCGGGGGTCTTTGGCAATCGGTTACACAAGCGATAGGATGTACGCTCACTTGGCATGGCTCCTCTATTGCTGAGGCCTGGGAAATGTGGTGGCAAGCCGCCTCTTATGACAAATTTCAAAACCTCCCTTTGTTGATTGCTTGGGGAATTTGGACCGGTAGAAACAGATACACCTTCGAAGGCATGCATGTTATTTGGGATCACATCTGCTCTAGCATCATCTCCACATACAGTCTCATTCCAAATGAGGAGAAACCTTCCCGCAATAAGAATATCACCCCTGAAATCATTGATTATTCTCACCCTTGGGCATATTTCAATGGGGCATCAAATAACAATGGGTGTGGGGGTGGTGCGGTATTACACATTTCAACCACTCATTATTTCCATCTCAAAATGGGGTTGGGCCCGGGCACTAATAATTTTTCCGAACTCCTTAGCCTTCGACTACTTTTCCTCTTTGCCCGTGAACATGGATGCAACAGATTGCAAATTTTTGGAGATTCTAAAATTGTTATTAATTGGTTCAACACTCATTCATAGTGCCATACACACACTCTTATCGCATTTTTGAGGGAGGTGCATCTACTGAAATCATATTTTGATACTATTACTGTCACTCACATTTACAGGCAAAGGAACCAAGTGGCAGACCAACTTTCCAAAGAAGCAGTGGAGTTAGATTAGGGCAGTTGGCACATTTCTGAGCATAATGGTGAACAGGTTTACAGATATTATCACAGGCCTTTCATAGATGACATACAGGATATGAGAGTAGTCACTCCTTGACTGCATTTTTGTCACACATTATTATTTGTGTTGTATACATCTGCTGATGTATAATCAGTTCTACTTATATCAGCTGATATTACCGGTTTTATCTGTACATTATCGATTTTACTTGATTAGAGATTAGAGCAACTATGTTATATATTTGCATTGATACTTGCAGACTACTTGCCTCCTTGATGAGGATATAGAACCATGCACTATGATGGTATTTATATGTAAAATGTAACATGTAATTTTTCTCTATTGAATGAAAAATTACGACTTCCTGGGAAAAAAAATCGCTTGGATTTTTAATATCAGTTTGATGGGTTTATTGATTCCTTGGGTTTATTTATCCCTTTTGTTTATTAAACATATCTATTTATAATATTAATCCCTTGGGTTTATTTATCTAAGGGTTCATATTCCTAGGATATAATATTATTCATAGGGTTTATAATATTAAAGATAGAGTTTAATATAAATCCCTTGGGTTTATATTCATGGTCAACCATAGTAAACCATGGTTAACCATGTTTATTTCAAGGTTTATAGTATTAATCTTAGGGTTTATAATATTAATCCCTTGGATTTAATAATATTCCCTTCTTAATATTATTTCTTTGGGTTTTTAATAGTAATAATTAATCAATTAATTAATTATTATTAAAATTATTAATTGATTATTATTAATATTTATTAATTAATATGATATTAGATTTAAATAATGATATTATTATCTATAAAATTATTGATTAATCATTAATAATCATATTATTAATTAATTAATTTATATTATATTATATTACTATCGATATTATTTTTTATTTTATATCAATATTAATGATATTAAATTTAAATAATAATATTAATTATTAAATGGAGTAATATTAATTAATAATAATAATTAATTAGTATTGATTTCTTGGATTTGTTGATCTTTTAGGTTTATAATATTTATCCCTTTAGTTTACTAATTTGTTGGTTGTATAATATTAATAATCCCATAGGTTTATTAATCCATTAGGTTTTAAATGTTAATTCTTAGGTTTTATTAATCTCATGTGTTTATAATATTGATTTTTTAGGTTTCTTCATCATTTAAGTTTATAATATTTATCCTTGTCTTTGCTAATTCATTGTGTTTATAATATTAAACCATTGGGATTTATTAGTCCTTTCAGTTCATAATATTAATAATCTCTTGGTTTTATAACTTAATCCTCTAGGTTTCTTAATCCCTTGAGTTTAAAAATTAATTCCTAGGGATTATTAATCGCTTGGGTTTCTAATATTAGTCTGTTGGGTTTATTGATTCCTTGGGTTTATTAATCACTTGGGTTTATTAATCATTTGTATTTATAACATTAATCCTTTGATTTTACTAATTCTTTGGGTTGGTCATATTAATCCTATGGGTTTGTAATATTAATAATCCCTTCGGTTTATTAAAAGCTAATATTAAGGGTTAAATATTAGTCCTAGGTTTTAGGTTTATAATGTTTATCCCTTTCGTTTATTAATCAGTGGATTTTATAATATTATCAATCTCTAAAGTTTATTAATACCTTGGGTTTGTAATACTAATAATTATGTGGGTTTATCAATTCTTTGAGTTTAAAATATTGATTCTCACGCTTTATTAATCCCTTCTATTTTTAATATTGATCCTTTAGGTTTATAATATTTATCCATTAGATTTAAAGGATCATATAAAAGATATTAACAGTTATATTAATAAATATATTAGAATTATATTAATTTACTTTAAGTGATCATATGAAAGATATTTACATTTATATTAATAAATACATTACAATTACCCACCATATTATTTGTGAGAGATAAAAACTTATTTAAAAAAAAAAAAATTATAAATAAAATAAAAAATTATAAATAATAGCAAAATGTTATATTATGTTATATGTGAATTATATTATAGTTAGTTATAATTGTTAATATATTAACAAAAATTTATCATATATTATTATTACATATTTTATTATAAATTAATGTATTATTATATATTATATTCTTTTATATATTTCAAGTAATAATATAATATATTTTAGTTTAATATATAGTGTATATATAGTTAATATTATTAATATATTTCAAGTAAATATGTAAAATATAATGAAAATTATATTCATAAATATATAATAATTATTGAAGATAACATAGTGGTGACAATAAATACATTTTATTAATGATAACGTAATGGTGACAATAAATACATATTATTAATAATAACTGAATGTTTTTGTTATGTCATATGTGAATTATATTTTAGTTTTAAATATACCGATTAACATACTACCAAAATTTTATGTAATAACTAATATTATATTAATATACAAAATAATGTTAATATAATAATTTACATAATAATTAAAATAATATGGCTATTATTATTTATATAGTTATTAATAATCAGAAATATTAACCTTTAAAAAAATATACTTAATAGTTATTGATGTGATGGGTAGTAGATATATGCCTATCAGCATCTATCAACCACATTGATAAATGTGGTTGTAGATGTATTTTATATATGCTTATCGGCCTATATCAACCACATTGGTAAACGTGATTGTGTTAGTTGTACTGTTAAATTGAAAAAGTTGTACTCTGATTTCCAGAATCAAGCAAATAGTGTGTGTGTATATATATATATATATAGAGAGAGAGAGAGAGAGAGAGAGAGAGAGAGATTTATTTTTAGGGTTTTTTTTTTTAAGATTTTGTGGCCATTAACTTGTATTACCATGCCAAATGTCCTCACCACAGACTTTTATAATGCAAATTTACCCATTATTGTCAAAATAAAATAAGAAAAGAATGTTCATAGTTTTTAGCTTCAGCAAATATGTTCATGTTTACAAGCTATATCTATCTATTATTTTCATCATTGATTTATATTGGGGAGAGAACTAAAGCACCATAAAACTTTAATAGTTTTAGTGTTCATAACTCCTGATGCAGATGGTGAGAACAACCCATTATAAACTCATGTGAAATGATTTTGATCTAAACATGAAGCAAATTTCATGTGTAATGTCATAAGTCTTTATACTTACTTTAAAGGTTAGTATACTTAATTGTAGGTTTGAGAGTGGATGTCTAGTTTGACTGTTGCTTTGGAAATAAATGGGAAATTTTGTTTGGACTTATTAAGATGTTTGTAATGAGATCCTCGTATACATGATTGCAGGTTTAAGATGTTGAAATTTGCAACAAGAAACAGTGAAATTGGCAACCAAAAAGGACAAAAATTTCTCACACATTGGTGAGGAAATTCAGTGAGGAATTTCAGTTACACACTAGTGAGGAATGTGGGTGTCTAATTTATTTTCCCCTTAAATAAATTGTAATTTCATCTCATAACAACTTGTATTAGTTAACTAAGTCATGATGACTGAGTTAGCTCAAGAAATCTGAGGTGAGGGTCTAAGATGAGGCATGTAAAGTGATCCTAATATTTTGGGGGTCTAGTTGTAGTTAATGCACCTGTGGGGTGCAGATGTAATCAGATAACTCAATTAATTGAGTTAAAATCAATTTAACTAGTTCTAACTGAGTGATGAATTAGTGAGAGGTCCAGTGAATTAAATTAGATTTAATTCACAAGTAGTGATCAATCATATAACTTATGATTCGCTATTAATAGTTGCATGCATGTTAGTTCTGAGGAATACCCAATTGAGACAGAGGTTAAAGCAAACATAACTATCAGTTGTATTTATAGAAAATTTCCTGAGTACAATTATAAATCCATGAGGAAGCCATGATGGATTACGCAATCAATGAAGGTTGATTAGGGGACTAATCTTTAGGAATTGCGTGAGCAAGGTAGGCTGAAGGAAGGTTGAGAATTCGCTATGTGTTTTCCATTTTTTCCTAGATCGACGGGAGACAATTGGCGAAGTGTTGGATAATCTCATGGGAGATTATGTTGAGATTGCAACAAAATGATGAGCTTAGTGGAAAGGAGTCGCCCTCACTAAGTGGGCCTGCAGGCTATTTTTGGCGCAAAGTCTATTTTTAGACTATGTCTATTTTTAGACATATGGATCATGTTCTATGAGTTGCAGGATGATGTTTGTGGATGGTTGGTCAAGTTGGAAAAAATAGATGGACTTCTATTTTTAGACATACTGGGCGGAATCTATTTTTAGATTTCCAGTCTAAAAATAGATATGTCGAATATTATTAGCTCTTAATAATATTTGGAATCTAAAATTTCTAGTCGCAGATCGACCACTTCGCTATGCATCATGTGGCACAGGAGCTGACAGAATGAATTACGCTATTCCTGAGGGTTAAGTGGAGCTATTGCATGGATACTTCAGTTAGAACTCATGTGACAGAGTTTGGTGGAGTTGATTGAGGAAGTTAGTGGAGTTGTATTCAGCTTAACTAATCTAAACATAGTTGAGCTATTTGTATTCAGTTTAACTAATTGATACAATTAGTGAGAGTGGTGTGAATTAATTATTAATTAATTCACTAATTATAAAATCATTAATCAACTAAATAATGCATCAGTTAACTTCAGTGCATGGACAGTTTCAGTGGAGACCAGTGCCGAAATAGGTGAAAGAGCAGGTTAACTATCAGTTGTGACTATATAGATGCTATTTACAACACACACAGAGGTGGAGAAGCCCATGAGATTGCGCAGTACAAGCCAGGTGGTTTATCTATTTAATGAAGCCATCCCATAGCATTGATTATGCAATAGAGGCTGGCTATCAAGTGGCTAAGGATTGGAGCATGTGTTTTGCTATATCTAGCTTGATAGTGTGTAGCAATTGGAGGTTGTGTTGAGAGCTTGTGAGGAGCTTTGTACAATGATTGTTACATGATCTCCATGACATATAATATATATATAGTTGGGGTTTTCAGCTTTAAGCTTTCCCATTAAATATTGTGTTGATATGTGTGATTGTTTATGGTTTTAATGTGCGCATGCAATTGATTTTATTTCCGCATGTAATGATCAATGGTAGAAGAGATTATGTATTGTGCATCAAGCTAAAATAGTGTATGATCAGGAGAATCTCAGTGAATAATATATCAGTTATTCAAATTTATACATGGTATCAGAGCGATATTGATCATTGGAGCAATTGCAAAACATTAAAGCGGTTGAGTTTCGTGCTGGTGGAATTCGAATTTGCAGCAGTGTTTTCTTGGTGTCGAAGTTGAGATGTCTTTCAACGGATTGCAATTGGAGTATGCCCTTGAGGGCAGCTCGAATTATATTGCATGGAAAGACAGGATGGAGGCAGTGCTGGATGACAATGGGTTAAAGGAGTTCATAGATGCAGAAATTCCAAAACCTACTTCTAGTGATGCTGCCATACTTGACACATGGCAAAAGAAGACAGCAAAGTGTCGAAGGATTCTGTTGGAAGGTGTGAAGGATCACATAGTATCCAGTCTTCATGGTAAGGCTTCTCCATTCTTGATGTGGAAAGCTTTGACAGATTTATTTCAAAGCAAGAGTGACTAGAGGAATTTAGCGCTCAAGGACAAACTCAGGAACATAAAGATGGAGAAAGGCGACAGTATGCCCAAGTACCTCACGAAGTTCATCCAATGCAGGGATGGGCTGGGAAGTGTGGGGGTGACTGTTGATGATGAGGACTTGGTGAGCTTGGCTCTCCTTGGGCTTCCGAAGAATTGGCACTCCTATCAGGACTCTGTCAATGGTCGAGAGAAATTTCCAGGATGGGAGCGACTTTGGTCGGATCTTGTGCAAGAGGAGATAAGGTGGAGTACCAGGGACGGATCTTCATCAAAGAAATCTGATGAAGAGAATTGCGCTTTGGCTGCCAAAGTAAAGAAGGGAAGAGCAAGAAAGCTTCTCAATCCAGTGCGAAAGGCAAGAAGCAGGACATGTCCAAGGTGAAGTGCTTTCACTGTCACCAACACGGACATTACGCCACAAATTGTCCACAGAAGAAGAAAAATAAGCAGGATGTTGGGACTGCAGCTGGATAGGCCTTAGCCTCACAATTTGAGCTGGATTTTTCGTTGATTGCATGCTTGGTCTCAAGTATGACGGGATCAGTGTGGTTTCTTGATAGTGGTGCGTCTTTTCACATGACAGGAGATAGAGATTTGTTTACTGATCTGGATGAGAAAGATCTTGGAGTGCACATCGAGATGGGCGATGATGGTAGATATAGTGCGACCGGTATCAGTACCATTTCCTTTGAGAGGAAGTCTGGTAAACCCTTCGTATTGATAGAAGTGATGCATGTTCCGGGATTGAAGAAGAATCTGATCTTTGTGGCGATGTTAGAAGACAAGGGATATGATGGTGCCTTTAGCGAGGGAAAGGCTTTCCTGCGCAGTAAGGCAACTGGTGAGACCTGGAGGATAGGGTTTGAGTTAAGAACCTTTATCAATTGCAGGTAGATGGTTTTGCAGCAATGGCAGGCAAGGCATAAGGAGTGGTGAGCCGGGATGATGGCGAGTTGTGGCACCGGAGATTGGGCCACCTTCACCATGGAGCTTTGAAGATACTGCAGCAGATTTCTACTGGGCTTTCTAAGGGTACTCTTGCACAGTCAAATCAGTGCAAGGGATGTACCTTGGGAAAATTTGTGAAAGCCACCTTTCACAAGAAGGATAGTCGCGCCACAACAATCCTTGAGAGAATTCACACAGACGTGTGTGGACCTTTCTCAGCAGCTTCGACAGCAAAGCACAGGTATTATGTGATATTTGTTGATGATTTTTCTCATAAGTTCTGGATCTTCTTCATGCAGAAGAAGAGTGAGACATACTTAAAGTTCTATGAGTTCAAGGCACTGGTTGAGAAAGAATCGGGGAAGCAGGTGAAGGCTCTTAGGAGCGACAATGGTGGTGAATTCATCTCTGGCGAATTCAAGGGCTTTTGCAGCACAGAAGGAATTCGAAGAGAGCTCATAGCACCTCATAACCCACAGCAGAATGTGGTTGCTGAGCAGAAGAATAGAACGATCGTGGGTTCTGCACGAGAGTTGTTGCATGATCAGGGCCTACCCATACACTTGTGTGTGGAGGCATGCAATATTGAAGTATATGTGCAGAACCGTTGTCCTCACAAGATACTTGGCATGAGTACACCCGAGGAGGCGTTTTCTGGTAAGAGGCCTGATATTTCCCATTTGAGGATTTTTGGTTCACCTGTTTACATTCATGTGACGAAGGATGCCAGGAAGAAGCTGGAGCCGACTGCAAAGGTTGGGATATTTGTGGGGTACACTGATACACCCCACAACTATCGTGTGTATTTTCCAGACAGTCGCAAGACTGTTGTGCGACGGGATATCAAATTTCATGAGGAGAAATCCATGAAGTGTTCGCTTGAGAGGGAGCCACACTTGCATGCAGATGAGGAGCTATTAGTTCCTAAGGATGAGCCTCGGGATGTGGATCAGCCACAAGAGGAGGTTCATGGAGTGGAAGAAACCACTCATGCAGCGCCAACCATCAGAGGGCGGAAGCGCACTACAGAAGCTGAGCGACTAGCTCAAGATGCAGAGAAGGTTGTAGGAGCACCTACATCACAGTGCAGACAGAGACAGTCACCTGACCGGTATACTGGATACATGGCTCTTATGAGCAAGTGTATCGTGACAGAGCCATCCTCTTTCGAGGAAGCTGTGGAGGACCCCGCATGGGTATATGCCATGGTGGAAGAGTATGATTCGATTGTCAGAAACAGTGCATGGGAGATTGTCCCGAGACTGGAGGGGAAATCAGTGGTGGGTTCAAGATGGATCTACAAAGTGAAGCAGGCAGCTGACAGGAGTGTGGAGAAGTACAAGGCAAGATTTGTTGCCCGAGGCTTTTCACAGATAGAGGGGATCGATTATGAGGAGACCTTTGCACCTGTCGCAAGGTATTCTTCCATATGGACGATTCTTGCTCTCTCAGCGTAGATGGGGTGGCACATTCATCAGATGGATGTGAAGATTGTGTTCCTCAACGGATTCATTGAGGAGGAGGTGTACATAGAGCAGCCCGAAGGTTTCGAGATCTTCAGCAGTGAGTCGCATTTGTGCAAGCTCAAGAGAGCGTTGTATGGGTTGAAACAAGCACCTCGTGCTTGGTACACACGGATATACAGTTATTTCACCGGACTTGGATTCTCCAAGAGTGAGGCGGATCCTAACCTATACCAGATTTTGGTGGAAGGTAAGTTTCTGATCATTTTACTTTATGTAGATTATTTTATTTTGACAGGTGATGAACTGTTGATACACTCATGCAAGGTTGATCTTGCAAAGGAGTTTGAGATGAAGGACTTGGGCCTCCTTCATTATTTCCTAGGATTGGAAATTTGGCAATGCAATGATGGACTGTTTGTTTCTCAGGGTAAGTATGCCCGGGAGATACTAGAGAAGTTCAATATGCATGGCTGCAAGCCCGTTAATACTCCTCTTCTTGGTGGATGGAGGAAGGAGGATGCTACTTCGGCAGAAGTAGTGGATGCCATTGTTTATTGACAATTGGTGGGGTCGCTTATGTATCTGGTCAATACACGACCCAACATATGATATGTTGTGAACCAGCTTTCACAAGCTATGGTTAAGCCTACCAAGCTCTTCTGGAAAGCAGGCAAGCATGTATTGAGATATCTCAGAGGCACATCGGGATATGGATTATGGTACAGACAGTCGGATGAGGTGAAGCTGTGTGGCTTCACGGATGCAGATTAGGCAGGGAGCCCAACGGACAGAAAGAGCACATCTGGAGGGATTTTCAGTATCGAGTCGACAGCAGTTTCTTGGTACAACAGGAAGTAGATATCCGTGGCACTCAGTTCAGCAGAGGCCGAGTATATGGCAGCAAGTTTGGCTGCATGCGAGGCTATATGGATGAGGAAGATCCTAGTCGGGTTGTTCGGTTCACACTTAGATCCTACTGTGATTTATTATGATAATCAAAGTTGCATCAAACTCTCGGTTAATCCAGTATTTCATGATAGATCTAAACACATTGACATCCGGTATCATCATATCAGAGATTGTGTGCAGCAGAAGATCATGTTACTTTCATACATTCCTATGGAGGATCAGAGTGCTGATATCTTGACGAAGGCGCTCACCAGGAGCAAATTCGAATACCACAGGGGCAAGATAGGGGTTGTAGATAATCCTTATCTTGTTGAGAGGGAGTGTTGAGATTGCAACAAGATGATGAGCTTAGTGGAAAGAAGTCACCTTCACTAAGTGGGCCCGCAAGCTATTTTTGGCGCAAAGTCTATTTTTAGACTATGTTTATTTTTAGACATATGGATCATGTTCTATGAGTTGCAGGATGCTATTTGTGGATGGTTGGTCAAGTCGGAAAAAATAGATGGACTTCTATTTTTAGACATATTGGGAGGAATCTATTTTTAGATTGCCAGTCTAAAAATAGATATGTCGAATATTATTAGCTCTTAATAATATTTGGACTATAAACATTATCTTATTCTCTTGGAGCACTTCGGTTAAGTGCACAGATGTGGCACAGGAGCTGACAGAAGGAATTACGCTATTCCTAAGGGTTAAGTGGAGCTATTGCATGGATACTTCAGTTAGAACTCATGTGACATAGTTTGGTGGAGTTGATTGAGGAAGTTAATGGAGTTGTGTTCAGTTTAACTAATCTAAACATAGTTGAGCTATTTGTATTCAGTTTAACTAATTGATACAATTAGTGAGAGTGGTGTGAATTAATTATTAATTAATTCACTAATTATAAACTCATTAATCAACTAAAGAGTGCATCAGTTAACTTCAGTGCATGGACAGTTTCAGTGGAGACCAGTGCAGAGATAGGTGAAAGAGCAGGTTAACTATCAGTTGTGACTATATAGTTGCTATTTGCAACACACAGATAGGTGGAGAAGCCCATGAGGATTGCGCAGTACAAGCCAGGTGGTTTATCTATTTAATGAAGCCAACCCATAGCATTGATTACGCAATAGAAGCTGGCTATCAAGTGGCTAAGGATTGGAGCATGTGTTTTGCTAGATCTAGCTTGACAGTGTGTAGCAATTGGAGGTTGTGCTGAGAGCTTGTGAGGAGCTTTGTACAATGATTTTTACATGATCTCCATGACATATAATATACAGATAGTTGGGGTTTTCAGCTTTAAGCTTTCCCATTAAATACTGTGTTCATATGTGTGATTGTTTATGGTTTTAATGTGCGCATGCAATTGATTTTATTTCTGCATGTAATGATCAATGGTAGAAGAGATTTTGTATTGTGCATGAAGCTAAAATAGTGTGTGATCAGGAGAATCTCGGTGAATAATATATCAGTTATTCAAATTTCTACAGATTAAGAATTGTATTGTTTCATAATTCATTAACTTTATACAATATATGATAGCAGGGTTTTGAGTAGTTTCTTTTACCACGAACATCTTTTTTTGTGTGATTGGTTTACTTCTTTCTCTTACTTGCATGTGATTGAGTGATCGTGTTTTGTATTCCACAAATATTGTAGAAGGATTCAGTATCTTGTTTTAGTACATCGCAAGATCAAATTGAATCCATTGATATAGAATTTCTATAAATTTCTACATGGTATCAGAGTGCCAGGAATCACAATAGAAGAGAAGAAATTGAGTTTGACTTGAACAAGTTCAAATTTGCAGATTTATTCTTCAAGATCCAACAGCAGATCAAGATATATTTCAATGGCTTGAGACTCGAATATGCACTTGAGGAAAATTCTAATTATATTGCATGGAAGGACATGATAGAGGCAGTGTTGGAGGACAAGGGGTTGAAGGAATTCATAGATACTGATATTCCCAAGCCCGCAACAGTAGATGCCCAACTTCTTGATGCATGGAAGAAGAAGGTAGCAAAGGTGAGAAGGGTCTTGTTAGAGGGAGTTCGAGATCATATTGTCTTGAGTCTCCATGGGAAGGCGGCTCCATATGCTATGTGGAAGGCCTTCACAGATCTGTTTCAGAATAACAGTGACCATAGGAAGTTGGCTCTGAAGGAAAAGTTCAAAAAGATCAAGATGGAAGAGGGCGAGATGGTACAAACATACTTGGCGAAGTTCACTCAATGTTAAGATGAGCTTGGAAGTGTTGGTGTGACAGTACCCTAGGATGATTTGGTGAGCCTAGCACTTCTAGGCCTTCCCAAGAGCTGGCATAATTACCGGGACTCTATGAATGGGAGGGAGAATTTACTAGACTAGGAGCATTTGTGGTCTGACTTGGTAATAGAAGAGATAACGTGGAGCACCGAGACAGGACCCCCAGCACTAACAAAGAAGAAGATTATGTATTAGTCGGAAAAGGAAAGATAGACTAGGGAAATAAGTCCCAAGGCGAAGAGGGCAAGAGATACTTGTCCAAGATCAAGTTTTTTCACTATCACGAGCATGGGAACTATGCCTCAAATTTTCCACAGAATAAGGCAAGCAAGAAGGATCCTACGGTTGCAGCGGGTGAAGTGTTGGCTTCACAGTTTGAGCTTGATTTTACTCTCATTACATGTCATTAGGGGAATTTTGAGGTCTAAAATGGGCCTCCTAAGGAAGTAATAAAATAACAACTAAACCAATAAAATAATATTTATGAATTTGCAATTCACTTTTTGCACCACAATCTATGTAACCATAGTTAAATTCAATTCAAAAGTTGTACCAAAATAAAATTAATAAAAAACTTCTATTGATGTGACTATAAATAAGAATGAGTTTTTCAAAAAAAAGTCATTATCATTGAACAACTAATGCATTTGTCCTTTGTACTTAAATAAATTAAGAAAATATAAATATAAATTCATAAATTCTTAATTATATAGTATGTTATTAATTAAAATTTATATTATTTAAATTGTATAATAACATGTAATTAATATATTATATAAAAATAATATAATATAATAAATATAATATATTATTTTATGAAAATATTAAAATATAATATTTATTGAAAAGTGTGTAAATACATGAGGATTGCGTAGGGATATGCATTGTTTCTTTCAAAAAATATGAAATGACAATAATAATATTTTATTCAAAAAGTGTGAAATGACATTTATTATGAGTACTTTACTTTATGAATTTAAAAGTACTTATAGCACTACCATAGTTAACCATGAGTTTTTATCCACCATTGAGAATGTGACAATTAAGTACCTTTAACTCAAACAATTCCATCTCAACCATTAGGGATGATGTCATCCCCTAAAATCTGATTGGTTCTTATAAAGTGAATTTTGATTGTACATTTTCCTTAGGAGGCCCATTTTAGACCTCAAAATTCCCCTAATGACGGCCAACACTATAATGGGATGTGTGTAGTATCTAGACAGCGGTGGCTCATTCCATATGACGAGGAATAGAGATCTCTTCAGTGACTTGGAGGATAATGACCTCCAGCAGAACATAGAGTTTGGAGATGACGGGAGGTATAGTGTGACCAACATAGGTAAAGTTACCTTTCAGAGGGATTTTGGCTCCCCTCTCATACTGGTAGATGTTTTGTATGTTCCAGGCCTAAGGAAGAATATTGTCTCTATAGCGGTATTGGAAGACCGTTGTTATGATGTGATGTTTAGAAAAGGAAAGGTTTTCCTTAAACACATAGCCACAAGACAGGTGAAATAGATTGGTGTAAGATTCAAGAACCTATATGCTCTCGAGGTCGAGGATGCATGTAGAGCTTTGATGAGTAAATAAGTGGTTAATGACTTGGTGGTTGAGAGGGAACAATTATCTGTCAACATGCAGCCTCAGAAGCAGTCTCAAAAGGTTGCAGAGCAGCCACAATTTGAGAAGCAGAGACGATACCAAGTGGAATATTCCACTGAAGCAGAGACCTCCAGGAGGGGGAAATTTTGAGCCAGATGGGCAGAGGGAGTACATGCAGCTATACCTTCAACTAAGAGGTGGGGGGATGTGTAGATATAATCCCAAGAAGAAATTTGGGCAAGGTCCATTGAGATGGTGTGTCTCATGGATCGAACCTGGCTACGAGGAGCCCACAGTACAACAGTAGTAGGAAGGATTGGTTGGATTGATGTAATCAGATGTCAAGAAGACAGAAATCAGAGTGACAGATGCTAGATACTGGAGCGCAGGTCAAAGTTGGAAGCAGTACATAGGGAACAGATGCAGATGTCAGCAACAGCATAGAGATTCCAATAGACAGGTGCAGTAGTTAGCAGTAGTCAGAAGACTCTGATGATACATGCATTATACTGATTCAGTTGTTCGGAGGCTCTTCAGTTTCAGGAGTTTCAAGTGCAAACAACACTAGAGAAGTGTTGTATACAGAACATTCCAAAGGTACAAGTTTGGGATAAATTGAATTTGTTTCTTGTTGAGAGGGAGTGTTGAAATTTGCAACAAGAAACAGTGAAATTGGAAACCAGAAAGGACAAAAATTTCCCACACATTGGTGAGGAAATTCAGTTACACACTAGTGAGGAATGTGGGTGTCTAATTTATTTTTCCCTTAAATAAATTGGACAATAAATTGTAATTTCATCTCATAATAACTTGTATAAATTAACTAAGTCATGATGACTGAGTTAGCTCAAGAAATTTGAGTTAAGGGTCTAAGATGAGGCATGTAGAGTGATCCTAATATTGTGGGGGTCTAGTTGCAGTTAATGCACTAGTGGAGTGCAGGTGTAATCGGTTAACTCAATTAATTGAGTTAAAATCAGTTTAACTAGTTCTAACTGAGTGATGAATTAGTGAGAGGTCTAGTGAATTAAATTTAATTTAATTCACAAGTAGTGATCAAACAAATAATCGATTATTTTCTATTAATATTTGCATGCATTTTAGTTCTAAGGAAGACCCAGTTGAGACATAGGTTAAAGGGAACATAACTATCAGTTGTATTTATAGAAAATTTCCTGAGTGCAATTATAAAGTCATCAGGAATCCATGATGGATTGTGCAATTAAGGAAGGGTGATTTTCCTATTTAATAGGAGCCTAATTCTTTAGTAATTGTATGAGCAAGGCAGGTTGAAGGAAGGCTGAGAATTGGCTATGTTTGTTCAATTTTGCCCAGATCAGTGGGAGACAATTGGCAGAGTGCTGGATAATCTTATGAGAGATTAAGCATTATATTGTTTCATGATTCCTTGAATTTATACAATATATGATAGTGGGGTTTTCAGCAGTTGATTTCCCCAAAAACATCTTGTGTTGTGCTATTGATTTACTTCTTTCTCTTACTTGCATGTGATTGAGCAATCGTGTTTTGTATTCTACAAATATTGTAGAAGAATTCAGTATCTTGTTTTAGTACATCACAAGATTGGATTGAATCCATTGATATATAATTTCTATAAATTTCTACAAGAGTGCAAGTCTAGGTTGATTGTTGCTTTGAACATAAATGGGAAATTTTGTTTGGACTTATTAAGATGTTTGTAATGAGATTTTTATTGTATTTACACATCAAGCCTAATTTTTTCCTTCCTTAACAAAATTATGGTTAAATTTTTATTATGGTTTGATTATATGTACATATATTGAATTAAAAATTAACAATTCATTTAGTGCTTAGTGCTTGCCACTCAACTTAGAAATTATGATCTCGAAAAAATTGTGTAGTGGTTAATAGGAAAATAAAATCCTACAGTCTTGATTTGGAAGGAACTAAGTTGCATTGATCCATACTAAATTAACAATGGTTAATAGGAAAATAAAATCCTATAGTCTTTCTTTGGAAGAAACTAAGTTTAATAAATAGATGAAATGATTTTTTTTCAGAAACATATTTTGTCAATTTTGACCAACCAAAATCTAGTAGATATTCTTAAGAATCATAAGTTTAAGTTGTTTAAGTTGCAATGCTCTACTCCCCTAGGGATTTTTCATGGTGTTGAATCCATTTATGCATTCAAAAGTGAATTATATACAACAAGCAATCAAAATCTCCCTTTAAAAAAACGGAGTTGTCTTTAGTGCGACTTTTTGGAGTTTCAGGTGCCGGAATCTGGTGAAAAATTTTGAGGTAAAATCTTGGTTTCTGCTATTTAAACTGGTGTTTTGATTTTATATATGGATTCAACACCCTAAAAACCCCTAGTGCACTTCGATTGTGCAAGTTTAGCCATCAAACCTCTGTTTTCAATGAATTCCTGCCGAATTTTAGACAAATTAGACTGGAAAAACCCACTGTAAAAACCTTCAAAAAAATCTCACTAAAAACTATTCATAAAAAAACCATTTCATTTATGAATTAATTATTCATTTAATCTAATTTCATCTATATTAATAAGTTATCTCATTTATCTATGTATTTAGAATACACAAACTATTTCCTTTATTAAGTAAACTATGTCATTAGACTATTCTTAAAAAGGAGAGTTCTCCGACTTCTTTCGCAATATGATCTTGCAATGTGCTGACTAATCTCATCTTTACATCGCCTTTTCATTAATACCTTTACATCATTGCTCAATAATTTAAAATTGACACAGGTTTTTAGCCATTTTTCCTTTTTTTTACTCCAAAAAAATATATATTTAATAATAAACACGTCATTGTTATCTGGCACATGATTTAGAAAAATGTCAAATTTGCAGGCATATAAAAAAATTAGAAATTTCAAATTATACACTCAATATCTCAACTCACAAATGGTCGCCCACAACTTTTCCTTGTGTCATGAATGAGATGAATAAGTTTTCAAGATCATAACCTGAAGTAAAGTGAAGTGTGTCCAATCTTGTTCAATGCAATATCTAAAGAATCGTGGGAAAAAGGTAGATTTCACATGAAACAACTTAATGTTTGTTTGGGATGATTCAAATGTTGAAGTTGTGCTTGTGCCTTCCTGGTCTACTTTTCCAAATAGGTAATATTTTTCTCAGTAACTAAATTAGTGTATAAGAATTTTTTGATCGTGAAACAAGGGACTCACTTCTGTGTAGCGATTTGACCGCTAATTCAACGAAAACATACATATTTTATTTCTTTGGTTTTGAACTTGTGATTTTTTAGGAATAAATACATACTCTTAATCATTAGGCACACTCAAATTGTATTATAAATTGTCTATACATTTATTAGCAATCTAGTGTATAAGTTTACAGAATAAGTTCTTTTTTTTTTAGTTTTTTTTATCAATTTATTTTTTAGAATCATTCTATTAAAGGATCATAGGGAACAAACAATGGAGCCATGTGTTAGAAAACATTAGCATGAATGTGCGATACCATTAAAATTTTCATTTCCTGTGTTTATTTCATCATTTTAATTCACCAAAACCATGTTCCATGGAAAAAGAAAGGAAGTTTCTAAACAATGTTTAAATTGTATAATAAATGAGCTTGAAGTCATTAGGGAGTGGACCAATTTTGGGACTCACTGACATGCTTTGTCATTATGAGAGATCTCAATCTTTCTGCAATGATTCAGACCTTTGACCTCATCCGTTTTAGGACGCCAAGGCCCAAGATTCATTTGAAATTTCATAGATTATAAAGATGTATGATTTGGAATGCTAAGTGGGCTTGATTGTGAGGAAAACTCCATAGTTAAGCGCACTTGAGCCAAAGTATTTTTGGGATGGGTGACCTCCTAGGAAGCCCTGGTTACCAGGTGCAAGCCCCAGAAGTGGTGATTGACACTATGTGATTCATTTCACTAGTTTCAATCCCACTTTTGCACCCCTCTGAACATCACCTGATGTAATGAGTGCTAAGTGGACTATTCAAAAATCATGAGAAATTAGTCAGTTATGACTACCTCTCATGGAAATGGTCATAAATGAATGACTTATTTAACGCAGTTGAATCCCAAAATTGATATCTAATATAATGCACTACGAAAACCCCTCATACTTAAATACAAAGAGTAAAGGGAGCTCTACTTGAATGGTTCATGAGGCACAATACTTGCTAAGGTTTTGCAAATGGGGTAGCAAGCTAAGTTTTGAATCCCAAAAATGATATCTAATATAATGCATTGCGGAAACCCCTCATACTTAAATACAAAGAGTAAAGGGAGCTCTACTTGAATGGTTCATGAGGCACAATACTTGTTAAGGTTTTGCAAATGGGCTAGCAAGCTAAGTGGGCTTGATTGTGGGGAAAACTCCACAGCTAAGCACGCTTGAGCCATAGGAATTTTGGGATGGGTGACGTCCCGGGAAGTCCTGGTTACCGGATGCAAGCCCAGAAAGTGAGGATTGACACTGTGATTCATTTCACAAGTTTCAATCCCACTTCTTCACCCCTGTGAGCATCTTACATGTTTTATGCGTCAATCCCCCTCCTCCAACTCAGGCCCTCCTCCAACACATCTTTCTGCGCAATCCCACTCCTCCAACTTAGGCCCTCCTCCGACTCAACATAGTCGTGTCCTCTTATTGATCAAATCAATTATCAAAACATGTTTTCTTTCTCTACTCTTCACTAGCTAGCTCTGCCTGCATGTATTGGACGTAATCTAGCTTTCTGTTTTCTTGGAGGTTGGGCAGTGTTGAGCTACAAACTGTCCATTTCTTCCACTGTCAAATATAGTGTTTTATCCTATATGGGACTATCAAAAAGAAATGCCAGGGTTTCAAAGCTATCAAAACAATTAAGCAGTGATGTTGGTATCTTGCAGTAAGAACTTAGTATTGTATGTTTACGCTGATCGGTCAAACATAGCAAAATTAAATCTAGGTTCTGCTAAAGAAAAACAATTCAGTTCTTATTCTACGTGTTATTTTGAACGTTTTTCAAAGATTTCAACAACACATGTGACTAAGAAGGCATTTTTCACTATTTTTTCTCAAGCTTTAGTACCATGACCTAGAAATACTTAACAAAGGGGAAAAAAAATAATTCAACGACGCAAATACTAAAGCCTTGAAATATCTAACTCTACAACCACGATCTTGAGTGGAAAAATAAGGCTTAGCTAACGAGAAGCTTCTGGCGAATGTTATCAAGCTTTCGATCCCTAAAAAGGAAAACAATGCATTGCGTCAAATTAATTATGCACCTCGAAATTGCATTAAATTGTAAAGAGGCAGTCTCCTCGTAGAATTCTTCTACAAACTTTGCACAGAAATTGTCTTTTCACTAAATTACCATGGCAAAAATGCTCTACACACCAAGCTTTCCAATGGCTAGGCTATTATGCATGCTCTCTTTCTGAGCGACAACATTTTCGCCAATTCTTTTAAATTTCCTCCACTTTTTAAAAAAAAACAAGGAGTCATCTCCGTGTGGTGTCCTCACGCCTAACACATTCAATGAAATCACCTGTTCTTTAACACACCCCTATCGTTCTTGGACTGAATTTCGTTGCCGATTTCCGAGACCAAAAACGGCGCTCGTGAACATGACCTCTCTCACATTTGAAGGGTTCCTGCTCTCTATCCTCTTCAATCGCTTTACTTTCGAAAAGTATGCATGACCATGTGCTCCAGTTACATATTCTTTGTACATTTCATTCAGTTCTTAACATACCTGCATCTTAGTGTAATATATGTGCATATATGCTCCAGTTACATATTCTTTTCACATTCCATTCAATTCTTAACATACCTGCATCTTAGTGCAATATATGTGCATATATGCAGGCAAAAATCCAAGAACAATCTAGATGTTCAAAGAGCTAGTGTTTGTTGTTCAGTGCTCATTTGACTGATGGGGGAAGAGAAAGCACCACTAGTGTTCAAGAGGGAATGGCTGGAACAACTTATAGATATTATTCATAATAATAAATCTCTAACAAACGTGGGTAAGGTTCCACGTGTAGATCTTTAAAGGCCATTTGGAACCTCCACAGCACCTCGACAATGCACTTAAGGCAATATTACATGACCCAGCACCTCGACAATGCACTCAAGGAAATATTACATGAGCATTGTCAAAAAGGCGCTTTGGGAATTCTATTGAGAACATCTATCAAAGCAAGTAAAGGGTTTGGCTTTGTTTGTTGGAATTTTTCTTATCACCATGACCGTTCTGCGTACTTTCTGTCCATGTACAATTGGGTCAAAAAAAATTGAAGACTAAATAAGAAACAATGGTGATTGGTCTACCATTAGTGTTTTTTTAATTATAATTTTGGGATAGAAATTTAAGTTAGGATGGTTGTAGAAATAAAATAATTTTGGGGGTTGGAAAGTATTTTATGCTCTTTAAAACAGGTGTAGAGAGGCAGAGCTACGGGACTGGAAAACCACTCTAACTCTTTTTAGGTTGATTCTGGTGATTCTCTACGATTGTGAATTGTAGGCCAACAGCATAACCGAAATGCAGTGAAAACAAATTGAGAAAATTTAGAAGCTTTTGATTACAAACAAATTCAAAATTAAAAGTGCAGTTCGTTATGCTATATTGTTAAGTGAAACAAGGGTTGCTTCTATTCAAGCAATTGCTATGATCCGAGTCATAAGGTATTTGAAAAAAATTGAGCAAATGGAAGAGGGTAGATGGCCTAAGGTTGTGTTTAATGACAAATTGTGCAAAAGAAAGAAGACTTGGATGGGGCAAAATAGAAAATGGTTTAGTAAATGGGGGATTTTCTTGAGCATGTGTCCTAAACAGTAAAGAGATAAAAACTTGTGTTATGGATAAGTTCCACAAACGTACTTTGGAGAAAGAGCTAGGGAGAAAGAAGAAGTACTACATTGAAGAGTTTAACCCCACTTATAATCATCGGCAAAAAGCATACATAAGGACCAATATTTCTTGGAGATCTAAAATTCTTATTGTTCGATTAAGGACTAATTCACATCAACTCCATTGTGAAACTGGGCGATGGAAAGGGCCAAAAGAAATGTGGGAGGAAAGATTATGTATTTTTTGCTCTTCCGGAAAAGTAGAAACAGAAAAACATTTCATTTTAGAATGCAAGGCCTTCAAAGACAGCAAGGAAAATTATGCAGGTATTCTAGCAGCTAGCTTTTAGGATAATATGTTTAGCGAAGAGTTTGTCGAGAAGCTGAGAGCGTTTATTGTAAAACTCCACAGGAAGAAGGCCGAATACAAGAGCCAGATGAAGAAACAATCTGTCCCATAGGCTATTTTTAGCCTCATAAACGTTAAAAATACTTTCTTTCTTTCTTTCTATAAACTTTGTGCTTAGTTAAATATTTTAACTAAATCTATCAACTAAATTTATAATAAATTTTAATAATATTTAAATAATTTAATTTTATGTCATTATTTTATTATTTTATTATATAGTTTATTTTTACACCTAATATATTTTAATTTAATTTTGTGCCATATATTATATTTATATATATATATATATATCGCCTTTAATATTTATTTACAACCAAATATAAAATAAATATAATTTTGAATTATGTGTGAATGAAAATTTAAAAGAATTTCAAAATTAAATGTCCATGTCTATATATATATATATATGTTATTTTAAAAGAGTATATAAATAATCACATTTAATATATTTTTTTAATTATAATGTTTATTTTCTTTTATATATGTGTGGAGCCTTTAATATTTATTTAAAACCAAATATAAAATAAATATAATTTTGTATTGGGAGTGAATGAAAATTTAAAGGAATTTCAAAATTAAATGTCCATGTCTAAAAAAAATTATATGTTATTTTAAAAGAGTATATAAATAATCACATTTATTTTATTTTATTTTCAAAGTTTTTTCTTTTTGTTTTTTTATATTAAATTTTAATAAGCTATTTTAAAATAGCATATATAAATAATCATTTTATATTATTTTAAGATAAAATATAAAAATAACTTATTTAGGTTTTTTATTATTTTTTATTTTGATTTATATTTTTTATTGTTATTATTTTGCAAGGATGTTCAAGTTAATAAAGCCAATAATTTTTATTAAAAATGAAAGATTCAATATTATTAAAAAATAGAAAAGTATAATAAAATAATATAAATTATAAAAATAGTAAAAATGGGAAATAGAGTTATATTTAATAAAAAAATATAAATAAACTAAAATGATATGAAGAAAAATAAAATTATAAACTTGAAGTAAATAATTTTAAAAAGTAGAAAATTAAGGAACAAAATAAGAGGATTGGGAAAGATATGATGCGTAAATTACTAATGGAAAGAAGGGAAAAAATCAGAGGACTATGAAGAACAAGATGTTGCTATATGATGAGACTTTGTGTAATGAAAAAATTAGAAGTATTTTGAAAATTTTAAAGTTGGAACTAAATTCTTTCTAAATATTAAGAAACATTTTTCATAAGTAAATTGTGTAGAAAATAATAAATTTATTATACACAAGAAAGATGAAAAAGAAAAAGAAAAAATGAAGTACTATATTAATGAATTATAGTTTACATTTCAAGATGCTACATCTTTACATAAAATTTATTTCAATGAGAGAAGCTAATCAATTAATACTTGATACATGAGGGAAAGCATAAATAGTATATAAAAATAGTATAATATATTTTATTTTATTTTTATGTAAGTTAGGCTAAACTATATTAGATCATAAAAGAAACTTTACATAGGCATTGGGCTGAGATGGCAAGTGGTGCTTAGCTAATCCCAGCCTTGGTAGTTTTCAAAATAAAGCAGGTTTGGGGCTGCCTCCTAGGAGGAAACCAACCCCTTAATAGAGTCATACAGTCATGCTTTACAAAATATTCCGTAACACATATAAAAACAAAATAGCTATAGTATGTCCTAAGTTGACAAAAAATAGAAAAGAACTATGCTACTGCGCAGTCATGGTGTTCCTTCATCTTCTTCTGTCGCGGGGTCCTCCTCCTCGATGAGGCATCCATTTTCACGTGCAATGGCATGATCCTCAGCTGTGAGCTTGCGCGGAGGCTTCGGAGGGATCGCGCGGATGATAGGAGCAATAAGGTACTCTTCATCTAAAACTCTGGTCTAGACTCCATTTGAATCCATGATCCAAACGTCTGTCTCCTCCTCTGCTAGGCTCATGAACAGGGAGTGGCTCGATTTTACGAGGAGTGGGCATCTCAGAGTGCACTATGGTAGATTTTCTGGGGCCTCTTCTGCCCCTAGGCTTCTTCGGAGTCAAGAAAATCTCTTCCTAGGTGCAGTCAGGCGTGTGAGTAGCTTGTCTTTCATGGCTTCCCAAAAAGGAACCTTCAATGGATTCCAGACGCTAGTCTTGGACACGATGATAACGCCCCTTTAAGGCTGCCCCTGATGGGTTTTTGACGTTGTTGCGGGGCCATGGAGAGGCTATCGAGCAGAGAGAGGGATGTCAGCTGAGAGGCCAGGCCAGGAGCAGGGGGATGCGCAGCTGGAGTGCGTGCGATAGAGGTGCGCAGCAGGGGGGTACGCAACAGGGGAACTCGCTGTAGATAGTGCGCAGCAAGGGGAAGCGCAGGAGAGGGGGCGCAGCAAGGGGAAGCACAGGAGAGGGGGCGCAGCAAGGAGAATCTCAAGGGTGGAGCACGCAGCAGGAGGGCACGCGACAGGGGACGCGCAACAGGAAAGGCAATGGCAGTGGAGGTGTGCGAAGGAAGCTGGAGCAGCGGCATGATGGCGAGGGGAATAACAGCGATGGTTCTTGAGACCTGTTGGAGCAACAATGAGATGGCTGAATGAGGAGCTTCTGTGACTTTTGAAGACCTGCGGCACAAGCGCAGAGGTGGTGAGGGACAATCCAAGTGTGACTGCATGTGATTCAGAGTATGGCAAGAGGTCAGGTGTGGCAGAGCACCGACATAAATGATTGACGATTTGAGTGTCTGCATGTTAGAGCTGACGTTAAAGGGCGACATCAACCTGAGCATGGGAAGATCTGTCCTCGCACGATCTAGACGTGTCACTCGTATCCGGAGAGTATAATATATTTTATTAATCCATTTTATAATAACAAATAGAAAAATATATAAAATCCAGACACCCTACTTAATTACCATGACAAAATCTTACTCAATTACCATGACAAAATCTTACTCATGACCTTTGCAAAAACATGGATTTGACTATTTTAAAATACACTAAATAATTTTTTTTTTTCAATACATATTAATTAATATAAATATAATATAATTTTTAAAAATATATATTATTTTTATTAATTTAGATTATTCTTTTTTCTCAATTCATATTAATTAATATAAATATAATATAATTTTAAAAAATATATATTATTTTTATTAATTTAGATTATTCCTAATACATACATGCAAAGTATAATTTTAAAAACAGTAAATAAAATTTAAAAAAAAATGCTATCTGCCGTTACATATTTAATTATGCCAATGAAGGAGGGGGCTCAACATTATTTATCTCTATTACACGGATAAAATAAAGTGAGTGTTAAATTCGGTTGATACAAACTTAGGAAATGAAGGATGGAATGTTACACATCAAAAAATGCAGAACTGGAAGTTACACACCAAGACTATATATTATGAACTGGGTAACAAAAAATCTAAAGCTGTTACGGTTATTGGTAAATGAGATTTATTTATCAAGAGATTTTTCTTTATTTGTGACTTTTTAAATTAAAATTTCTAAAGTTAGAATGTTTGTGATGCAGGATGGGTAAAGGATGACTTCAAAGTATATGTCTAATATGCTATTTTGGTTGGCGTAAAGGAAGAAATTTGCAAAGTTAGGTTGGAAGCATGTATAATCATGTATCCTTATCCAAGTAGAGCTTCTTATCTAATATGTAAATTTTACTTTTTAGTGTTCATTATCCAATGTGTAAATTTTACTTTCTATTGTAATGTTAGCATGTATGAGTATCATTATTACTATGATTAATTAAGATAATGAATAATGAGAATGTTGGAAGGATGTCACTGATATAACATTAATTATTTTAATGATCTCTATAAATAATAGGATAAAAGGATAAAGGTGGAAAGATTAATTATACGGAAGGTGTTCCTATGATGAGTTTGGATGGGCATACTCAACCAATAGTAGAGGCTCAATTTCATCTTTCTCTGTCCAACAAATCTTGAACACTTGGCAAAACAAAAAGTTTGGTCAAAACACAACAATTAGAAAGTTTTAGCAACGTGCAATCTTTTTCCAGGACTCTATAATGACATCGATGATTTTGGAAATTACATCCAAAAAGATTCCTTCTATAATGATATCACAAATTTTGAAAATTACATCATGATTATGGGTAATACCTAAGAATACTAAAGAAACACCAACTGAAAACTTTACTCTTGTATAGTGGACATGCTTTTTCCATAGGGACATGCTTTCTTTTCACGTGTCGTATTTGCGATTTTTGGGTACTGCATGAGATTAGGTTAATAATTATAGCTAACTACCATTTACAAAGGGTTTGGGCCATTTTAAACATTGCAAGTAAATATTTACGTTTCATTTTGATCTATGCGAAGATTTGTGGAAGTCAACAAATATATCTTTACAGTTCTGAGTAGAAAACGACAGGCTTGGGTTATTTATGGGAATTTTGAAGTCAATTTTTTTTCTTAAAATGGTTCAGGCCACAAAGTGTTGTGAAGAGAACTTAATTATGGTTAATGATTGCCAAATTATTATTCAATGAGATGTCATGATGGTTATCAGGGTTGTTCATAATTTGACCTGAGTTTGAAGGGTTGATTATATCTGGTGTTTCGACATTTGACAGAAATCTAATTAAAGTTATGTAAGAAAGATGTCAGAAACAGATCATTTGGATGTTGATTCTCAAGATGTCCACAACCACCCTCAACATAAACAACATGGTTACTATGAGCACAAGCAACAACACATACACACCACTTCTCAAGGACATGTGAGTGACCACCATGTTCATCTACAAGATGTGCACATGCATGGTCATGTTGAGGGAGGTGTCGGCGACCACCCAGAAGCCCAGGGAGGAGAGTCACGACATCTCTAATTGCAATACATTCATGGACATGGGAATTCGCTCCACCATAGTGATGATAATGGGATGGGAGAAGAGCAAGATGATGATGATGGCGAGAACAATAGCATGGAGGGCAGTGTTTTAAATTAGCTCTTTTGAATCACATTTTTTGTGTGATATGCCACTTCTTGATAGCTCAAATGAGCATGTCGCATTGGATGTGGAGTGCTAGCATCAAATTAAGAATGAAAAATCATAAATCAATGCCTTCCTAAAACAGCGTATCCAATAATTTATTTCTTGAATGTTCCTACTAGAGACTTGTCTATGTATTTCCTACTAGAGACTTGTCTATGCATTTCCAAGTGGTCTTATATTAAAAATGGAAATGTTATTGGCACTTTTAAAATTTATGCCCATTGTGAATAAAATAAGTATTGTTATGAGCTATGCCATATTGTTCTCTTTCTTTATTTGATACGAGACTATAAGCTTCTTCTATAATTTTTACAACTCTATTATGAAAGAGGTAATTTGCTTCAGATTATTGTCACGAAGTTTCTTGTAATGAAATAATGATGCTACAAATACAAGGAAGGTGAAGAATAAAGTTGAAAATATATCTCGGGCAACGAGCATATTAATGGAACAAGACTAACATGGAAGAAAATTGATTTAGAAAGGAAGGACTTTCTTAGAACATTATAACTAGCAATTGCACCATATGTTACAAAGGAAACATTGTAAAGCAGTAACATAGAAAAAAGGAGTATAGAGGAAAAAATATGTGATATGTTAAGTGATTTAATTGAATATTTGACTTATAAATATGAATTATTTTATTTAAAATAAATTATAAGTTTGGAGAATTGTTTGGATAAAGAAATTGGTTTTTTTATAACTTATGCAAATTCATCTTGAATAAATTTCATCTAGTTTTCATTCATTTTAAAAAATATACAGTGCACTCCTTGCTCTTGAAACAAACATGTTTAGCCATAAATCCAATGTCTTCGTACTTGCTAGATCGTGCCAAGAAAACCAAAACCACAACAGTTTTATTTTCAGAACCCTACATCAACCCAACACAACCAACAATTAGTTGAAACTTCCAAAATAATTAAGAACATTATAGAGTAAACAAAAAAACATAGACAAAGGATAACATAAGCTCTTATCTGAAATCCGTCAATTGCATAAAGTTAATTAAGAAATAATAATATTAAAATAAAAATAACCTTACAAATTTCATAGTGGACAGGGCGTTGAATAATGGTAAAAACATTGTCAATATTTTAAAAAGTTCTTTAAAATATTATGCTTACATCTATATCAAAGTTCCAATAATTACAGTACTATAGACTTTTTCAACTTTTTTACTCATTAAAATTATAATAATTTTAAAAAATAAATCACTAAACTTTTCAATATATAAACAATTAAAAAAAAAACTGATTTTCTTACTTTTTATTATATATATATATATATATATATATATATATATATATATATATATATATATACCATTCATTCAATAATACCTTCGAACACCCTGTAATAATGCCTTGAATTTTCACAACATTATTAAAAAAACATCAAACATAGACCAGGAACATTAAACTCCCATAAAACATCGAACATAGACCAGGAAGATTAAACTCCCATCGAACAAGTCCAAGATTCTTAAATTCCCATCTGGAAAGGGGTTGTTGGTATCAAAAAGAGACATTATAGGCCCGGTGAGGTGGTTTGAATGGAGGTCCAGAGTGGTGAGGTCTTGCAGGTTGCTAATCTCCTCTAGAATCACGGTTGTTAATGCATTTCTTGACAAGTTGAGAGTGCCATGGCAGTATGGTGTCGCTGAGGCTGTTGCTGGAAAGGTCAAGAAAAGAAAGAGGCCCCGACATTTTGGACAATGACTCGTGAATTATTCCCTCTATGTTGCAACCAGCAAGGGAAGAGTTGATACAATCCAGGGAGTTGCGATAGTACTCTGGGCATACTCACAAACTCGAAATTATTAAATGAAATATCCAAGATTTGCAGATCAGAATTCCACGGAAGGCTCCCTGAAAGATTGTTATGAGAAAGATAAAGAAACAAAAGACTAGAAATCTTTCCTATAGACTTGGGAATAGAACCTGATAATCTATTATGGTTGAGGTATAGCTCCTTGAGATTCGATAGCTTACCCCATGAAGCAGGAATGGGGCCACCTATCACATTACTAGCCACTGAAATTCGCTGCAAATTGACCAAACCTCCAAAAGAAGCTAGAAGAATCCCGCTCAATTTATTTTTCTGAAGACGAAGAAATCCCAGAGTCGTGCTCTTCCCTATGGAATGGGGGATGTTGCCACTGAGATTGTTGTTATTGAGATACAGGATTGACAGATTCGATAACATACAATACAGGATTGACAGATTCGATAACATACCGATAGAATAGGGATGGTTCCTATAAGCCGATTATCAAACATATCCAACTACTGCAAAGAATGTAATTCTCCCACAGACCGAGGAATGGAGCCTCCAAGAAGGTTGTCATGGAGATCAAGAATGGTGAGCTTGGAAAGACTGGCTATTGATTCAGGAACCGGGCCTACCAATCTATTAGTATAGAGATTCAAAGCGCGCAGATTCCTTAGGCCTCTGAAACTCACTGGTAAAGTTCTTCTCAAACCATTCTCAGACAAATCCAATTCTTGAAGATTGTGAAGATATGCCAAAAATGGAGGGACCGAACCGCCATGGCCATCTTCTGCGAACCTTTATGATCGCTTTCTGTCTCAAAATCAAACAGAGTTGCCGCCATGAATCTTGAAACCAGGTCTTCCTATCATCTTTCGCAACAACTTTTGAATCCACAGGCACGGGAGGCCACAGCCTCATGGACTAATAGAGCATGGCATGGAGATACTGCATGTTCTTCAATTCATCAAAGTTGAAGACGACTCATTAAGAGAAGAAAGACAAGCAGAAACTGGTGAGTATTAACTGATTAATAACCATATTCAATCCTAAAGTAGATATTATTTCAATCGTCTAACATCAAAATTAACAGTGCATAATGGTACAAGTGGCAGTTGAAGGGAGTTGTTTTCAAATAATAACGTTTACACTTTACAGCGTAAATATTCTTCATGTGTAATGTATTATACGCTTTACAGAGTAAATATTCTTCATGTGTAATGTATTATAAACAAATGTTTGTTTTTTAGCCACAGTTTGTGATTGTGTAACTAAGAGACTTTTTCTTCTAAGAAGAAGAAATCCTCTTTTTCTATTAAAATACAAGAATGGGCTACAAATTTTATATGCTTCAACTATACCTGTTGGGCAATATACAAAGAAAAAATATTGACTTCTTATTAATTCTAGCTCACCTTCTATATTATAATTAGTTGATATCATTTTTTTTTTAATATACCTTCTTATTGAACTAGACTTTCCTTTTAATTGTGAAAATTATTCCCTTTCATCAAAGGAATTTAGCTAAATTGCTATGGTTCATGATTTGTGTTCCAAGTATCAAGGTTCAAGTCTTTGGAGATTTAAAAAAAAAAAAACTTCTTTTTTTTTTAGTGTAAAAGACTATTGACATCTTATTAGATCATGTTCTTGCACAACAACAATTATTTAAATAATTCTTATGGATTTTTTTGTCCTTTCAAAACCAACTTCTCCTTTAAATAAATTGTGGAGATGAATCTTGGTGAAGGCCACAATGACTCATGGTTGTTGAATAATTTTCAATTTTTTTTTTATTGAAATTAGTAGATGTGTTAAAATTAAAAGTTTGCGTTATAAAATTGGCACAATTTAGGTGTTTAGAAAGTTTAAAAACTCATTTCAAACAATCAGAAATCACAATTTCGCTCCAAAATATTGTGTAGACGCTAAAGTCCATTGTTATGGAATAGTCTTGGTGTCGAGCAAGAAGGCTACATCATGTTGTAGATTCGCTTTTTTGTCTAGCTCTTTGAAGTTGTCCCTCGATTTGTATTTATCTGAATGATAAAACCGACCGTGCTAAAACTTATCCATTTTGTCTTCACAATTTTCCTGATTTTTCCAAATCTTTTATTCCTTCGGTGTACCTTGCACCTTTAGGGGCAATTGCTAGTAAATTTTTTTATTCGATAATAATAGATGCAACTCATTCTATCAACTTGGTAACTAGATTAATATTACTTGAGGTAATATTCCTTTTTTTTATAAGGTCAAAGTGGACATAATCACCCCATGGTATTTACCGTGGTATTCCCCCATGGTATTAGCCCATGGAATCTGTCTTCGTTTTTCGAAAGAAACCAATAAAATAATGTCCATCTAATCTATAAAAATGGATAAGGGCCACACAAAAGGAATCATTTTGCACTTATCTATCTTGTTGTGTTTTGATTGAGAACTTGGCGTGACTAGTTCTAGCATTGATCCCAGGACGAAAACCCCACAGTGACATTTGTGTGGTGGATCCATCCAAGATTCACAAGTGGGCTTCAGTGTCTTAGCTTTGTCATTGTTAGACAGTCATGCTTGCCATTTGCAGGGGTTCCAATCTTTTGTATGGGCATGTGTTAGTTTCATTTTTAGCTAATGATATAAATAAAAGATTGTGTTTTCATATCTCATTGTGTTCAGTGTTTCAATTAATTTTAACTAGAACACTTATATGTACCAGATTGGTTGATTATTTCGTTGTAGATATTATAGTGGTATGAGAGTTGTGTATCTAGCGAGCGTGAAAATTTTATGCAGAGAACTTCAGTGAGATTTATTCTTACTCTAGCGAGCATTTCCATCTTCGATGCTAATTGATATCACCCTAGCTGGAAAAGAGGAGGATCTAAAGGCGGAGAGTTTATCTTCCCATTGTTGGATCGAACTTCCTTTCGTCTTTGGGATGAGGTTATCATTCCAACAGCAAGACGAATTAATCTCCACACGTTGGGAGTCTGACTATTGCAAAGGTCGAGAGTCGTTCAGCATTAAGGCCGAGAGCATCAATTCACAGAGGTTGAGGGTTGTTTTCGCATCGGTACAAAGTCCGGTTGATATTGGGTCATCGCACTTAGTCCCTACTCGTTCGATCCATAGCTCTGGAGCATGTGACCGCACCATCTTGGCGAGAGTGGACTATGGGGAGCCACAATAGTTGTGAACGATTAAGAAATTCGTCCATTGTGGGAAATCTCGGCATGTAGAGGTCATGAACATAATTGAAGGAGGCGAAGGTTAATTTGTTAAAAGGCCAAATATTTATTTTCTTGGCCAACTTACTGATTTCTTCAAAAGGGCGCAGGATTGCATTGTTCATATGAAGGCCAAATATTTAGAGGGCCACATTTTATAAGACTTCAAAATATATTTCAAGGTTTATCACGCGACATAAGTTTGTTTGGAAGGAGTTCAATTCAGCTCGAGCCAACAATTCACAGTGCAAAAGCCAAATCCCATGATCCATGATCCTGAGGAATTTTCTGCATTTATTGGAGGCATAGATTCATACCTCGAGTCATCAAGCCGAGAATCACTATATTCAGACGAAGAGAAACATCAGTATTATGGATTGGAAAAGCGTGAGACTGCGGGCCTCATATATCTGCACAGATCGAGACTGTAGTGGTTGAAGGGCTGAAAAGCCACACATTTAAGGGCCAAAAACTTCTTCTTATTTGGGACGAGTCTCTTCATTATTCAGGTTGAGCTCATTTTATTGATGAGGCACGTGAGCATATTTTTGGTGAAGGCTGAGATGGAAGTTTAGAGGTTGAATATCATATTTTCAAAGGACGAGTTGGGACACACTTTTAGAAGTCGAGTTCTTAGTTTACTATCTGGAGGCCGCATACTGAGTATTATATTTATTAGATGGGAAGCTCATAATTATCAGACAAAGGTTTACTTCAAAGAGTTGAGTCTAGTATTCCTTGGAGAATGATTTAGGCCCAGACATTATTGCTCTCTAAAGGTTAATTCTTTGCAGTCCTAGAGATTGTTTCTTTATATTCCAATGAGCTTAGTTATCTTTATTTTAAGTTTCATATTTGAAGGACAAGTAATTTAACCCATTGGTAAGACGAATAACTCAAAAATAGGAGTTTACTATGGAGATTGGTCACTCAATATTTGAAGCTAAACTTAATACTTTGGAAGGTATGATTGACATAATCTCTCTATGAAGAATTCCCGCATATTTTCTTACTTTGCTATGTGAAGATGGGTTGTCTTGAAGAAATTTTAGAAAACAGCTAGAAAATCCTTGATGAACTAGTGAGGATATATAGTCCTTTAAGCATCCATACCTCCATAAACCAAAACGATAGTCAAAGCAGAAGACCATTCTCAAAAATGGTCAATGTCATTCTGCAACAAAAGAAATCATGGGAGGTGAAGGAAGGACAAAGAAGAGGAGCTAATATCTTCACACTTGGCTCTGAATTGCAACAAACAAAATCAGTCATAGACATTCATAAGTTGGAGTAATTGGACACATGTTTGTCCAAGGTGGGACAACGAGAATGGAAGAAACTCGGTTAGGCTCTCAAGCCATCCATGCTTGCATTAATACAGCCCAAACTTCGGGAACATCCTAATGATGAAGTCAAGCTCACAACTGCTTCTTGTCTAGCAAGGTCATAGCTCTAACATCACCATTACTTCCCTACTATAATTATCTCATGACAGATATATTGTGGCTGATAGTAGAAGCCCATCAGGGGTTTAATAACGTCATGCTTCCTACCTTTCAGAAGTGGTGCATAATCTTAGAACTCGTGGCAGAGTTTAGCTTTGGCACATTCATGTTGAATCTAGAATGTCACGAGTTGATCTTTCAGTTGCTCTAAAACGTTTACACCAGTATTATATCAGCTCATTCAGACCATGTCAAAGCATGCATGCAAAATATTGTGTCTGTGTTCTTAAAAGGAGATGTTGACATCTACAAGATCTTAAGATCCAAATTGCTGACCATTTGGAGGAAGGAACCAAAGGTATCACCAGTTATCTATGATCTAGTCGAGAAGTGGGTCAAGAAAAACATAAAATTGCTCAGAAAGGTGCTGACTAGGAAGGAGTTGAGAAGGATTGATGGAGAAAGCAAGATCAAAATCTACAGCAAGAATGAACTAAGGAGGAGAGGACTATGCTTTTTCTGCAAGGGACCTTGGGCCCTTAACCATTCCTTTCAAGGTGATAAGAAGGAGGAAACAAATACAAAACAAGAGGAGATTCCTCTAGATCATGGGGAGTCTTTTGTAGATGGGTCTATTGATCTTCAAGATAGGGAGCAATAACGTGAAATTATTCAGGGAGGCATGCATAATGGCAAGCATTTGGAAGAGCATGAGGAAATTCTACCTAATGGTATTGATGAGGTAGACTCCTATACAACTAAGTCCATAGATCCCCAGTGGAATGTCCACAAAGAATATGAAAAATCAAGTATAGTTAACAGTCCACCAGTGCATCTATGTTCGACAGTTGAAGATGATGAACAACATATTTTCTTCACAAATGGAGGAGACCAGGGAGATTTGAGTGAGCAACCAACCATAGTGAACCAACATGATGAGCATGATCAAGAGGAGCAGCATGACATACATAATGTGCAAAATGAACCATTCCTAGAGAGTCGATCAAAGGCTCAATTTGAAGTTGTGGTCGTTGGGCATTCAGTGCAGACAAGTATAGAGACATTTCGCAGGACACCAGAATTGCCAATAAAGGAATTTCAGGAAAGGATCATCCATTTCAAGACAAATCTGATGATGTTAAATTAGAGAATCGGGACAGTCTTAGAAACTATCTTACAGGAGAAAGGGAAAATTGAGGAGCTCATAGGAGTATGTGCCGAATCAATGACCAAGTTGTCTAGTATTGAGAAACGACTCAAGTTCCTCACAAGATAGCAACAGGAGTATAGTTGGGACTTACAGAGCATTTCTCTACAGGAGTACATAGATAAGGCTTGCAACACTACCAACCCACCTTTATACATTGAGAAGAGCAGGGAAGAGTTCTCCAAATGCATCATGTTGGGTGATCGAGTGGAGCAGCATGAATTGAGCATCGAACAACATCAACATAGTAGATTTGCAGATATTCATCCTTCCCCAAGTATCGATTGGCGAGAGATTATGAGTTGGTATTCTTTTGATGGGTTAATTCCTTGGAGGATACTCATAGCCAAGGGCATATTGCAGGTTGGGCCATTTGGCGCGGGCAGTGACAGAGGGTTGAGATGGTACCATAACTCGAAGGTCCCAGGATTTAGGTGGCATTGGGATCCAGGAGAATCCATTGGGGGCAAGATTGGCCAAAGGATTGTTTGGGATCCAGGTAAATGTATCGAGGGAAGGATTGTTTGGGATCCAGGTATTGAAGGATCCATTCAGGACCATTCATCATGGCAGGAAGGAACAATACATCAGGTTATATGGGATCCTGGTATCAATGTACAAATGCTTTTGTTGTGGATAGAAGTGGACTGCTTGAGGACAAGCAATCTTTGGGTGGGGGGATTTGTAATATTCCTTTTTTTTATAAGGTCAAAGTGGATAGAATCAACCTATGGTATTTACTGTTGTATTTGCCCATGGTATCAACCCATGGTATCCGCCTTCGTTTTTTGAAGAAAAACAATAAAATGGGTTCCATATAACCTATAAAAAGGGGTAAGGGTCAGATAGAGGGATCGTCCTGAACTTATCTATCTTATTGTGTTTTGATTGAAAACTTGGTGTGGCCAGTTCTAGCATTGATCCCAGGACGAAAACCCCGCGGTGATGTTTGTGTGGTGGATCCATCCACGATTCACAAGTGGGCTTCAATATCTTAGCTTTGTCATTGTTGGGCAGCTGTGAATGTCATTTGCAGGGGTTCCAATCTTTTGTATGGGCATGTGTTAGTTTCATTTTTAGCTAATAATATAAATAAAAGGTTGTGTTTCCATATCCCATAGTGTTTAGTGCTTTCATTGCGGTTATTTTAACGAGAACAAATAGATGTACCATATTGGTTGATTATTTCGTTGTTCGGGATATACACTTGATGTGACATCTTTTATGATGAAAAATAATAGAATATCACTTTATAGGATGATTGAAAAAATTGTAAGGTAAAATAAAAGACCTATGATAAATAAAAGGTCATTCGTCATTCACTCTCCCTTTAAGAAAAGATGATTTTTGAAAGCACCCCATCACCATGGCCGTTGTGAGCAAAATCATGAGGATTCAGTGTGAATCCATATCATGAAAAATCTTCTCTCACATAGCCTGGCTGAGAAAAATATAGACTTCTGAGAAAAATAAAGTATGAGGCATACATACAAGCTCAAAACGATCCCTGCAACAACCCACCAACAACCGCTTTCATTGTGGCCCAATAAAGAAGCCTAGTGGTGGCCTCTATTGCTTCCCTTCTCTGTGAGTTTTATACATTTTGTACAGTTACTTAACAATCTAGGTAATCCATTAGTTTTAGTTATTGGATATGATGTCAGTCGGATCTCAAGAAGTCACTGGATCTGGTCAGAATTTGTCGAACATGGTCGTCGTAAGGTTGAAGGCAAACAATTTTGCAATTATGTTAAGGAGTGCTACGATCTGTAAACATTTCGAAGAAGGAATGAAGGATCAAACTCCCCCAAACCAAGTAATTGCAAGAAAATCTCTAAATAGAGTGAAAAAAATTCCAAAAAGTGTGAACGAAATTACAATTTGTAAATGCTAAAAAACCCAGATTGCCATCTGACAATCAAGACACGAGTAAATTAAGTCTTAATGAATGACTAGCAAATAAAAACATAAACACAAAAAATTAAGCTTTAATGAATGATCAACAAATAAACACATAAACACAAAAACAGTTGCACAAATGCCCGACATAAAACCCCCATACCGCAAGAGTAACAATAACAATGTACAAACAAATTTATAGATGTAAAGCAATTGCACAAATGTCACAAGCATAACAAAAAAGGAAAACGAAAATAAAAAGACCAAAATGACCCAATGTCACTAGCAAAACAAAAAGGAAAGACGTAAATGAGAAGATTGACATAATCAAAATGACCAAATGTCACTAGCATAACAAAAGGGAAGACGAAAATGGGAAGATTGACATAATCAAACCCAACCAACGGGCGCAATTAAAAAATAGGATATTTAAAAATCTATGTTAAAATACCGCTTATCTTCATAGTGAATTAGATATGTCAATGTATCTAACATTAATTGCTCTGATCCATATTACAGATTTACAACTTTAGAATTGCTCTGTTGCATATCAATTTTGGACTTCATTTTCAGGTAGTTTTTATCGTTTTATTGACTTGACTGCACCGGGATCGAGTAGTTACAATTAGTTAAGCTTCTTGCTCCATTTTCAGTTACGCTTGCAAATCTCCACACGGCGAAATATTTAAGAATAATATGGTTATGTGTAATTTGCCTCTGCCTCTGCCTCTGCCTCTGCCTGCCTGTGAAGAAAAGGTATCGATTGTGTTCATCTGTAATAGAAAACATGGCAGAGCAGCAGTATATTTCATACAAGTTCGGAGACTGGCAAAACTTCCGACATATACAAATTCCAGCCAAAGATAAAGAAGCCGGCATACTGTTGAGTGATCTTAAAGAGGAAATCAGAGAAGATCGTAATTTTAACAGCCCCAAATTCAAGATCACCGATTTCGAAACCCAAAAAGGTTTCATGGACACCAAATTCCAGATCCTTCAAAAACTCAGACAGAATTTTAGAAACAACGTAGAACCATACATATATGTGTACATCGCATTTGAAATTTGATTTGAAAATCTTGTTCTCAGTTAGTTAATTAATGCCCTGGGTTTTTTGTATGCAGAGTATCAGGAGGGAGACAAGATAAAGGCTTCTACAAAAGTTGTGGTAGAGTTGGTGCTTGAGGAAGAACTTGTTGAAATTGACGAGAGCGTGATTTTTCCATCATTAGGAAAAGAGGATAATTCTCCTGCTGTAAGTGTCAGCTCCAGAGAAAGCTCTGTTTCAGCTTCTTCTCGGCATTCTTCAGCTTCTTCTCGGCATTCCAAGTCTAAGGCTTCTTCTAAGTCCGGGGCTCCTACCACTGCTGGGGTTTCTGTCGCTACAGCTCCCCCACCGCTGAGTCTGGATCAAGAAATTCTTAAGTAGGTGATCTTATCATTTTTGTTTGCATCTCAAAAGTTTCCCCGCCCTTGGTAGGTGAACTTTTTTTTTTTTTTGGATAATCACCTTTGTTTTTTGCTGTAGTCTAACTAGACTGCTTTTTTGCTTTGAAAATTATGGAAATTCTGGTAATTTGGCAAGGATTTTTGTAAATCTAGGTTATAGCTATCAAACTTCAATATTTTGGGTGCTTGTGCTCTAGAGGTTTTTGATGATTCTGAACCTATTTCTACCATCAAAAACATGATTCAAACACTGTTATTGCAAGATTTCTTAAATTTTTGTTGCTCAGATTCTGGCCAATTTTGGCTGTCTGAGCAATCCGTAGACAACTCCTTTATTTTCTGTGATATGAAGGAAACAAGTTAATGCCCAATGCCCATAGAGATCTAGTTCCAGAAGCAAGAGGAGATCTAGTTCCAGAAGCAAGAGAAGCAAAGCCAGCAAAGATGGTAGTATATTATCTAGTTCCAAATCCTCCAGCCGTTGGTATTTAAGAATCCTGGGGAGCCTACCTCACTGCAAAGGAAAGACACCCGCAGTTTTACCTATTTATTTAGTTTATCAAGTGAAGGCCCTTTATAATAATACATCTGGCAGAAGTGAAAACCTACACTTTACAGATGAGCAACAGCACTTAATAATAACTATAATATTAGTTTGACAATTGAATTCCATTATTTGTTTATATATATATAGAAGCTCCATTCGTTTTTTATGTTACATATTTTTTCTGTACTGAATAATATTTGAATTTCTAATCATATTTTAGTTTTGCTGCTACTGTTGCGTTGTCCTTGTAATTTTATCCCGTTGATATATTTACACCTAGTGGCACGCAATCCTGCATTCCTGGTGCAGATTAAATTTGTTACATCATTAATCTGCTTAGCTAAACTGTTTTTCTTGTATAAATAGCTTGGCCCTTTTGGAACTTTCGCAACTCCCTAAACAAGGCAGTTTGTGGTTGGATTTCGTGGTTTGGTAGTACAATCCTTGAGCTTCGTTCCTATTTGCCAATAAATTTGCACATTACAGTCGAAATTGAGACCTAACAAATCCAAAATCAACTGCTTTTAGTGGGAAGTGGAAGAACAGTGAAAGGTAAGTAAAATACTTCGTTTATTCCTCTTTGGAAAAGTCTCCATCATCTCTGTTAATAAGGTAAGCTAGCTGGTATTTATACCACTGTATTCAATTAGTTTATGCTTGCTTGCTCAACGTTCCCCTCTCCTCCTTTGTGTCCCCAAAATGTTCTTAAAAGAAATCCTTAAAAATGTTTTTAAAAGAAATCCTTAGCTTGTAGTGCTCTATTTACTCTTCTCCAATTACCACTATACTCAACCAGTTTATGCTTACTTGCTCAATGTTCCCCTCTCCTCCTTTGTGTCCCCATCAAAATGTTTCAAACTCCTGTGTGTCCCCTAAATGTTTTTTAAAAGAAATCCTTAGCTTGTAGTTCCGACCTACACATTATAAAGTTGGAAGTACCAAATAAATGGCATCTTGAAATTGCTTCTATGATTATAAAATTGTTGTATATTTATAAAAGTTTCCAAGGATTCCATTTTTTCTTTGGAAAATATCATAATTCTTATGCTATGTTAGGGAGATTAGATACTGCATTGAAGACCCTTCCAGGTTACAAACTCAAACATATCTGTTGGTGCGTAGAGGCCTGTAAGCTCTTTTTAAGCCATCTTCAAAAAAATAAGAACTGTCAGAAATTTATCCACAGGGATCATAATTGTCCTCTATAATGGTACTCTATATTCTGTTCTCACAGCAGAAAACATAATTTATATCCAGCAATATATAACTATCTAAAAAAAACCTAGAGTTTGAAGACATAAATTGTATCAGCTTTATTTGATCATATATTTGTGACAATAATGGACTCTCCATAGGGCTTTTATTGCAGGCCTGGATTTTTCTGATGATCTTTATTATGTTTTTTTTGAGACAGCCTATTGGCATGATAAGGTCTGATAAATCAGATCTATCAGCATATTTTTTAAATACACATGGTGCATAATTTTCCATTTTTGTTAATAAAAATTATGGTTTTTTTTTTTTTTAAATTAAAATATTGGATTCTCGGTTTTGCTTTGAAAGTAAAATTTTGTTGCACATAGCATATAGAAAGGATCAAAATCTTCATTTTTAAAGGAGATTGTGTTGGCTCTATTAGTCTTTGTTCCTTAAAGTTTGTGACTCTGGGTGAGTGTAGGTATGATTTTATTGGAATAGAATGAATATTCTTATATTAAATTAAGCAAAATCACAAATGTTTGTCATATTTGCTTCTTTTTCCACAATTTTTTTGGTAATGTTAATACTGAGAAGCAGTATCTGCATTGCATTTTGCAGATCCCTCAGCAGAGAGGAGGAGGAGAGAAAGATCTCTGAATTTGTTGAGGATACAGCCCAAGATTATGAGAGGCAAGTTTTTCTGTTCATTCATGGTTACAACTCTGATTGATTTCATGTTCCTTGTATTGATACACTACTAATATTGATTCTCACATCGATTCATGTGTACAGTCAAGTGGCTTACTACCTAAATCAACAAGCATTCTGCAGAAAATGCGGATGTTACAATCGAAATGATCCAAGTTGGTCGTTGGATATCTCATTTCACTTTTTTTGCTCCCTTTATCTCACTTGTTTTGTGTTTTCTGTTTTCTACATATACATTTGCTTCATTCAAACCTGCAAATATTTTAACCTCACTTCTTGGATCAATTATTCTGCATTGCAGATCTACACTCTGTTAAAGATTGCAAAGATAAGCCTCAGCCCGACTATGTTTGTGAACTTTGTCATAAAAATGGTATATAACCCATTGATTGCTTACTCTGTTGATTCCATCTGCACCAGAGGAGAGGAGTGATATGTGATATCATTGCATGTATTGTATTACAGGAGATCATTTCGTTGAGAATTGTTACTTGCCAAATGGTCAAGTAAACAAGTGTAACAGATGTGACAGAGGTACCTACTCACTTTCCAAGCAAATCTCATCAGTAATATTATATGTTAAAAAGAATGGTTTCTATTTTCATATTAATATAACGCAAATTGCAGGAACACATGTTGTCTTTGCTTGTCCCTACTCATAAACAAGGAAGCGAAGGTATGAATGTAATTTCAATAAATATCTTAGGTATGAATGTAATTACAATAAATATCTTAATTGCATTTATATGCCATTAATGGTTTTTAGCCCGATCACATGGAGGAGCTTGCTGGACTCCACATTTTCAAGAACGGGACAAACTAAATAGAGAATTCTTGTTTTTTTTTCCTCTCCAATAATTCTACGTCTTTGAAAAAGGGAAATATGCATGAACAAATAACCTCTTTGTGAAATTACGATATGAGGAGTCAAGAGTTCAGTTGCTTATTTATATACAGATCTCAACAATTTCATTTCAAATCTAATTACTCGTCCATTTTTTCACTTCATGTTTTGAGATTGTTTACATTCACTTAGCTATATTGAATGTTTGTTTTATTATGATTATGATTATGGCATGATTTATTTTGTGTCAAGACAAACAAGAAAAGTGTTTTTTTTACCATATCAATTATTATAAACAAGAAAAGTGTTTTTTTACCATATCAATTATTATCAAATGTTTGGTTTTATTATTGTGAGTTATAAATTTTCTCTGTATCGTTGCATTTTAATGTGGAAATCCGTGAAACTTGACTAGCGTTCAAGCTTTATCACCGGGTAGTGTTTTAATTTGAGTTGCTTTGCATAATGACCAAATTGATTACTATGAACATGTGAATTGTATACTACATCACAAAAAGTCTAAAAAAAGTCTATAGTTGTGTCTTACTATGAACATGTGAATTGTATACTACATCACAAAAAGTCTAAAAAAAAAGTCTATACTTGTGTCTTATTTATTTATTTATTTTTGGGTGTTTGATAATGTTTTTTTGGCCATGTGATGTTTTCATTTTAAGTAAAGTTTTTATTTTAAGTTAAAGAAGTTATATTTTACTAACTAAAATGTTTATAAAATTAAAGTGAGAATTATTTTTTCTATTTGAGAGTGTTTTTTTTCTCATGATATATATTTGTACTGATTTTTTATTTTTAGCAAATTAAAAACAACAAAAATTGCAAAAAATAATGTATTTTTGTATGGATTTTTTATCATTAGCAAATTAAAAGGAGCGAGAACATACAAAAATATGAATGTGTGACCTTTTTAGTTTGGTAAATAGATTTTGACATTGTGATGACCAACAATGGTGTAATGGATTTGTTTGAAGTTCAAATAGAGTTCATAGTTTATGGATTTAGATTTTGACATTGGTGATGACCAACAATGTTGTAATCGATTTGTTTGAAGTTCAAATAGAGTTCATAGTTTATGGATTCTAGTGGGTGGCAAGCAAAGATCTAGAATGATCTCTATGGAATAAAACACCATAGGGAATATATTTGTACTGATTTTTTATCTTTAGCAAATTAAAAACAACAAAAATTGCAAAAAATAATGTATATTGGTATGGATTTTTTATCATTAGCAAATTAAAAGGAGCAAGAACATACAAAAATATGAATGTGTGACCTTTTTAGTTTGGTAAATAGATTTTGACATTGTGATGACCAACAATGGTGTAATGGATTTGTTTGAAGTTCAAATAGAGTTCATAGTTTATGGATTTAGATTTTGACATTGGTGATGACCAACAATGTTGTAATCGATATGTTTGAAGTTCAAATAGAGTTCATAGTTTATGGATTCTAGTGGGTGGCAAGCAAAGATGTGGACCATGGAATCGTAGAGTTTGATAGCTAGAATGATCTCTATGGAATAAAACACCATAGGGAATATATTTGTACTGATTTTTTATCTTTAGCAAATTAAAAACAACAAAAATTGCAAAAAATAATGTATATTTGTATGGATTTTTTATCATTAGCAAATTAAAAGAGCAAGAACATACAAATATATGAATGTGTGACCTTTTTAGTTTGGTAAATAGATTTTGACATTGTGATGACCAACAATGGTGTAATGGATTTGTTTGAAGTTCAAATAGAGTTCATAGTTTATGGATTTAGATTTTGACATTGGTGATGACCAACAATGGTGTAATCAATTTGTTTGAAGTTCAAATAGAATTCATAGTTTATGGATTCTAGTGGGTGGCAAGCAAAGATGTGGGCCATGGAATCGTAGAGTTTGATAGCTAGAATGATCTCTATGGAATAAAACACCATAGGGAACGAAGTGTGATTTACATAAGCAATTTTGCAGAAGTGATGGGTGTTGGAACTAGTTCCCATAGAATGTGGTAGTTGTAAAACATGATAGTGACTACAAAAATGACAAGTGAGTGTTACTCATTCTTGCCCATAGACTCATATATTTTGACATTGGTGATGACCAACAATGTTGTAATGGATTTGTTTGAAGTTCAAATAGCATTCATAGTTTATGGATTTAGATTTTGACATTTGTGATGACCAACAATGGTGTAATGGATTTGTTTGAAGTTCAAATAGAGTTCATAGTTTATGGATTCCAGTGGGTGGCAAGCAAAGATGTGGACCATGGAATGGTAGAGTTTGATAGCTAGAATTATCTCTATGGAATAAAACACCATAGGGAACGAAGTGTGCTTTTATAGAAGCGATGGGTGTTGGAACTAGTTCTCATAGAATTTGGTAGTTGTAAAACATGACAGTGGCTACAAAAATGACGGTGTTACTCATTCTTTCCCAGTGTTACTCATTCTTGCCCATAGACTCATAGATTTTGACATTAGTGATGACCAACAATGTTTTAATGGATTTGTTTGAAGTTCAAATAGCGTTCATAGTTTATGTATTTAGATTTTGACATTTGTGATGACCAACAATGGTGTAATGGATTTGTTTGAAGTTCAAATAGAGTTCATAGTTTATGGATTCCAGTGGGTGGCAAGCAAAGATGTGGACCATGGAATGGTACAGTTTGATAGCTAGAATGATCTCTATGGAATAAAACACCATAGGGAACGAAGTGTGCTTTTATAGAAGCAATGGGTGTTGGAACTAGTTCTCATAGAATTTGGTAGTTGTAAAACATGACAGTGGCTACAAAAATGATGTTTTTACTCATTCTTTCCTAGTGTTACTCATTCTTGCCCATAGACTCAGATTTTGACATTGGTGATGACCAACAATGTTGTAATGGATTTGTTTGAAGTTCAAATAGCATTTATAGTTTATGGATTTAGAATTTGACATTTGTGATGACCAACAATGGTGTAATGGATTTGTTTAAAGTTCAAATAGAGTTCATAGTCTATGGATTCCAGTGGGTGGCAAGCAAAGATGTGGAGTTGATAGCTAGAATGATCTCTATGGAATAAAACAGCATAGGGAACGAAGTGTGCTTTTATAGAAGCGATGGGTGTTGGAACTAGTTCTCATAGAATTTGGTAGTTGTAAAACATGACAGTGGCTACAAAAATGACGGTGTTACTCATTCTTTCCCATAGACTCAATCATATCGGACCTCGATGTAGTAGTAAAAATGTACCTAGGGATGGATGAGAGAATAGATTTACTCTTATTTTGTTGCATTACAAAACAAGAATGAATAAAAACATATTGAATGGAGTAGATAGTGTGAATAAAATATGGCAGATGGGGAGTAAATTGTTCCATTTATGTTATTCAAAAGGTGATTTGAGGATAAGATAAGAACTTTAAAAGATGTTGGAGAACTGAAAGTGAGAGAAAATATAATTGCTTAAGATGAACTTTGTCCATGTGTGTAGAAGGGAATCCAAAAGGTATGTTGAAGCAATCCAAAGGGTATGTTGAGTGGAATCTGAAAGGTTACATTGTAAAAGAAGAATCACTAGGAAAGAGTAGTGAATTAAGATGAACTTTGTCCATGTGTGTAGAAGGGAATCCAAAAGGTATGTTGAAGGAATCCAAAGGGTATGTTGAGTGGAATTTGAAAGGTTACATTGTAAAAGAAGAATCACTAGGAAAGAGTAGTGAATCTTAAGTTTGAAACTAAGCAGTCAAGGATGTTGAAATAATGTAGTTGAAGCATGAGAAGCCCATTTGGAAGCTAAGGGAAAATGGTTTGATGAAGAATAATAAATGCAACGTGAATGATGACAAGAGGTGTGGTTGAAAGAAGAAAAATGATATCTTAAAAGGAATGAGAAAGAAGTAATGGTTGAAGTTTCCATTGTCTTTGACCTAAAAAACAATGAGCTTTGTAAATATATGCAACCATTGAGCTATTGTAAATATTTTACAAAAATGAATGAAAGAAATACATGGAGACAAAGAGGCTAATTGTTGATATGTTTTTTTTACTCCTTTTCATGTTAAATCTCTATGTAATATGTGAATGAATATTGTGTTATAATATAGATTGTTGTTGATCTTATGGTTGATTTCTTGATACATCTTGTAGTGAAGACATAGATGAATTTTGTTTGTGTTTGTGTGTGTGAATGTTAGCCATGTATAAAGATGTTTCTATGCTTAAGAATTATGTAGAGAGTTTGTGTGAAGATTATGCATTGAAAATAAGATTCTTTACATTTATTGCAGTTGGGATGAATGATTTAGTACTATGTGAAGGTTTGGTGTATTCAATTTGTATTTCCCTTGTAAATGGTGTAGAATTTCTTTACTTGTGTGTCTAGGATCATTTAGTGGAGGAACATTGTGGACCTATAACCCATAAATTGCCACTAAATCAATTATCAATACATTGTTTGTCATTCTGAGTTGAATTATGCTTGAGTCATTATAGAAATGATCTATGTGAATACTTTCACTAAAGGAAGAGAATAGTTGTGAATGAAGGATGAGTTAGCAGACTTTTAGCATCCAATTATTTGCATTACCGAAGAGAAAATTATGGTGGATGTGCAACAATTGTAGTTAGCCAAGTATGATTATGTTTTCAAGCCTAATAATTGTGTAGAGAGGGTTTGTGTGAAGACTATGGATTGGAATTAGAATTCTTCACATTTATTGCAATTGGGAGGAATGATCTAATCCTCTATATAAGGTTTTTTGTATTCCAGTTGTATTTCCCTTGTAAATGGCGTATAATTACTTTATTTGTGTGTTATTTCCACAAGTTGGTCAAAATTTTGCTTTGATATTCTCCTTTCTCATATTATTCATATTCACGAAAGAGGAAAGTGGAACTCCTTTACCTAGTCTCAAGTTTCATACCTTAAGGGGAAGGATTGACTTTCTAGATTAACTTTATTGATGTTGAGTAGATTGATCCACATTTAAATATTTTCACTAAAGTAAGAAAATAGTTGTGCATTAAGGATGGATTAGTGTAGACTTGTTTTTTGTGGCATCCAATTATTTGTTCTACAAAAGAGAAAATTGTGGTGGATGTGCAACAATTGTAGCTGACCATGTATGAAGGTGTTTCTAAGCCTAAGGATTATGCAGAGACGGTTTGTTTGACGTATGTACATTGGAATTAGAGTTCTTTGTATATATTGCAATTAAGATGAATTATTTATTACTTTTTGTAAGCTTTGGTGTATTCCAATTGTATTTTCTTTTTTAATGGTGCATAATTGCTTTATATGTGTATTTAGGATCATCTAGTGGCGAAATATTGTGGACCGATAACCCATAGGTTTCCATTGAATCCATTACCACTAAATTGTTTATCATTAAGTTGAATTATGTTTGAATCCTTTTTATAGAATTGATCCATGTGAAGATTTGCACTAAAGGAAGACAATTGGTGTGCATGAAGGATGGGTTAGCGAAGACTTATTTTTTGTAGCATCCAATTATTTGTGTAACAAAAGAGAAAATTGTGGTTGATGTGCAACTATTGTAGTTGTATTTTTCAAAGGACTATTCATTGTTACATATGTTTTCAGAGTTTGCATTTGCCAATGTTGTATGCGCCAATGTTGTATGCAAGTTAAAAATTGTTTTGAATTACCTTGAATTGCAAGTGGTGGGTTTTATCCTCCTATTTCAAGTGATATTAGATCTTTGCAAAAGTGAATGTGAATTTAGGTGATATCAATGTTGTTGAAAATTCTCTTCTAGGTAGAGCATTGCTTCTCTACATGACATATCCCAATGTGCAATTCTAATTTGCAAAGGAAGAAAATTTTGACTTATTATTACCACATCAATTAATGGAAGAGTTACAAACCAAAACATTTTGATTCATAAATTTTATTGTCTTTATACAGATACATTATGAGAGGTGGTTAGATTTTTTTTAATTTTTATGTTATGATATTAATTGGATACTTCCCTTCGTGCAAGTATATTTTTTCAGAGGAAATCATTATGGGGAAACTCCTAGGAACAATCTTGATTACGATGTTTCATTTTGGTACTTATGTGAGGCATGCAATAGAGATTTCCAACTTGAGGAATCAACCCTAAGAATTGTATGGATCTCAAAGAACTCAACCACTCAATTACAAGGAAAATATTGTAGTATTTCACCTCCCATTTCCCCAAAAAAAATAAAAATAAAAAACCATTGGAACACAAATGAATGGTGGCTTAACTCCCAACTACAATCACAACAACATAGAAGCTATAAGGGACTTGAACAAATTTGAATTTATGACCTGTGGCCTCCTCTATTCAAATATACCATAAGTGGATGGTTCATCTATTATTGATCTTACCCTTGTAAAGATGAATATATCATGGATGAACCTAGAGGATGCTTCCACATATTCATGGATGGCATCCTTAGTAAAATTATCATCATAGATTAGGAACCTCACCTAGGAGATTCAAATTGAGCACCTTGTTGGCATGGAAATAGCCTATGCCAAACAACTTCAATCAAAACTAATTGAGAAAACCCTTTGGGTTGTTTTTTGTTAAATTAATTGTTCTTAATTTACTTCATTAATTGTCCCGGATTCGTGGACTTATGAAATGTATGTGCATTATTTGTGCTAGGATTTTTTTCTATGAATTGATTGGTTCTAGAAATGAAACTAATTCTAAGTATGGACTAATTGTCACAATTTGGAGAATAATCACGCATGTGTTCTTTCAATCTAAAGTTATGTTATTTTAATTAATTGAATTGAAATTCACTACCTTGCAGAAATTGAAAATATATCTAAATTGCAGAATTCAAACTTTTATCCTAAATGCTTAGAAACCAAATTTCAAGATAGAGACAATCTAGTTCTATTTTGCAAAATTGAAATCATTCTTCACTAATCTTGCAGAAATAAATTTTTATGCTAAATTGCGGTAAGGAAATTCTAGCATGAAAGAGAATTGACACTAAAAATGATCTAATTCTTACTTGTAGAAAATGAAATTAAAAACTTTACAACTTGAGAATGATTATTTATGTGCGTAATTAACCTCTAAAGCGTATTTCATCATCTGTTGAAGTCCAACAAGAAATTGCAACACACGCACTAAAGTGGGACCACAGGTCCTAGTGATACATTAGTGTGAAGGCCAATTTAAATAATTAAATTGGTGCAGTGTTTATTTAATTTTCCCTTAATTAAATTGGACAATAAAATGTAATCTTATCTCATAATCACTTGTAATGATTAGCTGAGTGTGATAAACTTAGTAAAAATTGCATGTGTTTCGAGTTGAGGTGTGGGACCACAGGTCCTAGTGATACATTAGTGTGAAGGCCAATTTAAATAATTAAATTGGTGCAGTGTTTATTTAATTTTCCCTTAATTAAATTGGACAATAAAATGTAATCTTATCTCATAATCACTTGTAATTAAATTGGACAATAAAATGTAATCTTATCTCATAATCACTTGTAATAGTTAACTGAGTGTGATAAACTTAGTAAGTGCATGTATTTCGAGTTGAGGGTGGTTGGTGAGGCATGCAAAGTAGTTCTATTAGTTATGGAGTTTGAATTGCAGCTAGTGTATTAGTTTAATGCATAAGTAATCAGCTAACCTAGTTAGGTGAGTTAAAGTCAGTTGAACTAGTTGTAATTGTTTGTTGCACTAGTGAGAGATCAAGTGAATTAAAGCTGCCATACAACTGATGATTTACTATTAATAGTTGCATGCATGTCAGTTCTAGTGGAGACCCAGTTGAGACAAAGGTTAAAGGGATGTAAACTATCAGTTGTGTGATTAGTAGGTTGCTCGCATGCAACCGGACATCCATTGGATTTCCCATGATCCTTGCACAGTTTTGGAAGGCTGAAATTCCTAAAGAATAGGGATTGCATTCCACATGAATTGCGCAAGCAAGGTAGGTTGTTTAGAGGCTGAGAATTGGCTAAGTGTTGTCGATTTTGTCCGGGACAGTGTGAGACAATTGTGAGAGTGCAGGAGACTCTTGTGAGAAGAGTGCATTGTTTTGTTTCATAATTCCATGGTGAATATACAATAGAATATAGAGGGGTTTTAAGCAACAAGCTTTCTCCGGGAAATTATCTCTGTTTTGGTTTGATTTTATTCTTTCTTTAATTTTTGTGATTGGTGTTTGTGTTTATTTTCCGCAATTTATTTGTAGAAGGATTCAGTATCTAGCTTTAGTACATTTCTTGATCGGATTGAATCCACTAATATACATATGTTTGTATAATTTCTACATGGTATCAGAGAAAAGGAAATCACTATAAATCACTATAGAGGAGGAGAAGTTGAGTTTGTGACTAAATAGAATTTGAATTTGCAAAAATATTCTTGGTGCGAGAGGCGAATCGAGATCGAAATGGATTTCAATGGCTTGATTGGAGTATGGGAAGTTCCAATTATATTATGTGGAAAGACAGGATGGAGATAGTACTGAAGGACAATGGGTTGAAAGAATTCATTGATAATGATGTTCCCAAACCCATTGTAGTAGATGTCGCAAATCTTAATGCTTGGCAAAAGAAGGTTGCAAAGGCGAGGAGGATCTTACTGGAGGGAGTACGAGACCACATTGTCTCGAGTCTCCATGGAAAACCGACACCATATGTAATGTGGAAAGCTTTGACAGATATGTTTCAGAGCAGCAGTGATCATAGAAAATTGGCACTGAAGGACAAGCTCATGAAAATCAAAATGGAGAAAGGCGACACCATTCCGAAATATTTAACAAATTTTGTCCAATGTCGGGATGAGCTTGGGAACGTTGTAATTACTGTCGCGGATGACGACTTGGTGAGCCTAGCTCTTCTAGGAAGGGAAAAGCTTCTAGATTGGGAATGACTTTGGTCGGATTTGGTGCAAGAAGAATTTAGGCGGAATACCAGGGATGGATCTTCATCTAAGAATGATGATGAAGAAGATTTCACTTTGGCTTCCAAGGCGAAGAAGGGGAAATGAAATAAATTCCATTCCAAATCTGAGTCCGACAAAGATGGCAAGAAGTGCGACATGAAGTTTTTTCATTGTCACGAACAAGGACATTATGCCATTAATTGTCCACAAAATAAGAAGAACAAGAAGGCTTCATGATATGCAGTTGGTGAGGCTTTAGCCTCGCAATTTGAGCTTTAATTCTCACTCATTTCATGCATGGTGTCAAGTGCAATGGGATCGGTGTGGTACTTGGATAGTGGTGCATCCTTTCACATGACGGGAGACAAAGAAATTTTCAGTAGCTTGGAGGAGAAGGACCTCCAGATGCATATTGAAATGGGTGATGACGAGCGGTACAGTGCTACCGGGATTGGTACAGTTACCTTCCAGATATAGTCAGGTAAACCCTTTCTATTAAAAGATGTAATGCATGTGCTAGGCTTGAAGAAAAGTTTAGTTTCAGTTGCAATGTTGGAGGATAAAGGCTATGATGTTGTTTACAGTGAAGGAAAATCTTTCCTTCGACACAAAGAAACAGGACAAGCCAAGAATATTGGGATTCGTGTGAAGAATATCTATAAAATTGATGTAGATGGTTGTGCAGCATTGATGGGTAAGGCAAACAAAGTGGTGAGTCGGGATGAGGGTGAGTTATGGCACAGGAGATTAGGCCATCTACACCACAGAGCCTTGAAGGTCATGCAGCAGATATCTATGGGTATTCCCAAGGGTACTCTTGTGCAGTTATACACATGCAAGGGATGTACTATGGGGAAGTATGTAAAGGCCACTTTTCATGAGAAGGAGAATCGAGTTTTGGAAATCCTTGAGAGAGTTCACTCAAACGTGTGTGGACCATTATCTACTACTTCAACAGCAAATCATAAGTAATATGTGATCTTTGTTGATGATTTTTTTAGAAAGTGTTGGATCTACTTCATGAAAAAGAAAGATCAGAAGTTCTCAAAATTTATTAAGTTCAAATCACTGGTGGAGAAAGACACAGGGAAGCATTTGAAGGCTCTTAGGAGCGAAAATGGTAGTGAGTACATCTCAAATGAATTCAATAACTTCTGCAACAAAGAAGGAATTCGGAGAGAGTTGATTGTGCCTCATAACCCACAACAGAATGGGGTCGCAGAAATAAATAATAGAACATTTGTGGGTGCAGCATGAGCGATGTGGCATGATCAGGGCCTACCGTTGCATCTATGGGCAGAGGCATGCAACACAATGGTATTTTTGCAAAATGGTAGTCCTCATCGGATACTTGGCATGAGTACACCAGAGGAGGCTTTTACTAGTAAGAAACCTGATGTTTCATATTTTAAGATTTTTGGCTCATCTGTTTATGTGCATGTGACCAAAGACGCCAGGAAGAATCTTGAACCAATAGCTTAGATTAGGATATTTGTGTGATACACTGATACTCCCCAGAACTATTGGGTGTATTTTCCAAACAGCAGGATGAATGTTGTGAGACGGGATATAAAATTTGATGAGTAGAAAGACATACAATTGTCCCTTGAAAGGGAGCTGGATTCGCATGCAAATAAGGAATGCTTGGTTCCAAAGAATGAACCTCAAGATGTGGAGCAGCCACATGTGGAGGATCATGGAGTGGAAAAAAACACTCATGCAGAGCCATCCACCAGAAATGGTAGAAGGCACACCACGGAAGCTGATAGATTGAGACTTGATGCGGAAGAGAATGTAGGAGCCCCTATTTCACTACGCAAATAGAGACAGTCTCCATACAGGTTTACTAGATACATGGCTCTTATGAGCAAGTGTTGTGACATAACCATCTTCCTTTGAGGAAGCAGTGCAGCAACCAATTTGGGTTGATGCTATGGTAAAGGAGTTTGACTCCATTGTCAAGAACAGTGCATGAGAAGTTGTCCCAAGACCGGTCGGAAAATCAGTGGTTGGATCTAGATGGATCTATAAGGTGAAGCAAGCAATGGATGGGATTGTGGAGAAGTACAAGGCCAGATTTGTGGCTCAGGGATTCTCACAAGTTGAGGTGATTTACTATGAGGGTACTTTCTCACCATTCGTGAGGTACTCTTCCTTTAGATCTATCCTTGCAATCTCATCGCAGATGGGGTGGCACATTCATCATATGGATGTGAAAATTGTGTTTCTCAATGGTTTTATTGAGGAGGAAGTGTACATAGATCATCCAGAAGGTTTCAAGATCTTTGACAATGAGTCACATGTGTGTTGACTCAAGAGAGCATTGTATGGGCTAAAGCAAGCACCTTGTGCTTGGTACACTCGAATTGACAGCGATTTCACCGAGTTGGGCTTCACCAAAAGTGAAGCTAACGTGAACCTGTACTAGATTATGGTTGATGATCTAATTTTGACAGGTGATGAGTAGTTGATAACTTCTTGCAAGGAGGATCTTACAAGGGAGTTCGAAATGAAGGACATGGGACTCCTTCACTATTTCCTTGGTTTGGAAATATGGCAGCGGGATGGTGAACTATTTGTTTCTCAAGGCAAGTATGCCAAAGAGATTCTGGGTAAGTTTCACATGGAGATTTGTAAACCCATGGATACTCCTCTTCCAGGAAATTGGAGGAAAGAGGATGCTACTTCAGCAGAAGTAGTGGACACTATTGTATACAGGCAGCTAGGGGGTTCACTGATGTACTTGTTGAATCAAGCTATGGTTAAGTTGACCAAGCTCTTTTGGAAGGTGGGGAAGCATGTCTTGAGATATTTCAGGGGCACTACAGAGTATGGATTATGGTATAGATGGAAAGAGGGAGTGAAGTTTCAAGGCTTCACAAATGTAGATTGGACAGGCAGTCCATCAGACAGAAAGAGCACATCAAAAGGGATCTTCAGCATAGGATCGATAACAGTTTCTTGGTATAGCAAGAAGTAGTGATCAATGGCACTCAGTTCAACCGAGGCAGAGTACATGGAAGCAAGTCAAGCTACATGTGAGGCCATCTAGATGAGAAAGATCATGGTTAGTTTGTTTGGTTTTTAGATGGATCCGACTATGTTACATTGTGATAACCAAAGTTGCATTAAACTCTCGGTTAATTTGGTATTCCATGATAGGTCCAAGCACATAGACATCCAGTACCACCATCTGAGAGATTGTGTTTAGAGATGCATTATGTTACTTCAGTACATTCCCACGGAAAATCAAGATGCAGATATTATGACGAAGGTGCTCGCCAGGAGTAAATTCAAATACCATAGAGGCAGGATCGGGGTGGCAGATAATCCCTTTCTTGTTGAGAGGGAGTGTTGGAGTCCAATAATAAATTGCATCACACACACTAGTGTGGGACCACAGGTCCTAGCGATACATTAGTGTGAAGGCCAATTTAATAAATTAAATTGGTGCAGTGTCTAATTTAATTTTCCCTTAATTAAATTGGACAATAAAATGTAATATTATCTCATAATCACTTGTAATAGTCAACTGAGTGTGATAAACTCAGTTAGCTCATATATTTTGAGTTGAGGGTGGTTGGTGAGGCATGCAGAGTGATTCTAATAGTTTTGGAGTTAGAATTGCAGCTAGTGCATTAGTTTAATGCATGAGTAATTAGTTAACTCAGTTAGGTGAGTTAAATTTAGTTGAACTAGTTGTAATTGTTTGTTGCACTAGTGAGAGATCAAGTGAATTAAATCTTATTTAATTCACAATTAGTGATCTTCCATGCAACTGATGATTTACTATTAATAGCTGCATGCAAGTCAGTTCCAGTGGAGACCCAGTTGAGACAAAGGTTAAAGAGATGTTAACTATCAGTTGTGTGATTAGTAGGTTGCCCACATGCAACCATACATCCATTGGATTTCCCATGATCCTTGCACAGTTTTGGAAGGCTGAAATTCCTAAAGAATAGGGATTGCATTCCACGTGAATTGCGTAAGCAAAGCAGGCTGTTTAGAGGCTGAGAATTGGCTAAGTGTTGTCAATTTTGTCCGGGACAGTGTGAGACAGTTGTGGGAGTGCAGGAGACTCTTGTGAGAAGAGTGCATTGTTTTGTTTCATGATTCCATGGTGAATATACAATAGAATATAGAGGGGTTTTGAGCAACAAGCTTTCTCTGGGAAATTATCTGTGTTGTGGTTTGATTTGATTCTTTCTTTACTTTTTGTGATTGGCGTTCGTGTTTATTTCCGCAATTGATTTGTAGAAGGATTCAGTATCTAGCTTTAGTACATTGCTTGATCGGATTGAATCCATTGATATGCACTTTGTATTATTTCTACATCATCAATCAAGAAACTAAATTAAGTTATGAGGAAATAAGTGCTAGAAAGAAGATGCATTCAATAATCAGAATCTTTTTAGTGTTTTTATGTTTATGAGTACTTTGCAATCAAAAATGAAAATGATCAAAAAGATAACTATGATGAAAAGAAATTTTGAAAAGAAATTATATTGCAAAAAATAAGTAATGCAAAACAAAATTATGAAAAAATCCTCACAGTTCGAAAGGGGGCCCTCCCGTGAGTGCAAGTCAACTATCAATCACAATATCTTCACACACATTGAGAATAGAGTGACTTATATTAAGCTGGAACAGAGTATCGGTCTTTATAGTGAAACAATTATAAACTTAATAATCAAAAACTTATGTCTCGGGTCCCGACTTACAACCTTTATACAAAATTCATTAAATGATTGTAAAGTGTTTTAAGCTGACATGACATGAGCTATCTTGACATATACAAGTTAGATTCTATTTGAAACTCAATCTCTTTATGACTTTCTACTAAAAAAGAAAGTCATAGGAGATTTATCTTGATCCAAAATCTAATATTTGATCAGTCTTCAATCTTGTTGGCTTGATCTTGTTCCTTCATTTGATTGCTACACGTCATTTACAAAGTTTGACTATGAATTTGAGTTCTAGATTTCTTAAGTTATGCTAGTAGGTGGTTATCCATATGGTAGAAATTTGTCACCTCCTTGTAGTCTTCATCCCTCTATATAACAATGGATATTGATGTGGAAACAAATATTAGTTGCAAAATGTTCATGATTTTGTCATTGTAAGAGTGCTTTTGTTATAATGCATTAGGAAACAGATATTCTAACTATGGATGACAAATACCTTTTTAAGAATTGATCTTGACCTTGAACATGCTTATATTATTGTAAAATGGTGACAAAAAGGTGAAATGAGATGGAAAAAAGGATAGTAAAAAAGAAACAATTCCAGACTTCAACACTTGTATTCCAAAGAGCACCTCATAAGAAAAAACAAGGTATATTGCCCCACATTTACGGAGTGACATCCCCAATAAAACTTGTCGAAATTATGGTGTAGATTTCAAATTTCTCATAAAGTTTTAATCAAAATCACAAGACATAAACCTACTTTACTGCTCTGCGGATATTAATTCACAATTTAGAACAAAAATCTCAGTCATGCAATAAGAAATCACACACATGCAAATGGTATTTTTCTTGGGGAAAGAAATTTTCTAAAAAGCCCAATGTTTGCTTGCATTAATCTGATGAATAGAGATGTATTACAATTTATTGCTCAATCTGAGCTCAACCTACAAGTGAATAACCTATCTCTATGCTCTCTGAGAAGCTCTGACCCAGACATAGTCAATTTATGCCTCTTCTTGAGCTCCAATTTCCTTGCGTTGTTCTTTGAGAAAATAGGCCCCTATTATTTAGGAATTTCTCCAAAATGGATTGTGAAATTCCTTAAGTTGATCATGGTACACTCAAGAATAGTCTACAAACGATGTTACACTTCCTTGGAATCTCCACCAAGCATGGAAAACTTGAATTCTCTGCATGCACTAGCTATTTTGGGATGATTTATCAGTCAACTCAATGATCACTGAGTCTGACTAAGTCCCGCTTAACTGACCCTCCACTAGTTTCTTAAACAGTTACAACTATTTTAATTGAAAACAACCTTAGATAACTGACTTTGATTGCTAAAAATTAGAAATCACACATGCTTAATTGAACTTTAACTCCTCCAAATTGAATTTACCGAGTAAAATAGGTGACACAAGCCATGCCACACAAGTTAATCAAATTTGTTTGTTGATGTGGAAATTCAAATTTTCTCAACTTAATCAAGGAAATATCAAATTGAGAATTTCTTGTTGCAATTGTCAACACTCCCTACCTTGCACCTATGGAACTCAAACTTCCCCCTTGACAAGTCTTTTTCAAAATGTCAGTATCTTGGTCCTTTGTTGGAATGTATTGCAACAACAATATTGCACACAATCCCGCAAATGGTGATACCGGATATCTATATGCTTGGATCAATCATGAAAAATAGGATTCTTAGGGAGCTTAATGCAACTATAATTATCGTAGTATAACACATTTGGATCCATCATCTGACCAAACAATCCAACAAATATCTTTCTCATCTAAATCATCTCACATGTTGCTTGACTTGTAGTATTATTCTTTTTTCGAGTTGAGCACCACAAATTTTTGCTTCCTATTGTACCATGAAACCATTGCAGATCCAACACTGAAAATTCCACATGATGTACTCTTTCGCTCTAATGGACTCCCCGCCCAATATACATCTGTGAAGCCGCACAACTTCACTCCCGTTGTCTGTTTGTACCATATTCCAAATTGGGTAGTTCCTCTGAGGTACCATAAAACATGCTTAGTTGTCTTCCAAAATAATCTGGTTGGCCTACCCATAGCTTGGTTCAGTTGGTTGACTACATAGCACATATTTGGCCGTGTGTTCATAGGGTACATCAATGAACCCACTAGGTGTCAATAAATGGTAGCATCCACTTCTTCTCCTAAAGTGGCATCATCCTTCCTCTAGTTGGTCACTAGAGGTGTCTCCATGGGTTTGTAACTGTCCATGCAAAATCTTTGTAGTATCTCATTTTCATACTTTCCCTGAGAGAAAAATAGTTCCCTATCACCCTGTCATACTTCCTAGCCAAGGAAGTAGAACATGAGACCCATGTATTTCATTTCAAATTCTCTTGCAAGATCCTCCTTGCAATATTTGATCAGTCATTCATCACCAGCTAAAATCAATTCATTAGCATATAAGACCATAATCAACAATTTACCTTCTATCAAGATATGATGGAGCTTTGCATCTGCTTCACTTTTGGTGAAGCCCAAACTTATGAGATAGCTATCGATCCTGGTGTGCCAAGCACGGGGTGCTTGTTTGAGACTGTACACCGCTCGCTTGAGTATGCACACATGAGACTCTCGATCAAAAGTCTCAAAGCCTTCTGGTTTCTTGATGTACACCTCCTCCTTAATAACTCCTTTGAGGAATGTTGTTATTACATCCATCTAGTGGATATTTCACCCCATCTACGCAGCCAGAGGAAGAAATGATCTAATGGATGAGTACCTTTTTAATGGAGTAAAGGTCTCTTCACAGTCAATCCCTTCAACTTGAGAGTACCCCTTGGCCAAAAATTTGGCCTTGTACTTTTCTATGCTTCTGTCAGTTGCGTACTTTATTTTGAAGATCCATCGAAAACCCACAACTGATGTATTTGTTGGTCTTGGGACCACTTGCCAAACATTGTTCTTTACAATGGATTCATATTCCTCCACCATTGGATCAACCCATATAGGTTTGTCTATTGCTTCCTAGAAAGAGGATGGCTCAGTCTCTACAATATCAGTCATTAGAGGCATGTAGCCAGTGTACCGATCAAGTGACCTTCTCTTTCTGCGCAAATTTTAAGGGGCACCCACATTCTCCCTCACATCCTGCACAAGTATCTCATCTTCCTTGGCCCTTCTCCTACCTTCTCTGCATGGTTTTACTTGATTGGTTGTCTCCACTCTCTACTCCTCAATTTGTGGCTTCTCAAAAACTTCTTGAGGCTCCTCCTTTGGAGATAAAATCTCCTCCTCTGGTGGGATTTGAAGCTCCCTCTCAAGAGAGCACCACATCACCTTCTACTCATCAAATTTTACATACCTTCACACAACTATCATTCTAAGGGATGACAAATACACACAGTAGTTGTGGGGAGTTTCTTTGTAACCCACAAATACCCCCAATTTTTTTTTCGGCTTGAGCTTATTCCTTGATTCTTTGGAGACATGGTAGTAAACAGAGGCTTTAAAAATCTTGAAGTGCGACACATCCAGATTTCTCCTTGAGAAAGCCTCCTCCAGTATAATCATGCCCAAAATACGATGAGAACTCTGGTTCTGCAAATAGATTGTTGTGTTTCATGCCTTGTCCCACAAATGTAGAGGTAGGACTTGGTCATGCAACATCGCCTTTGCTTCTCCCACAATGCTACATTTCTTTCTCTTAGCCAGCCCATTCTACTGTGGGTTGTGGGGTTTTGTCAACTCTTGTCAAATGTCTTCTTTTGCACATAAATTTTTAAATTCATTCAACACATACTCACCTCCATTATCACTCATAAGAGACTTCACCTTCTTGTTGGTTTCTTTCTCCACTAGTGCCTTTCATTCTATGAACTTGGAGAATGTCTCATCTTTCTTCAGCATGAATAAGATCCAACACTTCTATGAGAAGTTATCAATAAAAATGACAAAATATTTGTGACTGGAAGTGGAGGTTGTTGAGAAAGGTCCACAAACATAAGAGTGGATCCTTTCTAGGATTGCATGTGCTTTGTTGTTCCGATCATGGATTGTGGATTTTGTTTACTTCCCTAAAGTACATCCTTTACATACATCTTGCTGCTCAAGTGCTCCTTTGGGGAGGCTTTTGGTTATTTTTTGTATAATCTTTAGGGTGTCATGATGCAAATGGTTGATTCTTCTATGCCAAAGTTCACTGACATCTCGGCTCTGCACCTTCTCCGCATTTGCGCTTAATGTAACATATTCTTCCACATCTAGCTTATACAGGTTCTTCACATGAACCCTGATCTGCTTCACCTATCTCGTGGATATGTGCCTTGGGGATGATTTTCCTTCGCTAAAGATCACATCTTCCAAAACTGAAACAAAGACGAGATTTTTCTTTAGGCCCAGAACGAACATGATATCCTCGAGCATGAGAGGGAAGCTTTACTTCCTCTAAAAGGGTGATTGTACCAACCCCATTTGTGTTATACCTTTCGTCATCCGCCATCTCTATGTGCATATGCAAATATTTTTCTTTCAAGTCACTAAAAAACTCCCTACACCATGTCATATGGAACGATGCACCTGAGTCCAAGTACCACACACTAACCGTCACTGTGTTGGTCATGCATGCGATAAGGGTAAAGTCAAGATTGAACTTTGAAGCTAAAGATTCACCTGTTGTTCCTCCTGAGATATTTTTTCTTGCCTTTTTGTGTGGACACTTTGTGGCATAGTGCCCGAAATCATGATAATGGAAGCATTTAATTTTCAAAAAATCTTTATTCTTTCCCCCTTCGCTGGATTCTGGTTTGGATTGAGATTTCTTCCCTTTTCCCTTCTTTTCCTTTCTTGCTAATGTGAAGTTCTATTCATCCTCGCTCTTGGATGAAGTCCCATCTCTGGTGCTCCGCCTTATTTCCTCCTGTACCAAATTGGACAATAAGTGCTCCCAATTTGGTAGTTTCTCCCTGCCATTCACTAAATCTTAATAGCTATGCCAACTCTTGGGAAGGCCCAAAAGGGCTAGGCTTACCTAGTCTTATTCAGGAAAATTTACACCAACCTCACCAAGTTCATCACAACATTGTTTGAACTTGCTCAGATACTTCATAATAGTGTCATTCTTATGCATATTGATACTTTGAAATTTATCCTTTAGCGTGAGCTTCATGTGGTCACTATTATTCTAAAATAATTTTTTCAGTGATTTCCACATTGTGAACGAGTTTCTTTTCCATGGATATTTGAGACTATGTGATCCCATACTCCCTCCAAGATTATTCTCCTCGCCCTTGGCTACATCTTTCTTCCACTGAGAAAGGTTTTGGGTATCAAATTTCAGTGGTTTTGTAACATATGTATATATGTATTCTAGCAATCCATTGTCATCCAATACCTACTCCATCTGATCCTTCATGCAAAAGAATTATAGGTGCCTTCCAAGGCATACTATAACCTTATTCCATTAAAGGCCATATTCTTACCTCTGAAGAGATCCTGCTGCACTAAACTTGAAATTCGAACCTCCTGAGAAACAAATTCGAAATTTATGCACTAATGTGAATCTTGCTCTGATACCATGTAGAAATTATGATGTAAATTTTCAACTACTCATGAAGTTTTAATCAAAATCGCAAGACACAATCCTAATATGCTACTCTGCAGACGTTAATTCACAATTTAGAACAAAAATCTCAGCCATGAAATAAGAAATCACACACATGCAAATGTTATTTTTCCTGGGGAAAGCAATCTGCTAAAAACCCCAATGCTTGCTTGCATTAATCTAATGAATAGATATGTATTACAATTTCTTGCTAAATCTAATCTCAAACTGCAAGTGAATAACCTATCTCCGTGCTCACTAATAATATCTAACCCAGACTTAGTCAATTTTTGCCTCTACTTAAGCTCTTATTTCCTTTTGTTGTTCCTTGAGAAATTAGGCCCCTATTAATTAGGAATTTCTCCAAAATGGATTGTGCAATTCCTTAGGTTGATCATCTGATTGCATGCAACATCTATAAACTCAAGACCAGTCTAAAATTGATGTTACACTGACTTGGAATCTCCACCAAGCCTGGGGAACTCGAATTATCTACATGCACTAGTTATTTTGGGTTGATTGTTCAATTAATTAGATGATCATTGAGTTTGAATGGAGCCTTAATTGACCCTCCACTAATTATTTCAATAGTTATAAATAGTTTAAATTAAAAAAACCTTAGATAATTGACCTTGATTGCTACAAATTAGCAATCACACATGCTTAACTAAACTATAACTCTAACTCAATTTTATTGTGTAAACTAGGTGACACAAGCCATGTCAGATAAGTTAACAACATTCAAGTTGTCTGTTCATATGGAAATTCGAATTTTCTCAATTTAATCAAGGAAAAATCAAATTGAGAATTTCTTACTGCATTTTTCAACAAACCCCTCGACCTTTTCTAGTGTAGCTCACCCATGGAGAGTTGAGCACTAGTCATTTCATAGAACTAGCCAAATGTTGTTAGGTACCTATAATATTAGTGTATCCCCCTTATTATGATTGTTAGTGTATCCCCATATTTTTATTGTTGTGCCATGTATACCCCATATTTTTATTGTTGTGCCCTTACATTATTATTGTTATGTAGGATCTGATTATACTATGAAACCTTGGACTCCTATATTTACCAAGGAGGTATTATCAATTGAATCATCCAGGAATTGTTCATTTATGCAATGTAAATTAGGTTTCCCCCTCAAAGAGGATAATTTTTAAGTCGTTGATATATATTTTATTTTGTTTCATGAGCTATTTGCATAACATTTGGTATCATAGCTTTTAATTATAGGGTTTCACTGCTTCAACCAGACCATCTTGGAATTTTCGCTATAATTTTTTTTATGACGCCTCAAAAGCTTAAATTTTGACCATATGGATTTGAAATCTTGGTGAACTTCATGTACAAATTTTATATATCGATTCACTATATTTTTGAGATATGGTCCAAACAAGCTAGGGTTTTTGCAGGCTTACATGTGACCTAGGGAAAATCATCATAACTTTCTTTTCGAGCATCAGATTTGAATTTCGTAAAAAGCAACTGAAACTTCATTTACTTTAGATTTTTTTGTATAATTTTCAGGTTTTAAGATCGATTCAATGACACGTGAGATTCATTACAATTTTTCTCTACTGAACCATTCTATAATCAGGTCATCTTGGGAGATTGGAAATAACTTTTCCTTTAAGAATCCAATCTCATGCTGACTTGTAGGGTTATAAAGAAGCCTCAAAGGGCTACCACTTGAAAAAATTTAAAACCTTGGAGAGCCGAAGTTATAGATTTATGATTGTTTCGAGATCGAGATCCTAAAAGCAAGAAAAAGGTTGTGTATTTTCTTAAAAATTGCATAACTTTTGTTTGAAAAATCAGTTTGAAGTGATTCCAAGGGGATATCAAAGTAGAGATATGAGTATTTGGTACTAAAATTCCTCCCAAACAAAATAATTCTACACCCATTAAGCCCTCAGAAATCTCCAATGTGACGCATGAAGTTAAATAATTGCAACATGATATATCCAAATAACGGGACAAAGTGCAACAATTTTTTATCTCACAAAGAGCAACCAAATATTAACTAAAACGGGACATGGATGGTTTAAAAGCATAAATAAAATGTGACATGGATGGTTTAAAAGTATAAATAAAAGGTTACATAAATGGTTTAAAATCAAACATGGAAGGTTTAAAGGAAGGCTTGACAAAGTTGTTACACGAAAGGCTTCCCAGTGGTGACAAGGTATTCCATGAAATTCATAATGAGGAAAAAATGAATATGAACTATGATTTTAGAGACTCAACTGTCAGGTTTAAGACCCACCACATTCCAAATATCAATATGAGGAAGTTTTAAGGAAAGGATATGGTAACATGGATACTAAAAACGAAGCAATATTTTTATCTCATGATGTACAACACACACAAAAGTTACGCATTACATCTGTATATTTAGAATCCAATTAGTTTGTATGGTATCGATGGACTTTTTATTGTAAACCACTTGTCACTTTGTCAATTTTAATGGAGGAAATGATAGCACATTATTATGATAAAAATAACAATACCTTGATAAATCTCAAACAAAATAGTTCAATGGTGGAGCACATTATGGACTTCCAAAAATTGAATATTAGGGTAATTGATATTCTATAGGAGCATTGGATTGATGTCTTCATAGGAACTTTAAATGATAGCATCCAACATGAGGTTCTCCTTTTGAAACTTGATTCATTGGAGAATACATTCAAGATAGCAAGAAAATTTGAAATCAAAATTATGGCAACAAGGAAGTCTATTGCTCACAAATATAAATATGGAAGTGTTGTTGCTCCTAGCCTTCCACAACCTACAATGTTGACACCACAAAATTTGGAGTCGGAAAAGAGAAAAATGGATTTATTGCAGTTGTGATAGCATATATACTAAAGGTCATAAGTGTGAGAAGAAATTATTTTACATAAATTTTGAAGAGGAGGAAGATGATATACACCAAGAACCAACCCCATATAAAGAAGAAATGAATTCGATCATATATTTTAATGCATTGGAAATTACTACCACTCCTTTAACTCTTAATATCGAAGGATATATCAAGAAGAAAAATATAATAGTGTTGATTGATTCAAGTAGTTCCCATAATTTTATTCATTGTAAGATAGTTAATGAATTGAATTGCTTCCTATATCCAGCACCAGAGTGTCAAGTGATGGTTGCAAATGGAGGAACTATAAATTTCTCCAAAAATTTCCATAATATCAAGCTAATCATGGGAGAATATATGTTGAATATTCCAATGATTTCCATTCCAATGGGTAGTGTTGATTTTGTACTAAGAGTCCAATGGTTACAATCTTTGGGGATGATAACTTTTAATTTAACTTTTCTTTAATTTTTTGGGAAGGAAATGAAGTTGAATTAAGGGGTATTAAGGGGTATCGAAGGGAAACCAAGAAAGATAATAAACTCTAATGGCATGACAAATATTCTGAAGAAATAACAACACACTAGCACATTTGGCGCAATTTCCGACAGCCAAAATTTCGCTCTTGCGACACATAGGCGTCCCAAGAGCGACATTTTGAGGCGGGGCAAAACTTGGTTTCTCTTAACGTTGCAATTCTGACACTTCAGTTAAGTGTCAAAAGAGCAACACATTTTCCTACATTTCCATATGGTCGTTGCTCTTCCGACGTTACCTACTAAGCGTCGCTATTCCGACGTTAGCAAGAGCGTCGCTAATCCGACGATACCCTATCGTCGCTATTCTGACGTTCCATAATTGTTGTTATTCCGACGTTTCTAATGTTTTGAAAAGAACATCTTAAGTCTGACTTTTTTTACTTTTAGTCACTCTACTGATGGCTTGCAGAATTCGTCGGAAGTCCGACGTCGTGCAGACTTCGTCACAAGTCCGACGGTATGCAGACTTCGTCGGTTGTCGTCGCTCTTCCGACGTGGAACCTCTTTTTCGTTATTGCGACATTTCTGACGTTTTGAAAAGTACGTCGTAAGTCCGAAGTTTTTGACTGTTAGTCGCTCTACTGATAGTTTTCAATATTCGTCGGAAGTCCAACGTCTTGCAGACTTTGTCGCAAGTCCGACGGTTGTAAGTGGATAGCAAGCGTCAGAATACCGACAGAAAAAAAATGTATATGGAAAAAAAAATGGGTGCAGTCTTCCAGCTCAAGGAATACCAATGATATCCGAGCATCTCCCCTTCTTTTAGTTCCAATAGTCGATTCAATTTTTTCTTTCATGGTGTTTCTAAGGGCAATCCAGATCTCTCATGCTCGAGAGGGATAATTTAGGACCATTTGCGAATTTGATTCTAAAATTTGCATGAAAATTTTAAGTTTCCGTTAATAATCTCACTACAGTTTGGCCCTGTCAAAAGGTTTGCAATTTCTAATCGAAATAACCAATCAGCATATGGATCAATTTCTTAGAGTCAAACTCTTTCTAGTGCATTGTCAATTATACATCTATAGTAACATGAGAGAGGCCATTGAAGCCAAACATTCGAAGCTGGACACGTGCACTCTACATCTGATGAAAAATAGATAGTTGTTGAGCAGGTTGCTGATATAGACACAAACACATCTTTGAAATGTGTTCTAAACAACTTCAGTTGTGCTTCTTGATGTGTGGACTCAGGAAACACCACACCCTTTTGAAAAATTCAAATCACATTTCAACTATTTTCTCCAAGAGCAACCCAGGTAGGGAAGGCATTACAGGAGTTATTACAAATAACCAAGGTGAACCCATCTTCATAATGGAGACTCCATAAATAATGTGGCTATAACTTAAACCATCAACACTTTATAGTCACAGTGAATATCCGGCAACTTATTCTCCAAGTGGTTTCCCAAATCATTACAAAATATGTTCAGCGTACTCTTTAGCCCTTTTACAACCAGCCCAAGCAATTAAACTAGAAACTGGAACCTGTGTTGAAAGAAAATTCATGATCTGATGGAATTATTCAGTCAATTACATGTAATGGATGTAAACCTCTAATGCATGCAATAGTGTTATGGATCAACTTGCCAACTGGGATGCTAGTTCTCCAAGAACTGAAAGATCCATCCAAGGCTATTGAGACTTGAGAGAATAAAATTCCAGAAAATTTCAATAGTGGTCTTTTTTATTTTTTTCATTTCAGCCTGTCCAACTGATTCACCTCACTCAAATCTAAATCATGATCTTACCAGCTCCCTGGATTAATTGCCAACATTTTCCATTTTGTTGGCAGTTCTTTAACATATAGCCAAGTTGTTGTTAACAGTTTTTAACATATAGCCAAGCTATTGTTAACAGTTATAAATACACCATCAACATCTCAAATACATTTAAGAAATTACAACAATAGGTAGCAATACATTTCATTATGGCACTCTGTCATTTAGCATTAGCAACCTTGCAAACACAATGGCATATATATGTTGACACTCTTAGCCAGTCACCTCTACAATAATAACATTGTTATAATCATATAAAAATACAAACACAACAAGTACACAAGTATTAAAAATTTGATCTATGTGTAGCAATCAAATCGATTCATCACACCATTTTTTTTAATACACTCTACAGGTATCCACAAATATTGTTATCGATCTCCAAATTCTCCAAATTGATCTACTATAGGTGTACAATTCATCTACAAGATATACAATTGCAGTCTATTCGCACTAATCACACAATCTCTCTATAGGCTACACAACTTAGAAAACATATGATCTCACTACAATCAGACTTCAGTACCAAGGCCACATGACATCCAACCTGCACACAGACTTCATCATTATGCTAACACACAACACTCTCCATTCTTCACTCCATATACAGGTAGCATCATATCAATACTAAAGCAAAGATATCAAAGTTCCAAGACGTGGGAGCTCCGCTTCTTTTATATTAGTCGACCATGTGATATCCAAACTTTCAAGTTGTGCAAGGCCACAAATCCCTTTATTTTGGTCAGTGCACCACAATACCTTAAATGCAGAATTATTAGTGTTGCTGGCAATGCTCCAACCTCCACCAAATTTCTACAATGCAGAATTATTTTTTGTTCCTGTTTATGATTGGGTGATCCACTATTCCTTGAATGGATTATTTTTTACCATTCTTATGTTATTTTTACAACACCCTTTTGCTGAGGTTGGGCCTAACATCATTTTTCTATTAGATGTTTTCTATAGGTTTGAAACCCGTCGGTTACATTTACAAGACTGGAAGGCTATGCTTGAAATTCCTCCAAGGGAGTCAACACAAGAGTATTGTAAAGAGGGAAATGAAACCTACAACTATCATTTCATATTGCTACCTCTAAAGAAGTCCTATTTTTTTCCTCAAAGGGAGGCCTCTATACGTTGATATATCTGCATTCTTTTAATACATGGTGCATGTGGGAAGGGTCATCAAGTGTATACCCAATTATAAACCATTAAATAGGGTGATTACTCTTGTAGTACATACAAGAGAGGTACTATGATAGAGTGCCCCGAGTACAACCACATTAGAGCTAAATTTCATAATATTTGTTGCAATACTAACCTTCCTAGCCTTTTAAGATGTCAAAATTATAGTGAGCTCGGGAGGCTTCTCTCCAAGCTTTTTGAGCATAGGAATAAAATCTTAATTCAAAATAAATAACTCTTTTCTTTAGGTCCGATAGACCAAATATTGGTCTGAGTGGACGTTAACCATCATCATCATTTAGAACAAAACCAATAACATGACAATCTTAATCTCATATCTAAGTGTACACATAATTGGCATTCCTATTATGATCTACCATCCATGAATCTTTCGTTGTGAAATAAACATCAAAAGCACCATGGAAATGCCAAGTCACAAAGGAATTGACATGTCCAAGAATCTTACCATATCAAGAATGGAAGGTCTTTGTACTAGTGCTTAGCATGGTTACACACTCAACTGATGGAAATATCTCATATAAAGACCAACTATATATGAAAATCACACAAATTATACCAATTAGTCTTATGCTACCATTACAGTGTAAAATACTCCATGAGTCAACTATCTTTTGCAAAATTTTAAAGGAAAAATGCACAACTAATTTCAGTGGGTTAACACAAACACCAAATTTGGATAAGTCCACTAGTTTGGTGGTCAATGGGCAATAAGTTGGTGATGGTAATAGTGTTGAGCCACTAGATGTGAAGTTTAGCGATGGTAATTTCCTTATTATTGTAACAAGATATACTTCCCAGTAATTAAAACATGGCTCCATTTCCTTGCTACTGTAGCAAGACACACTGCCCAATAATTAAAACAAAACCCCATTTCTTTGTTATTGTAGCAAGGTAAACTACCCCGTCATGAAAACATGACTCCATTTGCTTTTTTTTGTAGCAAGACAAACTTCCCAACAATAAAACATGACTAAAAATATTTGATAACATCACCTTGTACCCTTACTAAGGTAAATAACAATATCAGGTATATCCATAAAGGATACCTCTGGAAATAATACATGTCTATTATTTATAATATTATGTCCATTATAACCGTGTTTAATGTTAAATTTAGACTAATACTTGACATCATGCCCAAGCATGAATACACCATGGCAACACCTTGACATCATGCCCAACTGGGATAGCCTATTTTCATTTATTATCAATTTGTATAAATGCTTCTAACAATGTAATGCATAACAATATCACACGATGGCTACATAATTAGGAAGCTACAAGTATTTCATACTGTCTTAGGTTTCTTTTGGATTTGTAGCTACAATCAATTTTTTTCCATTGCAAGTAGTTTCCATACCATTAGAAACTTCATTTTTACTTGCAGATAAGTGTTGGGTTCTTTTTGTAGTTACCAACATATTTCCCAAGACTCACCACCCATGGATCTATTGATCTAGTGTGTTTCCACACTTGTGGGTGGCCTACAAAGGGACTTTTTCTTGGTGGTTTTCTACATTTTTACCACTTTTATAGGTCTAAAAATCAGGACATCAACATACTCATCTACTTTCAGCCACTTATCAAAGGGTAATTCAAGGAATTCTTGGTATCTATCACTCTCCTTTGGTGTTATAATAGCTAAATTTTTAGAGGCTCGAGTTTTTTTTTTTGCTTTCTGGTCTACGTTTTTCTGCAGCTCATTTATTACTTTAGATCAGTAAAATTAATAATTAACCCATATCTTCATCTTAGACATCAATAATTAGCACTAGTCTACTTATAGCTTGGGTGAAGTTTTTTGTGTGTAGATTAGGGAAGTATTCCATAGCATTTAGTAAGAGTTGGCTTAAAGAGTGGGATTTGTGCCAATGTGATATTTAGCACTTATCCCATATGGTACTGCCTCACTGCCTCAAGAAGACCTTGTCAAGACTGCTAAATTGGTGGTAATGGTGAGTAGTACACACTTTGTGTTTGAATTTTAGCAAATCAAGTTTCAAGCTGGGGTGAATTTTGTTTCGGCATCAATTTAGGAAAACTAAATTACTTTAATAAGTTGTTATTCATGTCAAAAATTCTTGATTAACACAAGCCATGGAAATATGGAGAATATCAAGCAAGCATATCATTAGCTAGGGAAACTAAATGACTTTAATCAAATGTTTTTAGTCAAAAATTAATTGTTAAAGTAGCAAAATGGCACAAAGTTGTTAAGAGTGTTCCTCTCATATTGTGGAAATAAGTGGATTTCACATATAAAAAAATATGATACTAGTAGGATCTATTATCACCAGTCACCACATATGGCATGAGATTCCACTGGTGATTTTTGATACAATGGATTGGTTGCAGTTTGCTATATATGGATTTTTCGCTAGATTGTGGTTACACACACCTTCATTCCTTTTTTGGATATGATTCTCACGCTTGATGGTGTTGTACAACATCATGGTAAAGGGGAATGTAATATTCCCAATTTGATGTTGTTGGCAGTTTTGGGGATAAGAGGTAGTTTTTCACCTTGTCTTTTCCTTTGAAACCCCTTGACTTGAACACAAATTCATTTGTTAGAATTTTTTGAAGGCCATTTGCAAGCAGATTTTCAAGGTTTTAAGGAGAATTTTAAGTGATTTAACAAGCTAGTTGTAATCTTTTGGCCTTAAGGTGATTTTCAGCCAGCGAAAGATTCAGTGAACTAACAATTCTTATTTTCTTAAAGCTCGTTATCTTAGGATATTTTCTTCAAGTGCTTGGGTGTCTTGGGAGTGTAATGGAGCCGTATAGAACCAACATTGAACCATTTTAAGGCATTTAGAATGGGTTTTTATGGGTATAACAAGAAAAATAGAGGCTACAGCCCATGTCTGTGGTGCGTAGCAGCTAATAGTGAGGTGATTAGGCTTGTATTAACACAGAGATCCACATTCAAAACATCTTGAGTGGGTGTAGATGAGGCCAGGTGAAACTCCTGATTGGTTTTTATGGAATAGGGATGCCCCTCATAGCATGGCCACTTAGCTCAAAAACATCTATAAGTTACTATAATCAGAATGTCCAAAAACATTTGGGACTGCATTTTGATATATAAGATTTCACAGTTCTTTTTTCCCTCAAATTCCCATCTTTGAATTTATAGGTCAGTTTGGTTAAGGCTTGAAATTTGCTTCAAAACCATAATCAAAAATCTTAGACACCATTGGCAATTTGGGATAAATTTAGAGTGTTCTTGGGTAAGATGTGAATGATACAATGATAATTACTCTGGGGGTATAAACCAGCTTGTATACTACATGGTTGCACTTTCTGACAACAATGTAGTTGTTTGTCCCAATAAGACATTTGAAATCGTGATATAGAGATGTAAAAAAAAAAAGGAAAGAGGCATGCAACAAAGATTGGGAGAGGCCTTGGAAATTTAGCCTCATGAGAAGAGCTAAATGAAGTTGCATTCTCCATAAAAGGAACAACACACAAAAACAGGATGGTTTTCCAATGGTTCTCTTCCAAAAAATATGGCAACATAAAAAATATTTTTTATGAGATAAAAAAATCAAGGTAGTCTGGTAAGATATTTAAAGGCTACTCTCCTCATTCTCATTCTAAAAAAGATCATGTCAGTAACTTTGTATCTTGCTAACCAATCTAGTTGTGAAACTCTGTTTACGTAATCATAGTCAAAGTCATCACTACCAGACTTTGGCCTCTATTGAACCTTATCATATCAAAAGATCAAGGATGGATGTACATGGAAGCCAAATTTCTGAAATAGTGCAGGAAACCATACACAGACAAAGAAAGGAACAAGGGTATGTCAATGAAAATAGACCTAGCAAATAATTTCCACTCTAATAACTTTCTGGAGCTGAAAGATAGCATTATGATGCAACCTCCATACACAAGGACTAGATACATGACCTTGGTTTCAAGTTGGCTCTCAAAGACACTGGATTGACACAAATCACCACATCCTGCAGCAAAACAAGATTTTCCATTTATGCCATTGATAGAGCATCCCATCTTTCAATGCCCAATCTCAAGAGATAGATTCACCTGCTCATGACTTGGCAAGCTCCCTTTCCAATTTTTTCTACTACCCTAATGAAGGATAAATAGATTCACACATTCATGACTTGGGATGCTCCATTTCCACCTTTTCTACGACACTGACAAATGATGTCTTTCTCTCCTCATAAGGGAAGTATTCAGACACAAAAATCAATGTGTACTTGTATCAACCTAACCACATGCCCTCAAGAGGATCACTTCATACTTCTCAGGTGTTGCATCTATTTGGGGCAGCAAGCAACAATCAAAGATCTATCATTCTTCAAATTCCACCCTAAACAGAAGCCCTAAAGAGCAACACCTCATACATCCAGATTGTCCCACCTAACTGAGGAAAGAAGTGACAAGGAAAGATTTATTATTTTTCAAATTCTAGATGGATGTAAACACTTTGTAACGCAGTGACGAGCAAAAATTTTAATTCTTTGAATTCTATATGGATGCAATCACTTTGTAATGCCAAGTTGAGAACCTTCCTCTACTTGTAATATCCTCTATCAGGGGCAACCTTCACACCTCTACCTTATATCAACACTGACGAAGTTAGAAATCCCATTGGCCCATCCTATTTATCTATCAAGTTTGAAGCATAAGGCAAAAGACTGGACACCGTTATTATACAATAAGTTAAAACGTAAACTGAACTACATGACAAGGATATTTATCCTCAGTGGGGAGGATGAACCCAATTCTACCAATCCTATCAGATATCCCTCTATCAAAGCAACATTCTAATGCAAACATCTCAAGTAATAGACAAACTAGTCTATGATTTTACCCGTCCACCATTTGGAGCACAAAGCACCTTAGATTCATATTGGAAGGCAAAAGAGTAGCAAAAAGGCAGAGATAATTGTAGGTATATGGTTGTATTTGTATGATTTTCCTTAATGCCTATTAAGGGAAACATATTCTATCAGCCTATGATGCAATTGATATTTGTGGTCTAACTTTTAAATACTCTTAACTATGAGCATTGAGAAGCTTAGAAATCCCTTTGGCAAGCTAAAAACATTGATACCATCTATGTAACATGGTTCACCGAAATATAAACTTGAGGTTTAAAATTCAACAAACCTAAAGAAAATTCTTAGGTTTGATTAGGTTCTTCAAACCTCATGACTGAACCTCAAGTTGAATTAAAGTTGAATTTGAATTTGAAGGAAAAATCGGGTTTTTTTAATCGGTTTTCTCATTTTTTATAAATAATAAAGTAAAGTTTTTCTAACCCTAGATCCCTTGACTTAGAATCCTTTTTTCACTTTTTGTTCACTCTTCACTCAACCAACTTGTCTCCATTTTCCCTGTCACTGACCCTCTTTCCATTTTTGCTAGCCCTTGATCCTGCTAACCTTATTCAACCATGTGATTTATTTAAGCCAATTCTAGTCTTAATTCTCTTCTTTGTGGAATTAAACCCTCCATTACCATTGCCAGATGGACCATATACCTGCCAGGTTGATTGTTCACTACCCACAAAGACTTATTTTGTTTTCAATTTTCCATCATCATTAATAATATCCTTGAAAAACTATTGACGAGATGCACACAAAGATGATGTTTATTTTCAGTTTCTAATATTTTGAAAGAAATGACATAAGATCTCGTTTCCATGACAATGCATTGGAGGTCGAGTCGGCGATAGTAACACCTTCTTCTACCCTTAAAATGGTCTACGAGGCAGACGAGGGTGTTACAATTTCCTATTGTATTACCTATATTGGATAATGGATTCCACCCATACCAATGAGATTGGGGTTGTGGCTTCACTTCTTCCTTCTTCTTGGTTATTTTAAAAAAATGATTCTAGTCATTCCCTAATCATGGTTTGATTCATGAATGAATTTAGCAATTTTAACTTCTTGTAAACACAATATCTTAATAACAGGAGCAACATTTATTACTTTCAAAATCATGGTTGTAATAAGGTTTTGTGAGCTCTTCCATGTTGCATGATACCATCTTCATTTTATTTTTATGAAATAAGTCCACTCTCTTCTTCCCTTTACACCTTGAAAAGGTGTTAAATGATTTGGGAGTGCTAAGAATTTGTATACAAGGTAGAAATATCATTTGAAGTTATGTTCCCTAGATTTTTGCGGGTATCATCCCCACCAATCGATGGATAATAATTTGGTTGTTGGGGTCAAGAGTGGTTCTATAGGACCCCACTTCTTACATAATAACATATTCGGAGATTCTTGGTGGCTCTCCGATTGCGATAGAATTGCTAATATTGTTTTGAGTTAGGCTTGGAGAGGACAAGGGAGATGTAATTTTCTTAATTTGGGTAAATTATTTTTTTCATGTCTATATAAAATTCCCATTTCTAACAAATCTAGTCCACATATTATTGTTTTCATGCAACAACCAAGGCCTATTGGTCCTAACTTGATGTTGTAAGGGATATGAGTGCAAAGGAATAGGGAGAATAATTTATCCTACGGGGGAGACTTTTGTACTCGAAGTAAGTGTTGGGGAGATTGATCTATGACACAGCTTGATGTCAACTAAGCCTAAGCCCCCAAATGTACAACAAATATTTTTGATCCATTAAAATATCAACCTTGATGCATTCTATTTTTGAGGGAATGGGTTAAAGATATGAACTGGTTCATTACTATATTTAAGTTTCCCATTGTGGAACAAATCATTCTATAAATGGTCAAAAGCGTAAGGGAGTTCCACCTAGCTCATTAAATAAATTTTAGAACCTTCTTAAGTTAAAAACCATTCATTCGGCCTTTTTGCAAAAAAACAACCATAGTGTTTTGAGGCATCCATAAGCTATTAGATATACTTCATGACAATTATTTTCAATCCAAAAATGTAAATGAAAAAAAAAATGTAGCTAGGCAATGAATAGCCATGCAACTCAATCCATGGGGTCCTAAGGTCTCTATGGCCTAGGATTTCGAACAAACTTTAGTGGGATATGATACACCAAATACCATAACATTCCCTAACATTGTTGTTTTTTCTATTATCAACATGAATATCAACTTGATATCTTGCATATCAACATGAGTTTAGGGGGGATTTCATTACCTTGTGTATTTCCTTTGGTATACTATTCCATGGGTCCTTGGTAGGAACTATTTTTTAAACTCCTCGGTCAATCTCTCCTTGTGTAATTTCGAGAATGATAGATACATGTGAATGGATGGTCATTTAATTAAACCCATGCATCCTTGTGATAAGCGTGAAAGGCCACAACCTCACGCTCACGTAATCTCCACTAAACTTATACAATGTACATGTTTTGGTGAGGAAAAAAACTTCTAATATAACCCTATATCTTTTCATAACTTGAAAACATACTAAACTTAATTTCTTTCATTCATTGACTATTTGATTGAGAAGCATTGTGATATAAAATGACATATTTCATAAAAAATAAAGAGATAATGTTTTGAATATTAAATGGTTAATATCATCCTTTCTCACTTTTATTTCCAAAAAGTTCAAAAAATAAAGCCTTTAAATGTATTGGAAAAGCATGAGTGAAATTGATTTAGATTGAAACCATAACTTCATTTTTATTATTTCTTATAAACTTATCTTTGTTTACACTATTCAATCACAATAAAAAATTGATTAAAAAATGTATAAAATTAATATAAATATTATTTAGTGAAAATATACTTATAATATTATTATAAGGTGTTTTTTGAATTTTCAATCACATAAGTTGTGATATCAAAACTATTTCAATGCACTTATGCCTAAACATTTTATAATATATTAATCAAATGATGAATATTTGATTTCATTATGCTATAATATAAACCATGTATTTAATTAAAAAAATAAATAGCATGAATATTTTAAATATTTAATATTAAATTTTCTTTTTTTTGAAAAAATAAAATAAAACTTTTAAATATGTAAATATGAATAAAATTAATTTAAATGAAAAAATAAATATTATTTTATATGAATCTTTATTTCTTTACTCTCATATAAACTCCACTAAACCTCAAAAAAATATATGTAGTGAGAAAAATAATGTTTAGTATATCTCTTAATTTTTTCATAAATTAAAATCATAAATTTAATTTCTCCCTTTATATCAAACATTGAAACTAAAAAATAATTAACCCAAATATTTAAAAAAAAAACATTATATGAATTTAACTTTATAAAAAATCCAACCAAATACATTTATAACAACTACTTAATATCACACTTTTATATCCACATTAATATTACTAAGTATAAAACTAATAAAAATTATATTGAGATCAATAACTTTTGATCTAAGTTTAATCTGACCTTGAATTTTCACATAACTTGAAATTATACTCAAACTTAATTACTTTCATAAATTTCAAACAATAGAACCAAAAAAGTAGTTAACAAAAATATATTCGAAAATGAATTTACGGGAGTTTAATAATTAACCCGCCCTTCCCTTATGTTAAAATTTATGTTTTAATGTTGCATCGAATCAACTAAACCTTGTTTAAATGAACACACGGCATACGTATGTTCAACGTCGAAAGTCTGACGGTTTGGAGGGCTTCTTTGCAATAATGACGGTTCTCTGAAACCGTTGCAATACCGACGTGGGGTCTAACTGTAGAAATACCGGCAGTTTTCGGCAAACCATCGCAACACCGATGTTATTCTTAGAAACTTCACAAGACCGAAAAGTATTTCTAAACGTCGCAATAGTGACGATTCTCCAAATGTCACAATCCCGACTCATGTCTTAGAAACGTCGCAATTCCGACCGCGTGTCCCAAAACTTTGGTGTTCCAACGATGTACCTAAATGTCGCAATACCGATGGTTTCCCTATACGTCGCTATAGCGACGTTTGTTGGCGGGATTTTTAAAAATGAGAAAAATTGGGTTAATTTCTGACAATATGTCAAAAGTGTCGGAACTAAAGTGTCAGAATTTTGAAGAGGATATACACCAAGAACCAACCCCATATAAAGAAGAAATGAATTCGATCATATATTGTAATGCATTGGAAATTACTACCACTCCTTTAACTCTTAATATCGAAGGATATATCAAGAAGAAAAATATAATAGTGTTGATTGATTCAGGTAGTTCCCATAATTTTATTCATTGTAAGATAGTTAAGGAATTGAATTTATTCCTATATCCAGCACCAGAGTGTCAAGTGATGGTTGCAAATGGAGGAACTGTAAATTTCTCCGAAAAATTCCATAATATCAAGCTAATCATGGGAGAATATATGTTGAATAGTCCAATGATTTCCATTCCAATGGGTGGTGTTGATTCTGTACTAAGAGTCCAATGGTTACAATATTTCGGGATGATAAATTTTAATTTAACTTTTCTTTAAAAAAAAAATTGGGAAGGAAATGAAGTTGAATTAAGGGGTATCGAAGGGAAACCAAGAAAGATAATAAACTCTAATGGCATGACAAATATTCTGAAGAAATAACAACAGAGTGTAATTTCACAATTATTCTTGAGTTTCAAACATCGAAATGGTCTATTTCTCTAGATCTCCAAAAAGACTTGGAAAATCATTCCAAGGTATTTGAGATCCAAAGGCCTCCCACCTATTTGTGATCATGAACACACTATTCATTTTATTACAAGAATTGTTCCTCCAAACATCAAACAAATAAAAGATCTATCTTTTACTTGACTTTTGCGGAATTTTATACTTGAAAGAGGTATATGTTTTTTAATTGTTTAAGTGCTTTAAGTCCATTTTTTTTTGCTAAAATTAAACATGTTCAACAACCATATAATGCTGTAAATAAACATCAACACATAACAACAAATTTAATCTAGGAGTTCACCCGAATATTGTGGGCTACGTCTCCTTGAGCTCTTTTAATCTTGACTTGGCTCTTTGGGATTATGGAAAATTTCTTTTACAAGTTACAAACTCAACTCCTATGGTTAACTGAACTGAACCAATGGGTTTAGAATACCATTTATATCCCTGTCATGGTTGTCATCACTCTGAAAACAGAACTAGGCTTCCTTTGATTGATCTCCTTTTGTCGGTGCTCTTGAGCTTCTATGGCACTAACTCCCTCGAAAATCATTTTTTATCCCTAAAACCTCACCTACTATCTTCATCACATATCTGACCTCCAAAATGAACTGATCATTTACTCAAAATGAGCACTGGCTCCCCAATCTAGGCCTCCATCCACTGATGGCACTAGGCTGCCCAAAACTTAGTTGTGGCTCTTTGGCCTTCAGAAGTATTAAAAAGGCTCCAAAAATACTTTCATTGGATTCAAAATTTCCAAAATAGTCAAAATAGACTATTCACTTGCAGAAAATGGCCTCTGACTGCTCCGGTTTCGCCTCCAACACCTGGTGGCAACCCCTAGCTCTAGGGTCAAAGAAAACTTCTCTATGGGTTCTCGACCTCTAGAATTCCTCAAAATATTTTGCAAACTCCTCCATTGGATTCAAAATACTCATTACAGTTAGAAATGACTATTTTTTTGCTGAATAAGGCCTCTAGCTGCCCTAGATAGACCTCAAACTGCTGCTGGCACTTGTTGGCCCTAGTGGCCCCTGGATCTTCACTGAAACATCTCGGCCTTCAAAATTCCTCTACAGGATCTAAAAACAAAACCATTAGTTCCAAAATTTCTGAAACATCCAAAATTGACTATTGGATTCTTGAATAAGGCCTCTAGTAGCTCTGGCTAATCCTCAAACTATTGTTGGCCCATGGTGGCCCTAGTGGCCCCTAGAACTTCACTGAAGCAACAACCTGCTCAAAATTCCTCTTATATTGGCTCTGAAACCCTCACCAATGAGTCTGGAATGTCTGAGATAGTCGAAATTGACTATTGGCACTCTAAGAATGGACGAACTAGCTCAAGATAGAGCCTAAACTCAATTTGTCTAGTGACCCCTAAAAATCCTCCACTAAAAATGGAGGAACTAAAGTTATCTGCAGTTAAGTTTGGCAAGTTTCAAAAATTTGGTGTGCTTTACCATAAATACTGCCAAGTTAACTGTAGTGATAAATGTTTGGTGGAAGACCGAACACATGTAACCAGAATACCCGCGATCATGATTGGCAGTTGTCATAATAGTCGACGGATAAAACTTGACCTTTGACCATGTGAACACGCAAACTCCATATACGCTGGTGGTTAGGCTTAAGCCTTTGGACTATGGTCACGGTGCTTGATCGCATGGGGAGGGGCTGGGCCCTCCAACCCCAAAATGCAATGTGTTTAAACCATAGATTAAATGCGCTCACCTGTGGTGTTAAGAACCACAGTTATAAGATTTGGTAAGGCGTGTGCGTGTGTGGGCAGCAGGTCTCGGGGTCAAGCCCCGGGGACCCCCAACAAAATTTTGCAACACGAAACTGAGCCATGTGGCGGCCTATGATTGGCCGAGCCAAAAACAGTCAACCAACTGTCGAATTAAACAATGCCACTTGTCAGCATATGACTGGTCCAGACGAAATATTTTGGGGAATATTCCCTCGAATATTCTTTTTTCTTAACTTTCCAAATCCATAAAAACTTGGTCAAAAGCCAGAAATTGGTGTTCACTGGACTTTTCAAAAAGTGATAACTTCTTCATACAGTGTCGTTTTTTCTAACCATTTGTGGTGTCAGAATCAGGAAGACGAGATCTATCTAGTTGCTCAGGTTTGGCACACTTCTGAACACTTTGAATATTGAGCTATCACTTTGGTCCTTGATCCAAATATGATCACAACTCCCCATTGGGAATCTTTTGGACCCCAAAAGGTTGATTACCTGCTCTGTTCAATAGATGATAGTGCAGCACCCTCACATTTCAGCCTCCATACACTTGCTTTGCATGGCTTAGTGCCTTGAACCATAACTCGAAGGTAGTCAACACTTCCCTTCTTGGATGCGCTTGTCCTCCTGTCAAGAATTGTCTTCCTTGAAATCGCCTAGAAATTTCTAGTGAGAAATTGATAGAAGGTAGTTGAACATCACTTCCTTGATCATCGATCCAAGGTGGCTCAAGCAAACGTGAGATTACAATAGAAATACATGCATACATAACTAAAATTTGCATATGTACAAATGGATGTATGTCTTACCATGTCAAGAAGTCAAACCACTTCTTACCAAGCCACTTCCACGGCAAATTTTGCTACTTAAAATATTCTTCATGTGAAACATTTTTTCTCACATCAATGATGGAATCTTTGGTTCCACTTTCACCAGTCTCTTATCCTCTTGCCTCATGTGCTTGGGATGATTAGTTGGATGCAATGTCCAACATTGGGAAACAAAATGCCCCTTATTCTGGCAATGTGTGCAAGTCTTATGCACCTTCTTTGCAAGTTGCCTTTGCCTCAACTATTTATTGTATGCCTTCATCCTCTTCCAGCATTTGAAACAACAGGGTTACACAGACCACAATATGCACAGCAATTATTTCTTCCATTCAAGCATGCAGATTTTTCATGCTTATCAGAAACATAATCATCTTCACTATGGGAATAATTATACCTCAAATGTTGTATTTCATGTCCATATTTTTTACCTTCAAGAGGAGATGAACTAGTAGACGTTCTAGCTTTCTTTTTCAGACTAACATCAGTGTTCATGTCTTGATAGCTGTTCGAACTCTCATGCTCGCCATAAGCTGCATGTCTACACACTTCACGCTACAACATAGGCTTCAAACAATGGCAATCAACTTGAAAACAAACTTGACATGTTTGTGGTTTATAACTTGCAACAAAAGTTATTTTTGAAGTTGTCTCAATTGCCTTCATTGCTTTAGAGTTTTCGCCATAAGATTGAACATAACCAAGAACAAACTTCTTAGGTCTTTCCTCAACCAAAATAGGATCAATGATGCCTTGTGCATTTTTGCCTAAACCCTTGCCTTCATAACCCATTTTTAACATTAACATGGACCCTATACCTCTAGTGTGATTTTCAAATGAACCAACACATCTTTCTGAAGAGGAAATTAAAGACAAATTAGAGTGAATTAACTCTCATTCACGCATGTTATTGGTTAAGGCCTCTTGGGCTTGATGGAGCTGCATCTCCATCTCATGCATTCTTTGAATAATTTCTTCCTTCTCTTCCTTCATAGCAACTAATTTCTCATGAAATCTAGTACTTTCTCTTCTATCTTCAAACAGAATTTGCACCATATCCTTCAATATGTAGAAGTCTCGCTTCATGTCTTCATCGAAGAATATTGTGAAGGAGGAGGATTTCGAAACCTCACTTGAAGAAGTTGTCATCATTATGTCATTGAACAAAAGAACTTCAATCAACAATTCCAAATCTTTCAAAACAATTGACAAAGCTTCAAAACAAAATGGTTGTAGAGTCAAGCTCCTTTTCAAGCAGCCTTTTGCAAACAAACCCTTTTGTGCTTCAAGGATTGCCTTGAGGTCCTTTGGGTAAGGAGAATGCCTTCATCCCTTCTTCCTTCTTGTCCTCTTCTGGACTTAGCTATCAATAACTTTCCCTTCACCTCTAGCAAACTCAATCAACAATCAAATTCCTTACACTGTTAAACACCTTTCAAGTCAAACAAGAAACTAGTGCTTTGATACCACCTAATCTTAAAATGGGTTGGATAACGTGTTATGCTTTTCAAGAACCTCCCACTCAGTTAAAAAAATAAAAGATCTAACTTATACTTGAATTTTGTGGAAATTTATACTTGAAATAGGTGTAGGTTTTTTAATTGTTTAAGTGCTTTAAGTCCATTTGTTTTTTCTGAAATTAAACATGTGTAACAGCCATATAATGCAACAAATAAACATCGACACATAACAGCAAATTTAATCTAGGAGTTCACCCGAATATTGTGGGCTACGTCTCCTTGAGCTCTTGTCATCTTGACTTGGCTCTTTGGGATTATGGAAAATTTATTTTAAAAGTTACAAACTCAACTCCTATGGTTAACTGAACTGAACCAATGGGTTTATAATACCATTTATATCCCTGTCATGGCTGTCATCACTCTGAAAATAGTACTAGGCTTCCTTTGACTGATCTCATTTTTTCGGTGCTCTTGAGCTTCCCTGAACTTCTATGGCACTAACTCCCTCAGAAATCATTTTCTATCCCTGAAACCTCACCTACTATCTTCATCACATATGAGACCTCCAAAATGAACTGATCATTTACTCAAAATGAGCATTGTCTCCCCAATCTAGGCCTCCATCCATTGATGGCCCTAGGCTGCCCAAAAATTCCCTGTGGCTTTTTGACCTTCAGAAGTCTTTAAAAGGCTCTGAAAATACTTTCATTGGATTCAAGATGTCCAAAATAGTGAGAATAGACTATTCACTTACAGAAAATGGCCTCTGACTACTCTGATTTCGCCTCCAACACCTGGTGGCACCCCTTGGCTCTAGGGTAAAATAAAACTTCTTTGTGGATTCTCAAACTCTAGAAGTCCTCAAAAGCTTCTGAAAACTCCTCCATTGGATTCAGAATGCTCATTGCAGTCATAAATGACTATTTTTTTGTTGAATAAGGCCTCTAGCTGCCCTAGCTAGACCTTAAACTCCTGTTGGCACTTACTGGCCCTAGTGGCCCCTGGAACTTCACTGAAGCATATCGGCCTTCAAAGTTCCTCTACAGTCTCTGCGAACCACACCATTAGTTCCAAAATGTTTGAAACATCCAAAATTTACTATTGGATTCTTGAATAAGGCCTCTAGCTGCTCTGTCTAAGCCTCAAATTACTTCTGGTCCATGGTAGCCCTGGTGGCCCCTAGAACTTCACTAAAGCAAAAAACTCCTCAAAAGTCATCTAATGGCTCTAAAAGCCTCACCAATGAATCTGTAATGTCTGAGATAGTCTAAATTTACTATTGGCACTCTCAGAATGGACGAATCTAGCTCAAGATAGATCCTAAACTCAATTTTCCAGTGACCCCTACAAATCCTCCACGAAAAATGGAGGAACTGAATTTATCTGCAGTTAATTTTGGCAAGTTCCGAAATTTTTTTGGGCCCACCAGAAATACTTCCAGGTTAACTGTAGTGATAAATGTTTGGTGGAAGACTGGACACATGTAACCGAAATACCCATGGTCACGGTTGGCAGTTTCCATAATAGTTGGCGGATAAAACTCGACCTTTGACCATGTGAACACACAAACTCCATATACGCTGGAAATTAGGCTTAAGTCTTTTGTCTATGGTCCTGGCACTTGAGCGCATGAGTCAAGGCTGGCCCTCCAACCCCCAAATGAAATTTGTTTAAACCATAAATTAAACGTGTTCACCTATGGTGTTAATAACCACGGTTAGAAAAGTTGGTAAGGCATGTGCGTGTGCAGCTAGCATGTCTCAAGGTCAAGCCCCAGGGACTCCCAACAAAAATTTTCAGCATGAAATTGGGCCATGTGGTGGCCTTCGGGCCTGCGACATGGTGGCCTATGATTGGTTGAGCCAAAAACATTCAACCAACTATCGAATTAAAACAATACCACTTGTCAGCATATGACTGGTCCACACGGAATATTCCCTGGAATATTCTTTTTTTTACTTTCCAAATCCAGTCAAACTTGGTCAAAAGCCAAAAATTGCAGTTTACTGGACTTTTCAAAACGCGAAAACTTCTTCATACGGTGTCGGTTTTTCGAACCATTCGCAGCGTCATAATTAGGAAGAGGATATCTATCCAGTCGCTCAAGTTTAGCACACTTCTGAACACTTTGAATTTTGAGCTATCACTTAGGTCCTTGATCCAAATATGATCATGGAGCAATTTACTTCACCAAGTTGGATATTCATTCAGGATGTCATCAAATTATAATGAATAATCAAGACAATTTTAAAACAACATTTAGAACTCATGAGGGTAATTATGGATTTTTGGTGATGCCTTTTGGCCTTAAAAATGCACCTTCCACATTTCAAGGTTTTATGAATTCCATTTTCAAACCCTTACTTAGAAAATTTTCATTAGTATTTTTTGGAGATATATTAATCTACAGCAAGCCTTGGAAGGTGTTGGGTTCCGGAATTGCAATTCAATTCCTCAACACTTTATTGTCAAACTAGGGCTAAGTAAGCTTTGAGGTGTAGCATAGGTAATGCCAAAGATTCTGGATTTAACGCTACAAATCCTACTTCCATTCCTGTAATTAAATCATTCGAAATATGAAACAACAAATTACAAGTAAACCTTTCAATCCTTACTTTTCCATGCAAACATAATGACACCACTCCACTCTAGAAACTGGATTCACTCAAAAATAAAAATCAAATACTTTACTAAAAGAAATAAATCATGTCACTCAATAACTTAATCATAGAACTCAAAAATATTTGGAAAGAAAATATGTTCATGTACTTTAGTTATTGCACTGGGAAAACAAAGTAAGTTCATGTTCTATGTTTTTTCAATTCTATTTCCTATACCAGAATGACCCTATTAATGTAGTAGAACAATTATATTCTTGTACTCAGAACAATTATGTTTCTGTACTGGAACCACTTTTTTCCTCTACTGGAACGATTATGTTCCTGTACCAGAATGAACCTATTTCTACACTCAGAAATCTTTCACTTCTTAATCAACAAACCAAAATGTTGTGTTATCAAGCACGAAATCGAGAAGTGCAGAAAGGAAAACTTCAACTTAGGAAAAGATAAAATAAATCCCAAATTATTGTGTGTTCTGTCAAATTTAAATTACAACTCTGGAATATGAATTGCAAAATCCAATGGGAAACTTATCAATCTTAATGCAAATATTAAACTCTTGTGTTTCAATAGAATATCATTGCATAAATATTTACTCTAATTATATTCCCTCTGAACATTCAACACTCTTTCAAATATGTTCCTGTGTGTAAAAGAATTTTACATCAAATAAAAAGATCTACTTTACAGTGCCAAATCCGAATAACAATAATCAACCATTCATGTACTTTAAGACTCCAGTAAGCAAATGATTAACAAAGAAAGGAATGTGGTTTAAATATAATAGTTTAAACAGGTAGATTAGCGCTTTTACATAGTTACAGTATATGTATTTTGATCAAAGTGTGGGGGTTCTCCCTGCTTGCTACAAAGAGATAAATATTTAAAAAATAAAAATAAACGTTCAAACCCTGCAACCCTAACCATTAATTGAAAATGATTCAAGAGGAAAACTTCCCAGTACAAATAAATGTTGTTGTGCTTTAAAGAAATACACAAAAACTTTTTGATATGTGTTAGCACGGCTCTATGCTTAGTCATGAGTATGTTTTAAATCGTTTTACTTTTAGGATAAAAATATTGTAAATTTCAAAAAAAAATTAGAATGTTGTAGGAAGTTCGGTAGCGTCTGTTTTAACCATGTCGAACAATATGTTTTAACTCTGTTTTATGCATGTTTTTCCTTTACCCGATGCTACCGGAAGTTCCGGTAACTTCCCCTATTTTTGAAAAAAAAAAAAAAAACGCACCCGCTTTTGAGTTAGCCACATGTTCCCGATATCAACTAAGCTTTAAATATTTTTAATCAAGATCCATGTCACGTGATAGGAAAGGTTATACGTTTGAATGATGTCGAGTTGGTAGTCGTCATACGTGGAAGAGTTAGGTGTCAATGTGCAGTTATGAAGACCAACCATTGTTTGTTATGTCTGTCAGCCCAAGTCATTTTGACCACATGTCAAAGATACGTATATATTATCAAAATTAAATGTGGATCTATGATGTAATGTGGTGACCATTTGGTTAATGATGCATGAGCGATGCTGGAATTTTATGCCTATCATAAAGAATGTGATGGAGGTGAATGCCAACTCAAACATCGTTCAGCACCAGCCACCTGTTGCACAGAATCTGAAACAAAGCAGGAAATTAAAGGATAATTATGAATATCACAAGGCGTGGTATACGGTTTTGGATACTTCCCATTATGAAAAGATCTTGTACTTGGAAAAATGAACCAGCATATCTCTTAAAATCACTGAAAGAAAAGGAAAGAAATCAATTTCAAATTCAATTGTTAGTGAATAAGCAGTTCCAGTGAGAAACTTGAAGAGGAGACTAAGTATTTAGACAGTTTATTTTGAGGATTTAGCAACACCTGTTAAAGTAATATTTTCTAATCTTGACACCTTTATGATCTAGCAGACATCCAACTTTATTTCTCAAATGACTAAAGGAGGAAAACTTAAGTGTATTGAACCTCATGGGGATGATTTAATAGATGTCAAACCGAATGTGAGGAGGTTTTTTTGTACAGGATGGGTGGTACCCATTTTTCTCAAGGTTAGGAAGCTCTCATCTAGGAGTAGCCAAATAATTTTCCTTCTCATTTAATGGACAAGAAGCAAATGTTTCTGGCCTCAAACTATAGATGTCAAGGGAATCCATTGCCGAAGATTTCCACCTCCCACGGGAAGGAGATAAATTGTTCAAAAATCAAATTATTACTGGATGAGACCTGAACAGCTTCATCTAGGATGAATACAGAGACCCTAAATGGGCTAAAGAGATTCCTAGTTGTTATCTCAAGGATGAATGGGCTAAAACTGTCAAGCTCATTAAGGTGTATCTTACTTATGAAAGGAGGTATAATTTGTATTTCTGTATCACATGAGGTTTTTGTTTCACCTTGCAGGTATGAAAACTCTCAACCTACCTTTCTTACTGCTAAAAATCTTGACTAAGATGCCAGCTAGAATACAAACCCATGCAGCAGCTTCAGATTATAGCATCTACCATCAAGCTTTTATCAAGTTGTTGATTTTTGAAGAACTCAAAAGAAGAAACCAGACATGAGAGAATTTCCTATTTTATAGGGAAGGCCAATCTGTACCTACACAAAACATTCCTGCTCAACAACCTCCAGCCTCACAGCAACATTCTCAACCTGTTGAGAAAAAGGAAAAAAGTCAGAAACCAACTCCTTCATCAGTTGGTAAAAGGACTAAAATAAAGGCAAATAAGGTAAATATCTACAAGAAGGCTAAGGACAAAAAGAAAAAGAAAAAGACTCCCCCAACAAAAGTTGAAGAGAAGTTGGAAAAGGGAGAAGGTTCATATATTAGCAACCCCAAATCAATGAATATTTTGCCTCTCATTTCTCCTTTTCCCAAGGTATATTCTATAAGGCAGAGATCAAAGACTGCAATTGTAGAAAAATTAAAAGAACGGGTGTTTCCGGAAGTTCCGGTAGAAAACATTTAGCATAAGGTTTAGAAGGATTATCAGCCCACCAAATCAAATGAGGATATCCTGAAGGATGTAGGATATGTTGTTAGCATCATGAAAAGACATACAAGACCTAGCAACAAATTTTGGCTAAGATCCAAAGCCCTAAATAACCAAAGCTTGATGACAAAATTTATAGATGTGGAAAGGAAATCTGAAGGGTTACAGACTGTAACTCCTTCAATTGCAGAATCTAGTGGGTTCAAGAAGAAAGAAAAGGGTAAATCTCCTTCAGACCAGCAAACAGGAACCTCCAAGAGAAGAAAATTCCAGAAGAGCTAAGAAGAGAAAAATGGCATTGCAAAATAGACAACCACGAGGACCACAAGGTCACAATCAAAAATTTACAATAAAACAGGTTTAGACAAGCTTGCAGAAATTGCAGCTCATGTGGAGGAGGGGTAAAAGGATGTCCAAATGAAGTATCATTTTTCATATTAGTTATATTTTGTAACAGCTCAATTTTCAGAATTTTTTAATCTGCACGGAATTTTTCAAATATCTTGATGTGAATTTTTGAAAAAGAAACAAAGTGTTACCAAAAGTTCCGGTAGCATTACATTTTTTTGTGCAGTTACAGGTTTTTACCGGAAGTTCCGATAGCGTTTGTTTTTAATGATTTTTGATAGTTGTCAGCAGAATTTTTGAGCTATTCCAAGGATGACAAAGACTCCTAATGATATGGATATGTCAAGTGATGGTTGATAAGTGGTTTTGAGGTTGTTAAATGACAAATTTAATGAAACTACATGAGTTTTAAAGAACCAATATCGTGGAGAGACAAATCGGCAGAAAAGTAGGCAGGTTGCTAGCACACTCAGCAACACAATTTGAATAGTATTTTTATTTATATCTACATTTTTCCTGTTAGTTATAGTTCAATAGGATATGTATTTAATATGTCATAACTTCTATGTAATGAGAGGAAAAGTGGATCCTTCTTTTTAGGTGAGATGGTGTTGGTGCCTCTCTCTATAAATATCATTTGTAAATACCATTTTAGGGTTGGATTTTGGTCGACATAAAGACTTTTTCATAATAATTAAAACTCATTTTGTACTTCATGTTGGAGGACTTTGTGTTTCAAGGACTATCTAATGTATGGTGTGTTTCTATTATTGTTTTATTCATCTAATTTAGGAGTTGCAGCAGCTAGCAAGTAAGAGTAAGAGCATTGTTAGATGATCTAATACTTAATTATCTATTGTTCATTCTTATGAAAATCATCTATATGTTGTGTAGAGCATGCTATTGAAGGTTTCATGAAGGATTTATGAGATTATTTATGCATGTATTATGATTTCTAAATGTTGTTTCATTTACATAAAACAGATTTTATGTAAAAGGTCACTCTTATAGTTGTGTGACTGATTTAGGATATGTTTATTTCTTCACTGAGTACCAGCTATCTGTCACCTTTCATCTGTCACAATCTTCTCCTCTATACTACAAATGTGTCCATAAAATTTATAATTGCCACATATTGTCAAATGTATGAAGTTCTAAAAGAGTTGAAATCATTTCAAACTCTTTAAGAAGCCATCCCACCATCCAAAATCTTTTGCTTTGAAATGAAATATTATGTGTAAGGCTTAAACCTTTGCATTCAAGGAGTGACTCCTTGCACTAACAATATAAATGAAAGACACACACTTAACACACACAAACCCTCAGATCTAAGATCACTTCCGCAAAAGAGAAATAAATACACAAGAGCTTTATCAATCTTGCACACTCACCATTAAGAAGCAACCTTCACATCAGTCATTCTTGTACCTAACACACACAACAATAATGTTGGGAGAACAAGTTGGGTTGGCTAGGCCCTAGAAAACCAGCTCGTTTCCGTTTTAAGGAAAACACTTAACTTATACAAGTAATATTACCATTACAAGAAATAGACATGAAAGATACATAAAACTAGAATTGACTCCTTTTTATTAAAAAGACAGAAAGTATCTGCAAATACACATTACAAAGTGACAGATCCAGCCCGTAGAGGGTTGTGGCTATACATATATTCAAAGTAAAAAAGGCCAAAGTTCCCATAGTATCGCTAACCTACGCTGTCACGGAACTCTAACTTATATAAGTTTACATCACCTCTCAGTCGTATTGAATATCTAACATAAATATGCAGCAGATGGTGGTTGACCCCCATATTTGGAAACCTTCTAACACCCTGAAACCTATACCATAAATGAGAACAAATATTCCACGGCAAGTGCGTGTTATTTCCCTTTGAAAACTACAATGCACTTGGAGTTAATATTCATCAAATTAACCGGTTGCCCAAATTTGGTGCAGGAACCAAAGTGAGTACAGGAATGTCAGGATCCTGTACCAACCACTTTGAATTGAATTAAAGATAATTCATTTCCAATCCATAAGTTAATGTAAATTATAAATTATATGTAAAATATAAACCTATTTAAAAAATTTAATCAAGATAAGCTTACATATTCATTTTCAAAAAATTCACTAAAAGGAACTAGAAATGTATGTGAGAGGCCTTGTCCATGTTGTAAAACAGGGGTTAGGGTAAGTTTATTTAGCGTAAAGATAAGATAAAATAAGACAATTTCAATGACCAACATCCCCCCAACCTCATCTTGTTGTGTGTCCTTGCACAACCACTAACCTCTGCAAAAAAACAAAAAGTGGAAATAATCCTCCTCACTTCTGAATTTGAATAATAATCCTCGAACCTTTTGCTTTCACTTTCTTCACTTGAACCTTCCTTGTGAGATTGACTAACTTTTGAACATGAACTCTTAGGTGGGCTGCATGGAACTTCCATTTCCTTACTTGTATCTTCAGCTCTGACATTGTCACTATCAATTCTTCATTCATGTTCTTCAACATAGTGTTATGGTCTTGTATGCACTTGTTTAGAACTTCAAATTCATAAACCTGTTGTTTCAATTTTTAGTTTTGACTCGTCCTCTTTCCAGGGGCAGATTCCTTCACTACTTCCATTCCTTTGTCCTCTTCTTGAATTTTTATCTCTTCTACCATTGATATATGAGGAGCATCATCATTTCTTTCTTCCTTTTTCAACTCCTGAGTCTGTTCATTCGTTCTCAGAGGAACATTGTCTTCATGTTTTTCTTTTGTCTATTCTTTCATCACCTCTTTCTCGACCTCCTATCCATGGGTCACTTTATTCTTCTTAACTCTCTTTATCAAATATTCTAGAGGAACATCATTCTTTCCTCTTTATATTTCAGGCTAAAAACTAAAGCACTCAATGTTGCTACACCTGCCAACAATGAGAGATTGTCTTGTACCGACATATTTTCTACAAAGTATCAATTGGAGGATTTTCGGGAGAGGAACAACCTTTCTTAGAAGACTCTTAGTCTCTAATTACCTCAACTGTAGTAGCTGTTGTAGGTGTATTTTTTCTCGAAGAAGCATGATTACCCTTCATTAATCCCCGTGCAAACCTCTGATATGGTCATGGCATTTCAACCTTGTCTTTTTCATTTTTTTTCGATTTCTTCTTCATGGACTGGGGTTTAGTGGTCTTGAATTATTTATCCTTGTCATTATTTTTCATATTCTACTTCATGGGTTTGGATTTAGTGGCCTTGGATTTCTCATCCTTGTCACCTCCCGAGAGAGGTTTATTCTCCTTTCAATGTTAGGTATCCTTAGATTTAGCAGTCCCTTTACATTCCTTCTCTTGTTGGCTCTTGTCACGAGCCCTTTTTACAGTGATCCATTCTTAAACGACTTTAGAAATCCTCTCCATGTAGTTACCTTGTTATCTAACTCCTTCTTGAACAGAATTTTAATCAACCCATAATGAAAAAGCTTGAAACCAGTTTGATTCTTTTGGCTTTTCTGTACACTCTTAGACATATTATAAATTTTCAACATAAAGTAAGGAAAGTTAATTAACTTGTCTAATTCAAAATGCATTAGCAGTCGGATATGGTATAGGTAGGTTAAATAATACCTCCCTTGGAAGGTAATAAATTTCTGAAGGATATACAACAAGTGTCACCACTTCTTGATCATTTCAGTTCTTTGTACCCCTACTTTCCAATCCACCGCACAGTCAACCTTTATAAAACAATTGTGACATGCACCCTTCTCTATCTCACCTTTATTAAACATCTTTTACCCTGTAGCAAGTAGCTCGGTAGCCTGTGAGATGGATTGCTCGGTTACTTTGAATTACAGAGAGCCCACAATGGTCGTTCTTACATCAAAACTTTGTGCAAATTCTTGAGCAATGGCGGAATCATAGCCATAAAATTTGTATAGAAAGGAGAGAAAAATGGTTTCCTGCAACATAGCTAAGCTACCTTCATATTCCATCGTTCCCTCTAAATCTTTAACAAATCAAGGCTCGATTCAAACCAGCACCATAAAACTCAAAAAACTATCACTAATTATAGTCCCATAACATGTTCACGGATAATTCCAGAGAAACTCCTCACAATATATAATCTTCGTCACTCGGGAAGTGCAGGAATGACTATTTTTTATGCCATGTGATCACTTTATCGGATGATAATCCAAATTGCATGCATTTGGCTCCCAATTCACAATTTGACAACGTCCCATCCCAACTTACATCACCAATTGGAGGAAAATACAAAAATCCGGTTAAGAGGGCGATAAATTCAACATAATTTTCAATACGGGTGAGTATTGATGATTAGGAGTGGCGGCTATAACCGTCATGCTTTCAAGACGTGGATGGAAAAATCGCACATGGTGGAGGTAAAATCATTTAAATGATGTAAAAGGCTCATATATAAATAGCAAGGGGTGAAATGACCTTCACACATGCACCCTGTCCTCATCATGAAATTTATTGGAAATCGTAGCGCTTGTTATAATAAAGTTTCCTAGGCCTATATCAATTCCTACACTTTAATTAATTGTCCCTTTCAAAATAAAACAATAATTTCATTTACATAAACATAAATATAGAGGCCATTATTTTCACATACGCCCATCATATTTCCTTTAAAGAAACAAAAAATTTGAAATCAATTTACAACCAATTCCAGTTATTTTTTTAAAACATCATAGTAAAATTCTCACATTGTAATAATATTTTTGTACTGAAAAAGGCTTCTTGTACTGGCATACTTAAATTCCTACACCGAAACACTAGGATTCCTACACTGCGATTCTTGTACTTGAGATAAAATTATTTATGTTATGAAATTAGCAATCAAATTACCTTTTTTAAAGACAAGTTGGATTGCATAGAAATTGTTTGCAGAGTTTGAGGATTTCTTTATCACCAAGTTCAAGTCTCACCAAGTTTCCAAATCTGAACAGATAAGGATTTCAAGAATTATCAGATTCTGAAAAATATATGAGGAAAAAAAGAAGTGGGACAGGGGTATTTGTAAAGAAAGGGAAGGAAAATCGCAAGGGACACTCAAAATAAGGTAAATTGATTCAGGGGGATATAGGAAAAGGGAATAAGGAAAACAATTTTCAAGGGTAAGAGGGAAGAATACAAATTGGGATAGGAAATTATATGAAGAATAGGAGGGACATTCAATCAGGGAAATAAAAGAAGAAATAGAGGGAAGATTGAGAAAAAGGAATAAGAAGAAAAACAGAGTATTTACCTTACGTAGTAAATGTCTCCGTCAAATAATGATGGATGAATTAAATGTAGTGCGAGTCTTGCATTACTTGGATAAAATTTGTCATGTTAATTTCCCTGAACTTGGTAAGGTATTAGTTTCTTCCAGTTTTTATCCTGCCACCAGAAGTCCTTGGGAAACTTTCTCAGTGAAAAATTAGTCATATATCATGATCAAGTAACATCCCATTTTATTTCAGAAATTTATCTGCTTGCCAGCAAGCTAGTTTTCAAACAGACCCTTACATGATTGCGCCACCAAGTTGATTTCACAGTCATGTGTTTTATTATTTTATTATTTTTTATGTATAATTTTTTTTTTTTTTTCTATTGGGAAAAGATCAATTCAAAATTCATAGTAGGCTGGTATCACTAACTACCATCTTCAAATGTGGTTATTTTTGAACTTGTTGTATAAAATATTCCCTAGTGGTGGGCCAAAAATATGTTTTGAGTCTATGCTCGTTCACCAAGAAAACAACTTCATGTCCATAAATGGTCTTAATTTCTATTGCTCTATTCTCGAAAACTTTAACTACCTCATATGGTACCATCTAGTGTGTTCAAATTTTCCCCTTAAAATTTTTAAACTTTGAATCATAAAGGAGTACCCAGTTACCTGGATGGAATTACTTCTTTATTATTAACATGTCATTCCATTTTCTGAGTTGTTGTGGCATCAATATAGTTTGTTGAACAACATCTCTTCTAATTTCGTCAAGTTCATTCAAATGAAAAAGGTGTTGTTGTTGTGCTTCCGAGAGATCTAAACCCAATTGGACTGCAGTTCTGAAGGTTTTAATCTGGAATTCAATCAATAAGAGGACTTTCTTCCCATACACTAGATATAAGGTGTATTACCTGTGTTATTCCTCCAGATAGTTCTGTAAGCCCAAAATGCTTCTGATAATCTTTTTTCCAAATCTTTTTTATGAAGATTGATTGTTTTGGTGAGAATGGACTCAATCACTTTATTAGTGGATTCTACCTGTCCATTTTCCTGCGAGTGGTACAGTGTTGATTTCATGTGCCAAACATTGTATTTATCTATAATTTTTTTTACCAAATTAGAAACAAATTGAGGTCCAGTTTCCGTAAAAATTTCCTTTGGAACAACAAATCCTGTAAAAAAATCATTAAATAAAAAATCAACAACAACTCTTTCAATAGAAAAAGGAATAGCTCTATATTCTACCTATTTTGTTACAAAATCTGTGCAAACCAACATATGTATTTCATATAAATATGTTAGGGCTATAGGTCCTACAAAATCAATGGCCCATTTTTCAAAGGGTTCTAACATAACTTGAGGACACAAAGGCATTTCATCGACTTGACCAGGTTGGTCCATTCGCTGACAACTAACACAATGCTTAACATACTATTTGGAATCTCTAAATAGGGAAGGCCAAAAGTAATCAGCGCGGAGAATTTTATATGTTATTATTTTGTCGGCAAAATGGCCCCCACAAGGTTCATCATAGGAAATTTTCAAAATATCAAACACTTCCTCTTCTCTCACACATCTATGGATAATAAGATTAGGTCATGTGTAGAAGAGGTCTCCTTGAATCCAAGAATATGAAGCACATTTTTGAATGATTTTCTGCCTCTCTCAAGCAGATAGGTGAGGTGGTGTTTTTCCTATGACAAGGTAATTATCTATATCAAGAAAACAATGAGAATTTGTTGAAACAACAAAAAGATGTTCATCAGGAAATCAATCATCTACATGAATTACTTCAACAGTTTTATTTAATCTGAAAATATAGTCAACTATGACATTTTATTTTCATAGCCTATCAATTACAGTAATATTGAATTCTTGTAGTAAAAGCAACCACATAGTTATCCTACTGTTAGTCAAAGGTTTGTTCATTAAATACTTTATGGCAGAATGATCTGTATGTATAAATACTTCATAACTTATAATGTAGTGTATTAATTTTTAAATAGCAAAAAATACGGCTAGAAATTCTTATTCGTTTACTATATAATTCAAGTCAACAGATGACAATTTTTACTGATATAGTAAATAACATAGGATTGTTGATTTTCTTCATGTCCTAAGCCTGCACCAATGGCAGTTTCTGAGGAATCTGAGGAAATATGAAATGGAAGGGACCAATTAGGCCCCCTCAATACTAGTGCCTGTACTAAGTTTCCTTAAAATCCTAAAAATCTCGTTGGCAAGCCTCATTCCAAGAGAAAATGTTATCCTTAACTAATAATAGAAAAAGAGGGGCAATTATCCTAGAAATTTTTTCAATGAATCTCTGATAATAACCCGCATGTCCATGGAATCTTGTCACCTCCCTTTATGTTTTAGGTGAAGGAAGATGTATAATAACTTCTATTTTGGTCAAATCTACCTAGATACCCTTATCATAAATAAGATGGCCAAGGACCACCCCTGCTTTGCACATCAATCTAAATTTCTTATCACTCAAAGCAAGGCAAACTTCTTGACACCAATTAAGCACTTTATTTAAATTTATAATGGATTCCTTAAAAGAATTACCAAATACTAAAAAATCATCCATATAAACTTCTACACACTCAAGGTCAGCAAAAATAGCCAATACTTCCCTCCAAAAGGTAGTTGCAGCATTACCAAGTCCAAAAGGAAGCATTATGTAAGAAAATGTCTCGCATGGACAAGTGAAGGTAGTCTTGTCCTGATCCTTAGGTGAGATTTTTATTTGGTTATAAAAATTGAAGCCATCTAAAAATTAAAAGTATTTTTACCTTCAAGGGTTTCTAGAAGCTAATCAATAAAGGGAAGGGGAAAATAATTCTTGAGATTGGTTATATTTAATTCTCTATAATCAATACAAATGTATCATATCCCATCCTTCTTTGGGACTATCACTATTAGAGAGACCCAATGACTATCGAATATAGGATAGATAAAACCGACATCTAAGAGTTTTTGTAATTCTTTTTTAATAATTTATCTTCGTGCAGGATTCATTTGCCTTTGGGATTTTCAGATAGGTCAGGAACCTTCCTGAATATAAATATGATGAGTACAGGTTTCAGGAGGAATTCCCTTCATGTCTTCATAACTCCATGCAAAGGCACCAAGATGGTCTCATAACAAGTTTATAAGTTTCTCTTGTTGGGATAAGTCCATGTATGAACTAGTCTATAAATATTTTAATGGACTAATCTAAACAAGAGTGGTGTCAGGCTTGAGAACACTTGTGGTGGATACTAGACTATAGTGATGAGGGTGAGGACTGGGGATCACAATTTTCTTGAAAACCTTGACTAAAGATCTGATGAAGTGACTCAAAATTCTGCATAGTGTCTAGGTTGTTCAGGAAATATTAGATCACACCCTCCTCAGTCGACTCTGTATATTGATGGATCAAAGAAAGAGACTAAGTCTCCTCATTAATTTTATGATAATCCAACCATAAGGTATCTTGAATCTCCTGAATATATCTGGCAGGTGGGTACAAGGTGAAATTTTTCCTAACATCTCCATGGGAAATATACCACCTGAGTGACATCCCATATAGGCATCTACTATGGCAATCCATGGTCATCCCAAGATCAAAGGGTGTCCCTTAATAGGATTCTTTTGTTTTAACACAATAAAATCTCTGGGTACTCCCATGAATCAATCGCGACAACTACATCATCTAACACGCCATCTAGCTTAATTTTATATCTATTAGCAAGTTCAAGCACATTGGGGGTAGGACGAATGTGAGTCAACCAAATTTGCTCCATGGTTTCCCTAGTAATAACATTGATATCCACTCTAAGGTCTATTAACACATTGGAGACAAGGACATCACCTATTTAAATAAAGACAATTAGGTTTCCTAGATCAGTATATTTTTCCATTTGAACACATCATGTCATCAACTCAATTGCTCTTCCAACAAACTGGATAGTGTGAGGTTCAACTCTCTTCCTTTCTTCTTTTTAAGGAAGAGTTCCTTAGAAATATTGGTATGTATGGGAATCTCTTTAATAGCCTGTAGTAGATGGACCTTTATATATATATTCCTTATCTCGGAGGCCAGTTCATACTCACGAGTGGGGTTATCTTTCGCCATAACCAACCTCTCTGGAAAGGGAGGTTGGTTTGAAGAAGAAGGTAAGGATTTTGAGTGTGTGGAAATAGGTTGAATGGTGTCATCATTGTTTAAGTGATTAGGGGTTTCCTCCTCAATTTTTTCCTCAATTATCACTGTAGTTTGTTTTTGTTTTTGTTTTTATAAATTTATTAGCCTTCTCGATCTGAGCTAGAGGTCATTAACCCCAACTGGCGTGGCCTGGTGAATAGGGAAAGGAAGCGGTCTGATAGAATGAATCATTTGCAATGCTTTATTATTTGGATTAGGCACTAGTTGTGAAGGCAATTGAGGTGGTCAAAAAGGTGGTGGTAATGGAAATGGCGGCATAGACTCAGTATGTTGAGGCAATGCTACTGGTACCATTGGTTGTATCATGGGATAAGGTGCATATAGTGTAGGATATGATTGTGTCGGCATGGGATAAGAATAATGTGAATGTGGTGGTACCATCCATCCTTGTTGCCAAGGAGAAGGAGATTTCTGATATCAAAAATGATGCTCATGCTTCCAAGACTGAGGGTAACTCACATTCTGATAGGAATAATGAGGTACATTATAACCAAACAATTATGGTGCAGGTTCAGGAATCATACATGTACCTACTTGTGGCCATGGTTTTTGTGCTCCCATAGCATGCAGTGGCTCAGGTTCCGAATTCTCTTCTAATATTGCTTTTAAACCCGGTATGGATGGGAATTCTTCAGTAGGATGCTTCCCTACACATAATACACAAATGTTAGCACTCTTAACATATGTAGGACATTCACGTAAAAGATGAATTTTTCTACACTTTGGACGATAAATGGATAATGTTTCTTGTTCTTTTACTAATTTTTTATGAAATTTAAGAATCTATATGTTGACTAACAATATTCATAATTTCAGTTTTCATAGTTTCCATATTATTTTCCAAACCAATGATCATAGCGTATGTAGATCCAAATTTGCTATTTTTAGAATTGTTCCTGATTTCCTTACTAGATCTAGATTGATTTAGTGAGAACTTCCTGCACAATTCACAAATTTTATCAAAATTCTTTTGATAAATATCTCCTTGTCCTAACAAATTCAAATTATTTCTAAAACCATATGTAAGCATTCACATAAATAAGGTTATAAAAGTTCTTAGATCAAATTTATGTTTCGACCTTTGAAGGATATATAAAAACCTTTCCAAATAATCTTATAAGGTCTCATCTTCACCTTATTCAATAGTGAAAATCCCATCCTGCATTTCTCTTGTCTTGCAATATTCCTAATATTTACTTAAAAACACCCTCTTCATTTGGTCCCAAAAAGCTATAGTATTCCCTCCTAGTCCCATGAACCAGTGTAAAGTTAAATCCTTGAGAGTTGCAGGGAAGAGTTTTAGCTTATGGGAATCTAAAGAATAATCATATCTTCTACACAATATATCAAATTCAAACAAAAATGAATCTGGGTCTTTGTGCACTTTACCATGAAAATGTGGAAGAACAAATGGTGGGATTTTCTTCATCTGAACCACTGCATGTGGATCCACAACCAGAAACCCAAAAGTAGATTAATCCACTAGTGGTTGGTTCTCACAAGTGGATGAATTTTGACTATGGTTCAAATTTGTCTTTTGAGCCCAAGTAGTCGCCTTCTTCCCTCCCACTGGTTGTAAAATTCCTACACTATTGTCTCCAGAGTCCAGGTGGATGGTACCTGCGTGGTGGGTTTGCGTCTGTATGGAATTTTGGCTTGCAATAGAAGGCTCAATGTGAGAAAAAAATTTCAATTTATCATTGTTTCCTTTTCCCTTATGGGGCGTAGGACCCTTACTTCTCCTAGTCATACATTTTAAAAGAAATAAACTAGAAATAATAAACAAAACTCGAAAACAAAAAAACATAAAAAAAAACTTGTTAGAACAAACCGAATCAAATGTTGCAGTTGGAAGAAAAAAATGCGTCTGCGACACACAAATAAATACCAAAGAAATTCCTTCAAGCAATAAAAGCACACTGCACTTGAAAAAATAAAGAAGACTTACCTATCACTGCATAAAAATAAAAACCAAATCTTTACTTAAATTATTTCAATTCTTCCTCGGCAACGGCGCCAAAATGTTGGGTGTCAAGACTGCAATTCAATTCCTCAACACTTAATTGTCAAACCAGGGCTACGTAAGCTTTGAGGCATAGCACAAGTAATGCCAAATATTATGGATTTAACACAGCAAATCCTACTTCTATTCCTGCAATTAAATCATTTGAAATCTGAAAGAACAAATTATAAGAAAACCTTTCAATCCTTACTTTCACTTGCAAACATAATGCCACCACTCCACTCTAGAAACTGGATTCACTCGAAAATAACAATCAAAGACTTTATTGAAAGAATTAAATCATGTCACTCAATAACTTAATCATAAAACTAAAAAGGATTCATAAAGAAAATATGTTCTTGTACTTTAGTTCTTGCACTCGAAAAATAGAGTAAGATAATGTTCTGTGTTTTTTCAATTCTATTTCCTATACCATAATGACCCTATTCATGTACTAGAATGATTTTATTCTTGTACTCAAAATTATTATGTTTATGTACTAAAACCAATCTGTTCATGTACTAGAACGATTTTGTTCTTGTACCAGAATGAACCTATTTATACACTTGGCAATATTTCATTCCTTAATCAACAAACCAAAATGTTGTGTTATCAAGGACGAAATCGAAAAGTGTGGAAAGGAAAACTTCAACTTAGGCAAAGATAAAAGAAATCCCAAATCATTGTGTGTTCTTTCAAATGTAAATTACAACTCTAGAATATGAACTACGAAAGCCAATTGGAAACTTATCATTCTTAATGCAAATATTAAACTCGTGTGTTTCAATAGAAGATCACTGCATAAAGATGTACTATACTTATATTCCCTCTGAACATTCAACACCATGTCAAATATGTTCATGTGTGTAAATGAATTCAACATCAAATGAAAAGATTTATTTTACAGTCTTGAATCTGAATAACAATAATCAGTGATTCATGTACTTAGATACTCCATTAAGCAAATGATTAACAAAGCAAGGAATGTGGTTTAAACGTAATAGTTTATAGAGGTAGATGAGTGTTTGTTGGCCCTCAATTTTGGTCATTTTTTCTATCCTAAATCCATCTATTTACCACCATATTCCATCTTATTTCACCCATATATGCCTCATTTTATTATTAGTTTTCATATTTAGGTAACTAAATTAGGTTTTTCAATTTTTAGAATTTTTTTGTAAAAATTTGGTTTCGAGAGTAATGTTGGACTGCATTAAAAATTCCCATAATAGCTTCATTGAAGTCATATGTGCAGGACACCTGGGAGAGATCTGAGCATATATTTGGAAATTTTGGGAACCTTGGATGGAGAAACACCTGTTGGTTTTGTCAAACTAAGCAAAAACACGCTCGGTCAACACAGGTCAAACTTGACCCGTCATTCAAGAATCCCTAGTAAAAAGGGGCAGATTTATTATTTTGAGGGATTTTTCCTGATTTTGTGAACCAGAATGGATGAGTTCGACCTATATGGATGGGATTGGGATTGATAGGACTGTTAGATACGTTATAGCAAAAAAAAATCTGATTTTCCTATTTAAACAAAGTTTATGGACCATTCAAATATTTAGAACGTATGTAATTTTATATTGAGACTATTGGAGACTTTGAGATAATTTTAAGAACCCGTTCTAATGTTCTATTGGATGTTCATGATGTGGATGCTTTATTAATTTTGTTGTAGCTGAAGAGTTCTTCAAGTGTACAACGCAAGGCTGGAGGGCCCCCATACCAAGCTAAGTAAACTTTGGTTAAATTAGCATAGTTTTAATGCAATGGTTCTTCCTTCAGATTTATGATTCAATCATTTAGATGTGTTATGATTTCTTATGATTGATGGATGAATATTGGTTTAAATCTAATTTTCATACGAAAGTACAACCAATAAATTAAGTTAAATTCTCTTTCTATCAAATCATAAACAACAACTAAAATTCATCCTCTTTACATTTCTTGAATTCTAGTTTATAATTTGATGCAATGGTAATAATGCTGAAATAGAACCCTATAGAAAGAAAACCAGGACCTCCTAATTTAGGAGCCTCTTCTCTTACTTTCTACACATCATAAACTATTTCTCTTTAGTTTCCTTTCTTGAATTGTTTCTTGAATTTCCAGTTTTAATGCAACAGTAATATTGTTGGAGTAGAATTGTGAAGAATGGAAACCAGGACCTCCTAAGTTAGGAGCCTCTTCTCTTGCTATCTACACATCACAAACTATTGCTCTTTAGTCTCTCTTCTTGAGGATAGTATTGTGGGGAAGGACAACCAGGACCTCCTAAGTTAGGATCCTCTTCCTTCGCTTGTTGCATCTTGAAACAAAGACTTTTTAGTTTCTTTAAACTTACAACTTATATTTGTAATATGCATTTCCATTATTGTCATATAAACAACTACTTCCTACACTAATAAACCCGAATACTTTGGTTTTCTTCTAATTCTACAAACCCAAATTGACAAGTAAAACACTTGCATTAGTTTACTTAGTAAATTTACCCAACAGTGCATTTACATAGTTACAATATATGTATTTTGATCGGAGTATGGTGTTTATCCCCGCTTGCTAAAAAGAGATAAATATTTAAACAAAACTTAAACGTTCAAACCCTACATTCCTAACCATTAACTGAAAATGATTCAAGAGGAAAACTTCCCATTGTTAGCCCCCTAATTTGCTCTCTTTTTTCCATTTTCCCCTTCCTAAATCATAACCATTTACCTCTGTTTTACCTCTTTTATGCACCCTCATCTTGCACTAGTCCAAGGACAGTGACATATTTCGTATAAACTTTATCTTTCATACTTTTAATTCAACTTAGCATTAATTAATAATTTATTACATGATTTCTTACTTTTAATCACTCTTTGTAACTTATCGATATCTCCAATGTTTATTTGGTAGTTAGAGTACTTATCGTGACCGTTGATCCTAGTGCAGGATCGGATCCTGCACCGTTGCCAGCACAGCAAATCCTTGCAGCAGATCTGAACCTCCTTGATCACCACCTCATTTTGAGGAGCTTCAGCCAAGACAGCAAGATCAATCCAAAGGCAGCCGAGACCGAATCTGTGAAGGACGAAAGCTGGAGATTGGCTACGGCCAGTTTTGCTAGCTGTCTAATTTTGAAGGTCGAAAAGCTAAATTCTGCATTTGGTTATGTAATCGGTTGAATGATCTATTTTGGCCTTAGGCCAAAGATATATATAATTTAGAATGTAAATAGGACTAAGGAGATTTTTTTGATAGGAGAAAAGAACAGATACACAGCCAGAGAGGCGGTAACAGGTTGTTGTATTTTGTTATCGCCCAAATCTGGGTTGGACAATGTGTTAATTTATGTACTTGCCTCAGCGAATTAATAAAAGGGAGCTCCACCTCATGTTTCACAAATTTCATTTCTGCATTTGAGCTGATAAATTGATTAAGGTATTGAGCAGCATTTTTATTTAAAAGGGAAACGCGTTGGTTGGCTAGGGCCTAGCCAACCCAGCACGTTTACCCCATTTCTCGTTTTCCTGTAATTTGTGTTTACATTGTCAAGTGTGATTTAATTTTAAGCACATGCATTCTTGTCTGAGTGAAAGCGGATCCGTTGTGTGAAGTAGATAAATTTCCTTTTCCTGCAATTGCCTTTCCTGCACTTGATTTCAGATTGGTTTTCTTCTGCCTGGTCCAAGCAGGAGAAATAACCCTGCACCAGTGCACGTTGGTGTGATATCTCCTTTTTTTCAATTCTATTTGATTGGTTTTCCCCGCCTGGTCCAAGCAGGAGAAATGAACCTACACGAGTGCACGTTGGTGTGATGCAGCAAGCCTTCTTAGTCTACTTCCCGCAATCTTATTTCTTTTATTAAATTCTTATGACAGGATAAATGTATATTGATTGTTTCTTTATTCCTACACTCTGTTAAGATCAGAAACATTCACTTTTTATGTGTGCAATTTGATTTAACAGTATAATAGCACTTGCAATAATTAAGCACTCATTTTAAGAATTAAATGCTAAGTGGAGGAAGGTCTGATCCGGTGCAAGAACTAGTTTCTTGCCACAGGATCTGAGTGCTTTGAACCTGGAAAAGTTCAAGCCCTTGCATGAAGTAAAAATCCTTTAGTAAAGACACCATTTATACCTTCTGCATAAATCTATGTTCCTACACTAGTGCAAGCAGACTGCGATAGTGCAGGACAGATTAGTGCAAGAAGAAAATCTCTAAAGGAGCAGGTTTAAGGGCCCATCTGATGAGACTACTAAGTTTCTCTGCTAAAGAAAAACACACACTCAGTAGTTAAAAAATAATTATCTAGAGTGATTGCCTTTTATATTTAATTCCCTCTTGCAAATGCATTATTCCTTGTTCCAGTCTTAGATTATTTTGATGGTTCAAGTTGCCTTTTTCTCTTTTTAATTTGATTCTGCAATCTTTCCTTTAAAGAAAGTAGGGATTTATATTAGGAAGATTCATACCATCTCTGGCATTTCCTGTGCTTCGTCTCTAAGTTTATGGATCCACCAGGTTGACAAATTAAGTGTTGAGGAGTTTGCTTAAATGTAATTCCTGCACCCAACACTCATACCAAATAAATATTGTTGTGCTTTAAAGAAATACAAAAAATTATTCAATATAAATGAAATACCCACACTTAACACATATGAACCCTCAGATCTGAGATCACTTCAACAAAAGAGAAATAAACACACAAGAGATTTATCAATCTTGCACACTCACCATTAAGAAGCAACCTTCACACCAGTCATTCTTGTACTTAACACACACAAGAATAAAGTTGGAAGAATGATCTAGTTTGGTTGTGTTTGGGTCCTATAAATTATAATGATCAATTGATGATTATCTGGTTATTTATTTTGGGAATTTGGGCATAAATTTTCGCCTATCAATCACTAGGTGTCATATCCTAAAGGTTTGCTTTTCCAGAGAGCCATTTAGTTCTTCAATTCATGTGGCCAAGACAAGTCTGAATATTTGGGAGATTTTTGTTTGCATATAAATTCTAGGTCAGATCATGTTGCAGGTGTTTTCATGGTAAAGTGCTGAGAAGCAAATTTCCAACAGTATATCCGGTGCTTCAAATCGACTTCCGCATCAAAAGATAGAGAAAGTTGAAGTCTGCTCTTCAAAACCACAAATAAAAGAAAAATGCCTAAGTGTGAAATTATCTATTTGAATTATTTAAAATAATTCAAAAATAATTTATCAATCCAATCTCTAAACCATTAAAAATACATTTATTTCCATGCATCAGCCAATAATGAATTTAACGAATTCTGAAGTCAAAATCAAAAGTCAAACAAGTTTGTGACCTCACCCGGCACTTCACACATTAAATTTCCTTAATGTAAAAGGCCTCAAGATGTGTGAATATATTTCATACATTTTATTTTTACAGATAGGAGGCTGAAAGAAAATGAGATTTGGGTAAATGAGTTTTATAGATAGGAGACTACGTTAAAACAAGAGTTACAGGTGAAATGAAATTTTGGCTGGAAATTATGTGAGGCTGAGGTAAATGAGGCTAAGGTGTAAAATAAATTTACCGGTACAAGTGAAATAAATTTACAGGTACAGGTAAAATAAATTTAAATTTACAAGTGCAGGTGAAACTAATTTACAAGTACAAGTAAATGAGGTTACAGGTGTAAGTAAAAGGAGGCTCAACAAAAATGAAATTTCACAAAAGGAATTGAACCAGAGCGAAAAGTCACTTATGTTCATTTATTTTCCTGTATATTGGCACAAAGGAATATTTAAATTATTTTGAGATTGAAAATCATTTTAACTAGCAATTGCACCACACATTGCAAAGGAAAAGTCGTAAGGTTTTGGTATAGGAAAGAATAACATATAAGAAAGAAGAGGTAGTAGGAACTTTCTTGGCTCCAATTGATCCTCCAGAATAAGGGGTGGAGAACTATGTTTACTGGACCTCAAATCAAAATATCCATATTGGGTAATTGATGTGGAACAACTTCTTTGTTATTAATTGCATGTAAGATGTGTTTTTTCATAATGGATGAGACATTTTAGCCAAAGTACTCAAGACCTCTATATGACGAAATCTGCATGTTTTTTTTATCCTGCATGAAGGATGCACTTGGTTTTTATCACCAAGTTGGGCAGCCTTCACCCTTCCACGAAATTATTTGCTTCTATCACATTCGCAATGTTGAATTCCTCTGATACTACTCCTAGAACTCTGGCTCTGCTCTACAGCTAGAATTATTTAATGGAATAAAAAATTATCACTATGACATGTTGTACTTCATAAGAGACTACTAAGAAGCTTAAGTATGGTAAATCCACCTTCACCTGTCATTTGAACACAGAGCAGCATAGAGTTATCTTAATCTTCAATTTTATGGATAAGAAACATTTGGGCCCTTTTTAACCCTTGGGGATGATTAATTATTCTTAGTTCAGATAATTTATGTTAATAAATTATCTATGATCATATTTCCATAATTCCTCTTTGAACGACCAATATTCCACTTCTTTGGAACTTTTCACCTCAGTCAGAATAACAAACATCATGAATATCCAAAAGTAAGAAGCAAAAATCAGCTCAAATCTAGCGACTTCTTTAAGGATCATAATTCGAGACTTTAGTGCCTTTTAAAGATCATTTATTTCCCCATCAAATAAAAAGCAACAATCAAATTTTGTAGTGACAAGATTGGGAACAAATTTTAAATGTAATAACTCTCTTCCCTAGTGATAGTAAATTTTTGTTTTGAAATGAAATTATTTTCCCAATCTTTTAAATAATAGGTTCCTCCGCAAGTGACCCTTTAGAGATACCTTTTTTCTCGACTGATTGCAATAGGTAAGTGACTTTTGTCTAGTATTTTCTGATTCATTGAATTTAAGGGCAGAGGTAAAGAGACTACAAGAGAAAAAAGAGCAGAGTGACTAAATGTCAAATGAAAATAACATTGAGGAATCTCTTCTGATTTTCTCATGTGGGTCTTCTTCAATTGATGAGGTAGTAGGAACTTTCTCCTCCAGAATAAGCAGTGGATAATTATGTTGAGTGAACTACTACTCATGTAACTTTGACTCCTCCTTACAATTGGAATGTTTCTCTTCCCATAACTCTATCTCGGGTTATATTTCTAGATTTCTCTTGTTTATGAATAAATTGTCTCTATATCACTATTGTCTATCTCTTTTTGAGCGCTTACTTGAATCAGTGAGATAATGTAGCTCATCTGGATTCCAAAATCCTTGAGTAACCCATTTTCTGAAGAGTCCTCTTCTGTTTTTAATTCTACTATTTGGTCCTCCATAGCCTTGTCAACGTCGTTTCCTTCTAAAGAATCATACATTCTTGATAATTATCCATTGTCCTGCTTTTCTTCTTCCATATACTTCAAATCTAAATGAATGGAACATGAGATAAGCTTCGTGACATTTTCCAAATTCCAAGTTTTTTCATTACACTTCTCACATGTATTAGGTTAAATGGATTCCATACATTCAAAGTTATGTCTTTTTAGGGCTTGTTGTAAGGTTGGAAGCTTCTCTTCACCATGTCTCCTTTCTTCTGTATCCTTGACTTTGATACAAACAATTGTTACCGACCCCTTTAAAGGTAAATTTAGTGTTATTTAAAAAATGAGAATTATGAACATTAATCATTATTTCTCAAGATAAATCATGTCCTTTGAAATAATTTGGAAATTTAAAAATATCACATATTTAAAGAAAAATCATCATTAATTTAATTTTTTTATATATTAAGAAATAATATTCATGAATTATAAAACAGTGGTAACATTTTAATTTTTTATATATTAAGAAATAATACCCGGTGAATTATAAAACAATTGTAACATAAATAATATATAACAAAAAAAGCCATATATTTTTGGAATAATAAAATAGTTGTAACAAAAATATATTTGGATGTATGAAAATTTAGTACATTTTATGAAGTAAAATTTTAAAAGAATAATGGTTATAAAAAATTAAAAATAATTTTATTAAATAATTAGTTTAGATCTTGAGCTAAGATTGATTTAGGCCAGCTTAGTTCCCCCCTATAAAGAGACTACATTCCACATGAATACCATGGGTCAATACCATGAGCTGTATTTATAGTTTATCATTATTTATTTTATTATTTTTATTTTTTATTGTATTTTGACCTATTTAAAATTTTCATTACATTATGTCAATCTTTTTATTTAATTTACTTTTATTTTTAATTTTGTGTAATTTGACATAGTCAAAATGTTAATCATGACACTACAACCTTTCTATTATACTTTGTTGGAGAGCATAGTAGCATAAAAAGGTAATATTTAAATATATAAATAGTTATTTTCCTTTTTTTTATATTGTTTTTTATCCATATAATATAAATTAATTGGTTTTTGTGGAGTTTAATTTTAAGATATAAATTTTGTTATAAATAAAAATTGTATAATACAGAACAAGAAAAACTATGGATGTATGAAAATTTAGATACATTTTATTAAGTAAATTTTTTTTTTTTTTTGTAAATTCGGTAGGACCTTCTATTTTCTATTTATAAAAATAGGATAGGCTGCAAAATATAAAGTTCTTTCGATGGCCTCAACCTGCCCGGAGGAAACCAGGTCTGTTGGCCATCTAAGTGCATGAAAAGCTTGCCAAAATTGAAATTGTCTCTTTCTTCTATATGCCGCTTGAACTAACTGTCCTACTACAGCATTATGATCAAGACGATAACAGAAACTAAGTACAGCAACTATCAAGAAATGCATACAACAACTTCCTATACAAGTTATCCATCAGAAGAAGAAACTGGGGCTGGGTCCTTCACATTGGACCCAAGCATATCTACTTGTTGCATCTGCTGGAGCAGCTTTTCAATGCGTCCAATCTTGTCATCTATTCTCTGGATTCTGTCAGTTGCTTGATATTGGGTGATTTTAATATGTTGCTGCTGACATTGAATATCCTCCAGCATATCTTTGACCTGAGGTTCAATCTTTAGCTGTCTTGCTTTGTCCTGGGTAGGCTGAAAACTTTGCATTGCCTTTGCAAGAAGGCACTTCACAAGCCAGTATGTATGGATGGTCTGGTTAAGTAAAGTAAGTCTACCACGGGTGTTTCCAGGATCCTGGATGAAGTCCAAAATCTCTGCTTCAGCCTCATTGTCTTCTGGTTCAATCTGCAGGTCTCTTTCCCAGCCTCAAATTTGTTGGCGCACTGGTGAAGAATTACCCATGATGTAACTAACAACCAGGTTCTCCAAATGTTCCTGGTTAGTTTTTCTACCTCTTTTCTTTGAAACTTGCTCTGGCTGCACCTTCTTCTTGCCTTTGGCAATCTCAGACCGTAAACGGTGTTTCCCCATATTTATCCTGTGCCTATACAAAGAGTGAAATAGGCATGAAAGAACATACAGCAGGTTAGCGAGACTGTTCAAATGAAACGGGGTTGCAGACTGCTTGTGTCTGTCCCAAGAACCATAATTAAATCTGCCAGGGCGTGACTTAATGACCCAGGGTTGTCGCTGCCACGATTCAATTTTCATAACAGGGCTATAGATATAGAAAGGACGAGGGTTGCGGCGCCAATCATACCAAACTCCAAGATTGATGTTATGGAAGACTCTGAGCAAAGAGCAACTATGAACCTGCAGGTGTAAAGCATGCGTCCGGGCATGGGTGCAGGGGTTGTAAAATAAAATGTTGTGAAATACATTGATACCAGAGTGACAAAGCAGCTGCCCGTGAAGAGTCTGTGACCAGGCATGGGTGCAGGGATTGTAGAAATTAACACTATAATAGACATAGACAGACGCTGGCAACCTCTGGACGGTATTTGGCCAGCATTATGGCGACTTGTTGTAACCTCCATGCAGACTGAGAATAGGGCTAAGATGCATCTCACCCCCGTCAGCCCTAACACACTGATTTTCTAGGGGAATGGCATTTCGATGGACTGTAACAGCGAAAATTAAACACGGGTCTCTAAAACAAGGTTGGACAGATTGGGGCGGGGGAATAAACAACCTAAGAAACCAACAATTAACCCAACTAGCAACGAGCTCAAGTTTTCCCAGCAAGCAAGAGGGCCGGTTTTCAAAGCAAGGAATATGAGATGAGGAATACTGCTATAACATCTACAAATCTGCTTGAAGTCATAGGTCGCAGATTTCTTGAGGTTGCAAGTCGCATATTCCCAAAGGTCGCAAGTCGCAGAGGTCGCCAAGTCGCTAAGTCACATCCCCCATTAAATGCCCGACGGCGCGACCCAGCGACCCTGCGATTAGGTCGCAAGGTCGCAGGCCGCATATTTGCTGAGGTCGCAGGTCGCAGGTCGCATATCTGCCGAGGTCGCAAGTTGCGGATGGTCCAAGACTGGGTCGCAAGGCAGCCCAACCGTCGGGAAGCTGAAAAGTCAGGGACCCCAAAGGGAAAACTTTGCTCTATAAATACTTCCTTCGGGAACTTGTTTAAGGATCTTTTGTTTGGGACTCGAGCTGAGTATATTGTATTACCAGAGGATTATACATTGAAGCATGAATACAAGCATTTTGAAAAATCCCTTTGTGGATCTGGTGTTGTCATATGTATGAGGACTATTGAGTATTATGTTTCCAGTTTCTGAACGTCTTTAGATTAAGGGAACTGTATATTTGATTCATATCACAATTGCATAACAGTTTTCTGAGTATGTTAATGGTGGTTGAGTTCATTTCACCTTCTTAACGAACGCTGATGGCTTTGTTTATTAGCATTTGTGTTACCATTTAAAACTTTTAGAAAGTGAATGGTGTTCTTGTCATGAGGAATTGTTTCCTTTGTGGTCAGAGCAGCTTACAAGCATTACCCTAATGAAGTGTTGTTAACAACACTTCCTTCGGTCTTCATGCTTTATTATTTCCTCTTGCTACTCATAGTGTTTCATGTACATTTAATGCATCAATTATATGTCTTGTATCATTTGATTAGGTGTGTATCCACTGTTTTATAGAGTTTAAGCGAGACCCAAAGAAAGGAGAAATCAGCGGTAGCCGGACCCACACCCCGGACGGGATCCCTATTCCAAACGGTTCAAGGTCTAATTAGGACCTTTTACCGGGGAGATCCCCTGTTGTTGGCCGGACAGATTTTCCCGTCAATAGAATTGGCGCTAGAAGGAGGGCCAGATGACAAGCTGAGCCCTTAGAGCCTGCAGTTAATCTCATATCTGTAATGGCTCGTTCCCAAATCATTCTCCTGAGATGTTTTTCAGATTTTTACGAGCATCGATACTTCATCCCCGATGAACTTATGTATCACTTGTCCCAGCTAAAATTCGATGGTGAAAACGGAGTGTCCATAACCCGACACCTTTCAGATTTATGTGACTTTGGTGAGTGCTACGAAATTGACAATGAAGGTTTGATTTGTTTTCTTTTCTTCCTCACTCTCGAAGGTCGGGCTAAGCAATGGTGCCGCACATTGCCGGAAGCTTCCATCCACTCGTTTGAACAACTCGCCAGTGAATTACAACAAGCTTTTCACAGGTACGATTTTCAAAGTGTATTGATAAAGCTAAATGACATCAGAATGGAACCTCATGAACCTCTTGATGAATTTTCTATCAGATTTGTTCATTATTGTTTTTAGTTCCCTGAAAAGGATGTCGATTGGGAGTTTTTAAGTGAACAATTCAGCTATGTGATTCTCATTTCCCTTGAACAATTTCAGTTAGCAACCCAGTCTGAGCTTAGTGTTCCCTATGACGACCTACAAGTCAATGGCTTTTCAGACTTTGAATCTTTCACGCACCATGTCGAATCAGAGTTTGAAAACCACAGTGGCTCATTACCTCTCCCGGTTCATGAAACCTACCTCGAGCCCACTCGATGTCCCCCTGGACACAGTCCTAAACCTGATTCACATACTGATTATGAATTGACTCCTATCTCGGATGCAGTCGATTCCCTTACAGGGCCTGCCAGATCATTGTTTTCTCTGAATGACACGGATGCGCGTGTTGAAAAGCCTTGTATGGTTAACGCCCCTGCGACTCAATCTATTCGTTCATTATTCCCCGATTTATTTCACGACCCCGCCACACCAGTAATTTCTTCGAGACATTAAAAATTTTCTTATACTGGTATTGGCGACAATTATAAGCACGCAGATGGTGTTTCACAATCACAGTTCAAAATCGATGAATCTTTTAGATCTGATCTTTCTCACTCAGAATCTTTAGACAACCATAGGAGCGATTTCCTGTCTGGGCAACCTCAAGATGTCCTCTTTATTGATCCATCCCAATCAATAACCCCTGGGGAGCCCAACATGCCAGGTACCCAGCTTAATCAAATCAATGGTTACAGCGACCCATGCTTATCTGAAAACATACTCAATCATACCGCTGAGGACTATCACTCGCGTCTCTTTGCCGACCACATGGAGACATTAGAATTCGATGAGTCGCTTTGGGAAGATTCAAGTACCCATCAGAAAATTGAAGCGCTTCAGCTTCTGCCGACCGTTTCTGAAATGACGATCCCCAAGTACCATGCTCCTCCTAGCATAACCATGTCGAATTCACCCCACCCTCACAAATCTAGAGAAACGAATACATCGATTTATCAATCTGTCAGTGTGCAAACATTTGACCGAATCGATACAAAGCCCACTGACATTTTGCAACCCACCACAATCCATGTTCACATCCATTCGCCTGTTGATCTCGCCAAACCATCAAAGTTGGGCAAGCCCCCGCTCGAAGGTCCGGGGTTTGATGCTCATACCCTTGACCAAACCCAGGAGCAACCCCGAACTAGGGTTTTTGCACTCGGGTGCGCAAGCATTTATAATTTGCCTGGCACATGCTTATTGTTTTCATTCCATAAAACTGATGGTCCTCAACACCATGATGAGATTGCCGGTCAACTCGACCAACCCTATTCGGTGGATGTGCCTACGAATAGGCAATGGCTTACCCAGCGCCCATCAGGCCCAGGATTGTGCATGAATGATTATGTGTCATTTATGAATGTTGAGTTTCAAGAACATATTGCTGTGTATCAAGATAAGAGTGGGATTCAGCTTGCACAATCTATTCTGGCGTGTTCTTTGGTAAGTATCTATGATCGTCTTGCCATTGCACCTGCTTCTCACGTAAGTTTTGTTGTTACTGCACTTTTTTGGATACTAGCTCTGATCCTGATCATTGTTGTCATTGCAGGATGTGAACTAATGCGGTGGCTGCACTGGAAAACCGATTTTACATAACCTGGTCACCTCATTGGTTAAACTAGGGTTTAGGTGTAGGCTAGCTAGAACCTGTTAGTAAAATTTTTAGTTCAAATTTAATTAGGTTTACTTTCCAAATTTTTACTTCATGATTAAAAAGTGTGTGTACTATTTTTTCTTACGATTAATATCCTAGGCATCATCATGTTACAATTTTTTTGCACTCATTTCTTTTCAGTTTGCTTGTTGTTTCATAAATAATTACTGCTTGTATCACACCTCTTTTCCACCTACAACTGGTTGATCATTCTCGCACATGGCATTGCATTGCATCTTGAGCCTTGTTGATACAGCTTTGAAATTTTTGACATGTCACCAATCACTGCATGAGCCCTCAATGAAACCCTACCGCCCTGCGGATTTGTTCTGCCCCGAATACTGAAACAGTAACCCCATTGTTTGCGTGAGGTTGCGGTGGCTATCTCAAGAGGCTGCTTTCTCTCAGGACAAGTCACCGAAGTCGTATTCTCAATAAGATGTTTATGAGTCTAAACTCATTAGCTAGGGAGATACGATCCGGTTGTTTGTGGGAGACCTAATGAGTTGAATGGCCAATGCCCGTAGCCTAAGCCTTGTGCCCAGCATAGTCTTGGACTTTTTAAAATGATCTGTTTTGCACACTTTGCCTATTGTGGTAGATGGGATGTGAAGGTTTGGCACAAGGGCAAACCCAAATCAGGTTATCTTTCAGTTTCTGTAAAACAAGGAACAACCTCTCTTGCTCTTAAAATAAGTCGGGATCCCTCATCCGCCCATGAAAAATAAGTGCCATGAGCACATGAAAATAAGTGCTGCAAGCACATGAAACAAATAAGGTTAAAGGATCGAGAAAGGCTTCCTGCGCAAAGAGGTAATGCAACGACTCCGCTGGGGTACTGACCAGGCTCGCTGGCAGCGGAGCAACGTTTGTGATTTCTAGAAGTGACTCCACCGGGGTACTGTCCAGGCCTGCTGGCAGCGGAGCAACACCGGAAACTTACTTTAAAAAAAAAAAAAATCCTGAGAATAATAAACCCGCTGCCTTGCTCTTCACATCATCAACAAGCTACTGGCGTCTGTGAGCTTTCTCTTTGATGTGTCCTGATTAGCGAGACCTAGCTGAGGCACAAGGACTGGGCATACCTATAAAGGCCAAAGTAATACAAAGGGTGCCCGTAGAACCTGTTCAATTTTCCCTTGCATCACTATATCGGCTCAGACTTTTGTTGTGATGTTGACAGAGATGCTGGATTCTACCAGTGGTTCGCCATTTGTTGTAGACACTACAACACCACCCAAAATTTTGGGTATATTTAAAATTTTGGGTTCCCCCTCTACTCGCTTAGTCGTTAAATTCTTTCACCCGACCTGCAGTCAGTGACATCCTAGCGACCTATCCCAAACCACTCATGAGCTTTCTCACCATCATGATCAGATTTTGTTGCTGCAATCACGCCATGTGTGGGATGGATCATCCAGCATGCGCTTGAATAAGTAATTTTCTATGCATTGAAGACGTACAGTAGCAGCCCTCTCACCATGGGTCATTAAGCATGTTGTTTGAATACCTCTCTTAAGCTCGTTAGTCTCATATGTTTTATCTAGGGCCACCATTATCGAAGAGTAATTGTGATGTTGTAATGTTCCACACAGGTCGACCCCACGGGTGACAAACTCCTCAATCTTGTCACGACATCGAGGGAAATAAAATTGAGCTCAACAAAAAGGCCCAAGTTGCGGAACAGGGGAGGAGGAGGAGCAAGTGACCAGTACTGTTAAAAGGAGGATAGTGTGATACATGTTGATCAAAGAAAGAACCTTTTGTGTCACTGATGCAAAAAGCTTTCTTCACTAGTGCGCACCAGATACTTAAAAACGCTCCATTTGGAAATGTCTAGATCCTGCACAATACCATATAAATGTCGATGGGTGCACACAAAGGAAAATATTTCACCACTCTGATAAGTCTAGCCCGAAGTATAGCCCGGGTGAACAAAGTGGACTCAGAAGATTTACATAGAGAATGAAAATCTCATTCAAGGCATTTTCATGCCGAGCAGCAGTGCGAGAACACACACATGTTGGTGTTGGCAAGCCAATGGCTGAGTTTCAAATATCAACCACACCTTTGGGACACAATATCTCGTAACCCCGAGCTACATGGTGGGCGTAAATATGTGGATCAAGGTTATGGTTTTAAATATGATGTGATTAAACCAAAGCAAAGAGATCATATGGTTTCAAAACCATATGAGATCGTGGATTAAAACTATATGAAAACATTATAGGGGGTGCACATTCGATGGACCAAGGTTACGTTGTATATTTAATGCCAAGGCACAAATTCATATGATTTCAAAACCATATAAGACCGCCAAGCAAAAGCATACGAGGAACATTACAGCTAGGACCAAATACTTTTATGCTGAAGTTTTAATCTATGAGGGAGATATATAAGGTGGTCACATTTACGATTAAAATGTGGATCAGAACTATATGAAAACACATTACAAGTGGGCTTAAATATTTCTTGGCGGGTTTTCAACTTAAGGTAAATGCTTGGAGCAGATATATATATGTAGCGGTCAAACTTTTCAACTAAAACATGGAACAGAACTACATCAACATGTACCAATGGACGCAGGCATTTCGATGGTGGAGTTTCGAACTATGGTGAAACGTTTAATGATGGTCAAAGTTACGCTTAAAACATGGAGTGGGTTCAACATTCTTGTCAGCACTAATCATGCTCTTTACCAGCTATTTCCTGCCCTTCGCCTGTTTTCCAGCATGGAATGGCTCGTTGATGCCTCTCCGCCACGTGTGAAAGAATATCGTTTTTCACCTCAGGGAAGAAAGTTTCCAATGCCCAGCGTTGCGTTCAGTGCCTCCCAGGAATGCGTTAATGATATTTAGTAACCTCTCCATGCATGACACCATGTGGACCGTGTCACTAAATTAGTGCTTCAGTGGAGGCAGGTAGTGTTTGCTATTATCCGGCGTGAATGAGACCATAATAATGGCAACATAATCCCGTCCAGAATGCATGCACATGGATTCAGCTGTGTCGGCTTTATCATTGTCGTAGGATACAGATCCGCCAGGAAAAAGCGAAACGCTCAATCGAACCAATGCAGTAACGGCTATGGAGCGTTATTTCCAGAGTGAAAAATCCCTCAATACAGTAGATGAGAAACGTTCTATTAAAAGATTAAAGTTCCACCTTGAAAATTAAATCGAAGATGTTGATTTGAGGTGGCTTAGTGTTCGATGTTAAATCATTATATTAGGAAAGCCGCAAGTTAAAACAAATTTTGTTGACATGACCGAAACATGGTTCATATCCGTGCTTCCAAAGAGGGCATGAAATAACTAACTCAAATCTCAATGCGTATCCAGCAGATCGACGTTATTAGATTTTCTTGGAAGACTGGTTTTGTTAACATCATGTGAATATAGCATGGCAATGGTGTTTGTCAGCTTACAACCTGACTTGCCATCGCGGAGACAGAAGCTGTTCGTTATTAATTTTGATGCATGGTTAAAATTATTGATCCATCGACGAATCACCGTTAGAAGGGCAAGGGATTTGTGGGAGCGCGCTCCTTCCTGCAACTACAACCAGATCACGCGATCGAGCAACTCCTCCATACGTAAAAGCCACTCCATTCGTTGAATGAAAGAAAGATTCAATGCAGGAGAAGACATTGCGCCTAAACTGAACGATGATTGCACGATGAAGACAACCATGCTTTGAGGTCGCAGTTCAACCCAAGTCGCTGAGTCGCAAACCTGTGAGGCTAGTGCAGATTGCGACTTTATGGTATATGCAACCCTGCGACCCTTTTGAAGTCGCAGCCCAACTGGAGATAAAGTCGCGCGACCCCTCCAGGTCGCTGAGTCGCAATGCAATGTTGTTGGACAAGAAATGGGACCATGCGACTGTGCGACCCCTCCGAGGTCGCAAGGTCACAGAAAGGTGTGCCTAAGGGAAGCTGCGACCAGGGAGATTCTCCCACTGCGCGACCCCAGTTACAAAACGCAATTTTTCAAGCATGCAATGCTATTAGCTTGGCTGCAAGGAATCATCGTAAGATGCAAGTATTATATGGTGTTTTGGTGCAGTATTTTGCTGTCCTTGCAGATGAAAAGCCACTAATATTTCCTCCTTTTGATTTTCGGCATGCTGTTATGACGCCTGTTGCTCTACTTATGTCAGAGCATCTTATGCGTAGTCCCATCAATTCATCATGGGATGTTGCTATCGGAACCTTCCTATGCACCACGCTTCCCTCAATTAACAAAGATGCTCGAAGCTTTTGTCCCGAGGCTGTCAACTTTTTGCAAGCTCTGTTGATATTTGCGTTAGATACTAAGCAGGGCCTCAAAAGAGGGATGAATTGAAATGCCTTACCCTTTTGCTGGAGCATCAAGAGTATAGACCTTGGCTACATCTTTCAAGTGGGGTATCCGTTTTACCTCAACCTTTGAATTTCACTATGATCTTGAAGACTAGTGATGATGCGCCTCTCTCCACTCAAACATATACAGGGTTGGCATACTTCTTTCTGTATCAAAAACGTTGAGAGGTTTTGTAAACATATATCATGACATCATTTCGTGCCCTGAATCATTTGCATCCTTGTACCCCTATTGCATGAAATAGTCAAGAAGTAAAACGCCTGAGACTCTCCGATTGAAGATGACAAGTATTGCTTTTCTAATAAATGGGAAGATCCATGAGCATAAAATCTACGGCAACCATTGAAGATGCGAATGAAGAATCCCATGCCTATCAAGCAATTCAATCCAAGAGAACTTTGTGCATGGGAAATAATTATGATCCTGACAGAGAAAGGGCACAGAGAAAGATTACCCTAGCCATTTTCTTCGACGATTCAGCAGCTCCATACTTGACCACACAGGGGCCAAAGTTATTATTTTCATTCTTGCAATTAATTAAATATTCCCCTAACATCACGATTCGTAAATAAAGACATGTAACCTAAGCTATGTGACTGCAGGTGGAAGCTGTTGGTCTGCGCAACGAGCTCAAGTTTTCCCAACAAGCAAGAGGGTCTGTTTTCAAAGCAAGGAATATGAGATGAGGAATACTGTTATAACATCTACAAATCTACTTGAAGTCATAGGTCGCAGATTTCTTGAGGTCGCAAGTCGCATATTCCCAAAGGTCACAAGTCGCCAGTTCGCTAAGTCACATCCCCCATTAAATGCCCGACGGCGCGACCCAGCGACCCTGCGATTAGGTCGCAAGGTCGCAGGTCGCATATTTGCTGAGGTCGCAGGTCGCATATCTGTTGAGATCGCAGGTCGCATATCTACCGAGGTCGCAGGTTGCGGATGGTCCAAGACTGGGTCGCAAGTCATCTCAACCGTCGGGAAGCTGAAAAGTCAGGGACCCCAAAGGGCAAACTTTGCTCTATTAATACTTCCTTCGGGAACTTGTTTAAGGATATTTTGTTTGGGACTCGAGCTGAGTATATTGTATTACCAGAGGATTATACATTGAAGCATGAATACAAGAATTTTGAAAAATCCCTTTGTGGATCTGGTGTTTTCATATGTATGAGCACTATTGAGTATTATTTTTTCAGTTTCTGAACGTCTTTAGATTAAGGGAACTGTATCTTTGATTCATATCACAATTGCATAACAGTTTTCTGAGTATGTTAATGGTGGTTGAGTTCATTTCACCTTCTTAATGAACGCTGATGGCTTTGTTTATTAGCATTTTTGTTACCATTTAAAACTTTTAGAAAGTGAAGGGTGTTCTTGTCATGAGGAATTTTTTCCTTTATGGTCAGAGCAGCTTACAAGCATGACCCTAATGAAGTGTTGTTAACAACACTTCCTTCGGTATTCATGCTTTATTATTTCCTCTTGCTACTCATAGTGTTTCATGTACATTTAATGCATCAATCATATGTCTTGTATCATTTGATTAGGTGTGTGTCCACTTTTTTATAGAGTTTAAGCGAGACCCAAAGAAAGGAGAAATCAGCAGTAGCCGGACCCACACCCCGGACGGGATCCCTATTCCAAACGGTTCAAGGTCTAATTGGGACCTTTTACTGGGGAGATCTCCTACTGTTGGCCGGACAGATTTTCCCGTCAACAATGGCATAATTAATTAGGTTGAAATGGAAGCTAACAGGTTTTGAAGACAACTTCAACCTCTCCATATTCCAAGGTAGAGGATCAACATTAGTTGACCAATTTCCAGATATGAAGGCTAAATATTTTCCAGCAGTTCCAGATTTTCAGTGATTGATGTTATATTTGTTTTATTGTTCAGATTTTTCCAGAGAATAGCTACAGTTAGCAATATATTTTCCAGAATTCCTATTGTTTGGATTCGTTTCAAAAAAAAAAAAAATATGTAATGTAGTTAGATATTATTTTGTAATCAGTTCCTTCCTGGAATCTGAAGTTAGTTCAAGAGGATTTCTATAAATACTTTATAAAAAATACTTAGTAAGAGTTGGAACTTGTATGAAGAAAGGGTCTGCATTTTGATGTAAATTTGTGTATTATTTTGAAGTGATCAATTCCATTAATAAGGAAAATTGGTTCTAGGATTCCTGTGTCAAGAAATTGGTGATGTATCTTTTTATGTGAAGTTGTTATTTTCCCAGTTTTCCATATTTTTTTCTCTCTCTATTGTTTAAAGAAGAAAAATGGTTGAATTTTCTTAAATAAACTCTCCTCTGGCTTATAAACAATATTCATGTTTTCACTATGATGTTAAGTATATAATTACACCTAGCTCGCAGGGGCATGGTCTAGTGGCCAACGGACGCACTGTTAAGGCGTTCGTGATGTTAAGCAGGTCACGAGTTCAAGCCTCATCTTATCCGGGTACCATTCTTGTAGGTTGGGCGGTCCCTAGGAGGTTATAGTGGTAGCTGGGGGGTTTGACCCCGCACCTCGCATGTGAAAGTTGTCTGATGTTGTTGATTCCTCTGACTTACAAAAAAAAAAACTATATAATTACTCCTAGCATGCTCTATATTTAATTGATTCCTAATCTTTTCATCTTATTCACCCAACAAATGCTCTAAAAGATCCAAAAGCTTACCTACCTTTCCCTATTACTTCTAAGTTGTTGTTTTTTTATTTGATCATTCTAAGATTTATGACTGCATTTCCAAATGGACTTTCCTTGTAGTTTCAACGAAATCTTTGAAAAAACCAACCCGTGAAACTCATAGTTAGCCTAATATCTTAAGACAAAAATCTAAATCTAAAAGAGATATCCCTCTCTGAAGTTGTAAGGGCTAGATCCCAACTTTACAAGTGGTTTTGTGGTTACCTCTATAATTTCCTCCTCAGCCTAGGAAAATTACGGAGTGATAACAGGTTGGTCCCTACACAACAAGCTCGTTTCCATTTTAAGGAAAACGCTTAGCTTATATGAGTAATATTACCATTGAAAAAAAAAAGACAGGAAAGATGCATAAAACTGCCATTGACTCCTTGTTATTAAAAAACAGAAAGTCTTTGCAAATATACATTACAAAGTGATGGATCCAGCCCCTAGAGGGTTGTGGTGATACATATGATGTTGTTTTTCCTGATGCTATTTAATGGTCATTTATGTCATGGTTTCTTTTTACATATGATGAAGATGTCTATATAATACATAATTTTCTAATGTATCTATTACTATATTTATATTTCTTGGAATATGTTGATAATTAATGTAATAAAAAAAAATCCAAGAGACGATCAAGTAGATACATCCTTAAAAATCGGAGGGTTTATGACTGATTGAATGCATGTTTAACTGTAATATAATGAGTTATGAATCAAGTTTGACAACTAACGTCGTAATACCAAGAGTAACAACTTTCGTTGATAGTTTGATAACCACACTATATTCGACAATATTGTTAGTTGTACGTCCTAGATATATGCCCTGTGTTAGACTCCTGTAATTTACAGTATCACAAGCTGACTGAGTATTTCATACTGGTAAATTTTCATATTGTACTTGACTATCAATATTCAAATGATTTCCAAAGAAAATATGAAAAATAAAAAGAGAAAAAGAGAAAAAGAAAGAAGAAAGAAAATCCCAAAAAAAGAAGTAATACTGAAAGTGTTGCAAATCAAAATGCCACTACTTTTAGACAGGCTTGTTCAATCATATATTTTAAGCATGATTGGATAATTTTGAAGTTTTTGCTGATAGGTTAGAAAATGGAGATTGGACAAACATCCTAATCTTGGCCAATTAGTAGATAGGTATAAATGAAGTTGGTTCAACAGTTTAATCTGAACCAATGGAAGAAATAAGAGATAGAGGTTAGGTTATAACTTCAAAAGAAAAATGATTTAGGGTCTGCAAGTCCAAATGCACCCTACAAAAGAAGAAAAATGTTATATTTGTAGTTTGGGTAGTAGAGATGTTGATGAGAAAGAATAGAAGAAGAAAATCAAAAGAAGAGGGTGTTTTTACTCTAAAGTTGGAAAAAGGTTACTTTCCAAAATTTGGGAATTAAGAGATGTATTCAACATTATTATGGCATACCCTCTGTCTTTATTTTATCCTAAGTCCCGACAATAGTATTGTTTCATTTTTCCCAACCCGCATAAACACCCATATTCTTTTAAACTGAAAGTCCTACATTACACCTCATGTTGTATACATTTATTATCGCCTGGCCCTACCATTATCGTCCGAAATGGGTGGTATTCGATACCACCATTGTTGCAACGTGTCGCACCCATATTAATTTGCACCCCCCCCCCTCCGATACCATTTACAATAATCACCCCCCTCCAAAATTGGTTTTCGTCGCGCTTGAAACCACTGCACTCGCCCAACAACATTGCAACCATTATCGAGTGCCATTGTGCCACATCACCCCCCCCCCACCCCACGTCACCTCCGCTCCCGCCAGATAACCATTGCACAATGTCGTTGCGTCAGATCGTTGCTTACCTGTCCCCTCCATCCAATCAAATCCACTCTCGCCAAGTACCCATTGAGCATTCAATTGGTTGGGCCGTTGTCCAACGGGCTCGCGCCACATCAAACGGTCACTCATTCACCTGCTAAAACAGCAACTCATCAGATTTTGTGAATCTTACCATCCTCATTCTATTCCACTGTCACAGATGATCGAGTTTCAGGAATTAACAGCAAAAGAACAGTGGAGAAAAGCCTCAGTCTATCTACATACAACGCATAGTGCTCTTCAAGATTGATCGTAGTTCCCCTCTATTTTCTCCCTCCCCCAGTTTGATCTACAATTGTTCCCCCTCTCTGTTCCCTCTCCTTTCAATCCTCTTCCTTTTTATACAGTGAAAGAAACAATTAAATTCATCACAGATTACACAATGCCTCCCAAGCCAAATCAACAACCATTTAACCCAATGGTCTACCCTCAGGTGGACCTGGATCATCTGGCATTGGCAAATCAAGCTTTAAAAATCTACGAGACAAAGTCTGACATAGATATATTCGATGTCTATTGCTGGCTCGAGGACAAATTACTGGATGAGGTGGATGACATTGGCCTGTGGGAGACTAAATTTCCTTACTACATTTTACCCAAAACCCATAGCTGCCCAGAATTCATTAGGAAATCTCACACCAGTTATAACATCAATCAGAGGTATGTAGTGACTCCATCAGGAGAGGTATTGTTTTCCATCAATTCCCAATCCATTCAGCAGATGATGCAGGCCCCCATTGTTGAGTCCACCATCCCTTTCTCTTATGAAGCCCTTAGGGAGTTATATCAAAAGTTGGACTTTTCCAGCAGGGCTAAGACCTTAGAGCTCTTCATGGCCAGTAATGCCCCAATGCCTACAAACAATCCCCCATATCATTCATCTATATTCCCTGATAGGACCCAACATATCGTCATTGTTTTGTCATATTTGTTAGGGTATCACACATACCAATGGGTAGATGAAGCCATGATTGGTTTCTTATCCATCCTTTCATCAGATGCTAAACCATCAGTTATGTTTAATTTTTCCCAATTCCTTGCTGAATCCATCCATGACCAATTTTTTAAGTTTCATTCAGAGGAGGTGTTCAAATACACCTTTGTTTTGGTGTATATGTTTGTTTATTTTCAGTGCAACAGGTTCCAATTTGAAATGACAAAACTCAATGAAGATTATGAGGCTCAATCTGCCATCTTCTAGACCACTCTACTACTGAAAGAACGGAAAAATTATACACACAAATATTTTGTGGATTTATCTGTGCATCCAGCCAAAGGTGAATGAAGAAATAAAGAAAACTATGCAGCTGACAGATCAGGTGAAGATAGCAGATTGGTACTTGTACCAAAATTATACAGAGATTCGAGTCTATGGGTGTGAGTTGGCTCCCTATAAACTGATTGATCAGTACCAAAGACATCCATCCTATTGATCAGATGGAGCTACACAAGTAGACCGGAGAGATAATGGCATCTACTTTGACAAGCACTGCCATGAACTTGTCAAAACATCAGATATCTTTAGCTAATACTCGATCACAGCTTAAGATGGAGAAAATTTCTACTATGGATAAAGACTCAAGAATTAAATATTTGGAAGATTTGGTGGTAAATATTAGGTATGACCCAACCAATGTTCAAGCTATGGAGGAGATTTAGAAGAAAATAATGTTTACATAGCATCCCTTAGAAAACAACTTAAAATGTCAGCAACAGAAGACCCCTTGGCAAAGGGCATTGAAGTAAATGAGTCACAAAATGTCAAGTTAATGAAGTTAATCATGGAATAGTCTATACAGATCAAGCAAATGGAGACAGAGATGGAGAAATTGTTGAAGAAGAAAAAAGAAGAAGCCCTGGTGGCACTCATCCCATTGGAAGTTGTGCCCATTGCATCAATTCCATCTGTTGTTCCAGCAACTGCTAGGGCATCTAGTGGGGCAGATCAGTTGTCCAAGGCCATGGAGAGTATGACCCTCCAGACAAAAGATATCAAGAAATTGGTGGCATAAATAGGCATCTTGAGAGATCATAAGACAAGATCCGAAACTACCGATGAAATAGCCAAAAAACAGATTGAAAGGTTGGAGAAGGCAGAAAAGGATTTTTCAGCTAGTAGCATTCTGGGCCAAATGAAGCTAATCATCTGGGGTAGTATCATAGAGGCAGTGAATGAAGTATGGCACTCCATCCACATCATTTTTTAGCAGAAAGAGTTGATTGACAGGTGTTGGGTGTCTATTTAAAAAGCCAATCAGGAGTTGGGAAATATGCCTACCACAGCCCCCAAAATCATAAAGTTCCCAAACTCCAAAAACCAGTTATGAGCTCGAGGAACTGGATGTGCAGGACAGGAAAAAGACCATACTAGAAGTAAAAAGAGTTTTCACTAAGAGGAATTTGGTCAGACAGTTGGAGGAGAAATGCCACGAATTGGATGTGGCTATTAGCAGGTTCTTCAACAGAATTGGTCCCTTGAGGGAAAAAGGGATGGATTCATTGTATGTAATTAATAATAAACTGGTCCAGAAGGGATATTACATTTCAAAGCTTAGGGAGACAGCCAAATACATCATGAAATTCTACAATATCAAAGGAAACATGACCGGGAAAGTTGTCATGGAACTCTTGAGTAATGACATCTTCATTCAACATGAGCTAAAGCATGTTTTCCTCTCCAGGCCCACATTCAGAAAATATACAGAGGTGGATGAAGTGTATCCACACGTCGTAGGGACAAGAAGTATGGGCAAGAGTGAATGGGCCAAGTTATGTATGTATCAAGACTAAAAGGCACATTGAGCACGTTAGCAAAGCCACTGATCAGCTAAAAGTGCCATCACTGCTTCAGATTTAATGATCCAGCAAAGGCGGTCCAAAAGGTAAAGCCAGGTGTCAGAGCCATTGATCATTGCCTCTTCATGACCACCTCAACCACTTTTGGGCTTAATTTTTAATTCATGAAGAGATGTCGGGGTTATTACCACAAGCAGTGCTTGTCAGATGGCCACACTTGTCTAATTTTTGGCTTAGTTGTAATTAATGAAAGGTTGTTGAAGTAGATAGGGAAATGGATGTAGTTTGTAGTTAAATACTGCATGTATTGGAAGTATTCGGGGTTGTACCCTACATTGTAAGAACCTTTTGTATTGGAGCGCTGTAATTTTTTTAAGTCGGGCATCAATAATAAGAGACTATTCTACATGATACTTGAGTTGTGTTATATGGTGATGTGTTTTCTTTCTGTATCAAATGTTTCCATTGTTTTTCTTGTTGTGCATCATATTTATCTGATTGTAAAGCAGAAATTTTAGATTGGGATATGTTGTTGGAGTACCTTAATTCTGTCTATGTTTTCCATCTGAATGTTTTCTCTTGAAGTCTGGTTAGATAATTCTTAACTGTTATTTAATCACTACTGAACATTACTATTTCCTCCACCTCATAATTCACAATTTGTTAAAGATCCAATTAGCATAGTTAGCTTGCCTTGTGATGCTCTTGAAAAGTTGATGCAACAAACCAGCCTTTTATGACTCCATAGCCCAATGGATTAGTTTAAATAGATATGCTCATCCAACCAACAAAATCAATCAAAACAACCAAATCCGCATCATCACTCATAACATAAAGATAAAATTAAATCATAAACAGAGAGAGCCCTCTCTGAGTCTAGGAATGCTAGGTCCTAGATTCCCAAGTGGTTTGATGTTGTCCTTTATAGTTTATTATTTCAAATCTTATAGATTATAGAGCCACAACACCTTGTAAACTTACTTACTCACCATTGGGAGCATAAAGTGCCCACGCAGTGAAAGACATATTTTGTGTACTACGACAAGCGCCATCAGCATAACCGACAGGAGGAAGAGAGTTTGTTGACATTTGCAAACCAAGCAGAACATAGTAAGCAAGGGAAAATTGTTGGCTTGGAAGGGCTTCGACCCAGGTTCGGAGTTAAATATGCACCAACAAAACCCTCTATCACTAGCCCTTTCGGCAACGACCTGTAGAGAAGATCCAAATCTCACCCGAGGCAATATTGGGGGATCTCAGAACCAGGTTTCTACATCCAGAGGGACAATAGGACGTCAATCTACTGCTAAAATTTTGTTTAATTTATTTTGAACTACGTGGATGCATCTATCTACTTTAACAGTTTATACTTCATTCATCAAATAATACTTGTGTGCACTATGCCTTTTTCATCAAAACATAATAGAAAAGTATACAAATAACTTCGTAATGCAAATAATAATAAAAAACACAGATAAACACAGAGATGCTCCAAAAAAAATTCTTCTTTTATTAAGATAAGTCTTCTTCAATACATGTACTTTCTATGACCTATGCACAGAGTTGCAGGTGGTCTATGCACAAATTTGTAGACTCTTCAAGGCCTCCATGCACAGTTGCGGATCCTTCCCTTAAGACCCAGACAAACTAAATACATATATTCAATAGCTTGCGCTCATTAATAGTTACATGATTCTTACTTAGACTTGACATTACATTGTTTTGTATAGCCTTTACATCCATACAATACCATGGGCAGACAAAAACTAACAAGTAAACCCAAAATAATTACAAAAAGAGGGGCTTAGACTCACCCTTAATCCCCTAAACTCCACGTGATAGATTCATCTTGAGTGGACCACGCACTCTGCTTCCTAAAAATGTGTAGTCTTTGACTCAAAATTGGACCAAGTTAGGCCATGCCCAATAGGGCCCCAACACTCACATGTGACGCGTCCTGATTCACTCAGCTGGTGCACCCTGAACCTTCTCTACAATGTTGGTGTAGGTTGCATTCAGTGGCTGAATCATCTTTATAAACTAATTTTCCTCTTGGTGCACCTCTTCGAGCAGCCTCTCTATTGTTGGCCCAACTATCTTCTGAAGCACGTATTTCTGCTTCTGTCAAATCTCTTTAATATTTCCATCCATTGTCTGTGAAATTTGGACGGCTTTGTCCTACCATGGTTGATTCCTTGCAGTGATCAGCTGCTCTTTCCTTCTCAAATCCTCAATCTGCCTTTGCAGATTTTTCCTTTCAGTGATGCGAGCAATTTGTTGCGTGGGTGCTAAGGTAATCGCAGTGGGCCGGATCTCGTCCAACTGCTTATGCTTTTCCTGGACCTCATTTTCAATTTTCTGAATGTTTGGATCCTTCTATAGTGAGGTCCAAATATCCATTATATCTTTTATCAACTTTCCACAATCCTTTACTATGGTGGAGATACCTACTAATGCGGTTTAAGATCTGCTTCCCTCTGCTCACGTACCTCCGGCAATGTGTTTGGTTGCAGCCTCAGTTGCAACTCAGTGATATACATCTGGTACTCAAACTTCATCTTATCCATGTTGTTCTTTGACTTCTTGATCGCGAAGGCAAGCTTCGCAACCTTATCTTTTGGGGCTTCCTCTGTGCAGACCCTTGATGTCCGGAATCTTGCTGAAATTCTTTCCTATGGCATCCTCTATTTTATTGTATTGTTGTCGCTCCTTTTTCCTCTCCTTGACTATCTGATCCAGTTCCTTCATTATATTTTTTTTATCCTGTTTCACTTCGTCGGGGGCTTGCAACATGCGTTGTTCTTGCCCTTTCAATTCTTCAATTATTTCTTGATGAAATTCATGTAGTGTTGGGGTGGGGAGCAGAACTAGATTCAGGCAAATGCTTTCCCATCCTTTGGTACGTTCCCTGTCTTCGGTTGCGTCAAATTGAAGTGCTCCTCAAGGTACCTATAAAATATGAACACCAAGAGTTGTCCCCAATCGGTGCTCTCGCTGCGCCTGCTGGCTCGTCTGTGCTGATAGAATGGTTGGTTGTTCCTATGTTTTTTTTTTTTCCAGCACCTTAAGCTCCTAACTTCCCTGTTGTACCTTTGTTAGTACTGCTTTGTACTAATCTTTAATATAGCTCCATGTATCTTATGTGAGATGCGGCACCTTATTGCCAATTTCGTTGATGTCCCCTTCAGTGAGGGTCAGTGGGTCCCCGATAACAGAACCATTTGTTGGCTTGGAGGGGCTTCGACCCAAGTTTGGAGTTAACTCCATACCAACAAAACCCTCTATCACCGGCCCTTTCGGCAATGACCTGCAACGTAGATCACAGTCTCATCTGAGGCAATATTGGGGGATGTCAGAACCAGGGTTTTGCACCAAGAGGGACAATAGGACGTGGATCTACTACTAAACTTCTATTTAAGCTTATTTTGAACTATGTGGATGCTTCCATCTACTTTAACAATATATACTTCATTCATCAAATAATACTTCTATGCATTGTGCCTTTATCATCAAAACATAATAGAAAAGTATACAAATAACTTTGTAATGCAGATAATAATCAAATACACATATAAACACAAAGATGCTCTAAAAGTCTTTCTTATTTTATTAAGATAAGTCTTCTTCAATAGATTTACCTTCTCTGTCCTGTGCACACAACTGCAGGTGGTTTTCACACAAAGTTGAAAACTCTTCAAGGCCTTTTCTCACACAGCTGCGGAGCCTTCCCTTAAGACCCAAACAGAATAAAGACAGATATTCAATTGCTTGCTCTCATCAATAGTTACATGATTCTTACTTTTACTTGACATTTCATTGCTTTATATAGCCTTTACATCCATACAATACCATGCTCCACATACCATGGGCGGACAAAACTAAAAATTAAACCCAAACCCTTTATAAAAAGAGGGTCTTTGACCCACCCTGAAGCCCCTAAAATTCGCATAGTAGATTCATCTTCGCTGGACCGTGCACTTTGCTTCCTCAAAATGTACTCTTTGACTCAAAATTGGACCAAGTTGGGTCATGCCCAACAGAAACATGTTTGCAAAAAGGCAAACAAATCACACCAAAAGTTGCATTATAATGTACAAAGTATCAATGCGAAATCAAGCATAATACTTCAGGTAGGGCCTAATGCGGGGCCCAGAAATTTTTTTCTCATCATGAGTAATAGGAATAAGGCCATAGTTTTATTGTTCCCATTGTATGTAGGCTTCATCTCAGCCAATTTTGTGAAATAAATCATAGACATGTACCCATGCCCCCTGGCTGAGGGAGGATTACAAGTCGTAAAAACACGGTCCCATTTGGAAAATGGGAAAATGGTAATAACTGGGTTGAAGGGAGCGGGTGGGGCTTCGATGTGAATATTCACAATGACATCAGGTTTCAAAAATAAATGGAAATGAATTATTGCCAAGATATTTCCCATATCTGCTTCAGACAACACATTCTGGACTCGAATGGGAGTCTTAAGGAGAGCAATCGTTGCAGGGGGAACTAACGAATCCAAATAGGTAGGAATCTCACCAAGGCTTGGAAAAAACGAGGAACGATGATGAGTATCATTCCAAGGGGTTTCGTCAAACTACATGACTTCAATGTAATGTTCCAAAATTTTCATAAAGTTAATTGGAACATTAATTTTTCTCATATCATATAGGAGGTTAATAAAATGGGTGAGGAGACCCATAAGTAGGAATAAAATCCCTCACAGTGTGAAAGGGATCAATGGAGCATCTTCATTTTTCACCTTCCAGTGTGAAAAGGGGAAAATGCATAAGGGCAAGGTCAAGTTTGACCAAGTCAATAGCGCTGCCTAAGAGGGTGTAGCTTGCTTGGGAAGACAGTGCAGTTTGAGAGGGAGAAAGATCCTTTGTGGAAGAAACCCTAATGTGTGGGGTCCAGAGGAAAGATACATTCACTTGCATAAAAGGAGGAAGGGGCAGATATAGTGAGATATCTTTGAGCATATTGCTTTTGGTCTGGAAGACTACTTTGCATTCTCCGGCTGTTCAGCTGAGTTGCAGTGTTGTTAGCACGAGGGATTCCTATTTAGGATTTCCACTCCTTCTTGAGAGGGCTATTGAAGGAATGCACTTCATTTCTCCACATCTTGGCTCAAGGCCAAAGCCACTCCTTTCAGTCATTGCGTTATTTCTGCTGAAGTATAACATAGTGTTGTTAGGTGTTGCAGTGAAGGGTTCCACAACACCATTCCTTGTCTCATCTTTCAGAGGAGGGAGCTTCTATTCCTCCGGGAGGTTAGTGAAGGAGGTATCTGAGTTGATTTCACATCTTTGGCACCAGGCCAAGCATCTCTTATCTCCTACAGCACAGTTCAGCTCCTTGACTGCATTATTTCTTAGCACAATTGCAGTGGGGGTTGCACCACTATTTTGGAGGGTAAGATCTTCATGGATTGGATCAGAATTTCACCTGAGAGATCCATTGGATGAGATCTATGCATCATATGCAGCATCATCAGCTATCTCCATCCATTTCTATTTTCTGAGTTGCAGCTGCTACCCAGCAACTCCGGCATTTCTGCAGATTTTCCATTTGTACATATATTTCAGCCAATCCTCTTAAGGATTGTTGTATTGCTATTTTCAGGGGTTGAGAGCTTGCTCCCCCACATTTCTTGAGCTCATATTTTCATATCTTTTTATTATCATTTAATATGATGCAGTGTCTCCTATAGACAGCACTATTATAGCCATGGCTTCTTTCATGTAGCAGTGTTTTCCATTTATATGTTCCATTGAGGTTGTATTGCTTGCTTGAGTGACTCTTTCCTCAAGAATTTGTATACCATTGCTGCTATAATACACATTTGTTGGCTATCTACTTCTTCATGTGCCCAGGCTCATTAAAATAACACTGCTACTTCATTGTATGTTCTTGCATTTGTTGCAGTCCTTCATCGGGCACTTTCTAAGGACAACTAGGTGTGGGAGATCTGTTTAACCCACCTAGAGGGATTTATTTGGAGCCTCCTCTTGGATTTAGGACTTAGACACATTTTTCTAAGGGATCTAGGTCCTGGTTTCAAATCCTGTAGCAGCCATTGCTGGAAAATGCATTTTCCAATCATGCCTTGCTAGTTGTTCCAGATTTGGGATATTACAGTGGTATCAAAGCAACTTTCTTGGCTCAGCTTGTCATTCTCAGCCCAAAAAGATCAGAAGATTGAAGAGGATGGGTTTTATCTCATCATATTTCAGATCCATGAAGAACCTCCCCAAGGAGGATAAGAAAAATAGAAGAGGAAATAGCCTGCACTTCCTATTCTCATCAAGAAGGAGACAGAATGATGAGCAGGAAAAAGTCTTCATCTGCTGGAGGAGATAAAGGGGATAAGCTTACAAAGCTTCTTCCTAAATCTGTACATAATATTCATGAAGACTTCAAGAATATCAGGAAGGATATGTATGAAGAATCTCCGAGAGGTTTTGAATCTAAAGCAAACTCTAGATTGTCAAATGAGGAGTGTGAGCAAGCAGCTACACAGTTGCATACACAGCGCAGTCACATGCCTAGGATTGCCGGAATAGAGATGGAAAGAAGAGAAGAAGTTGTTGGGAGGGAAACTCTTAGTGATTTCCTGAGAGAGTATGAGTCTCAAACTCATAAATACCAAGATCATCTCAGTTTTTCAGAGTTTTGCAAGATCAAGGTGAAGAGAAGAGATCAGCAGGATAGATTTCTTCTATCTACCTTTGAGGGATCACCTACATGTTCAGCCAAAGCTTGACTGGAGGAGTTAGATACCTTCTTGCAGCAACACCAAATTCTTGAAGATGAAGCCATCAGAGTTGCAGCGCTGCATATGAGAGGTAAGGCCTATGCCTGGTGGATCATTGTATCCTTTTCTTTAAAAAATGTAAACACTGCATCTTATGTAAGTTTCACTAAGGCATTAGTGAAAATATTTGATAGAAGGATTCATGAGACACACATGGTAGAGCTAAACAAGGGAACTCAAACAAAATCCTTGAATGAAAATGCAATTCCATTTCAGAAAGCCATGGAGGAGGCTGAAAATTTGCACCATACCTTACCGGAACAAATTCTTTCATCTCACACCTTTGAGTAAGGGAGCATGGAGATCTCTTTTTCAAACAGGGATCCAATCATTGGGAGGTTGCCCATTCATGTTGCAGATATTGAGGGCAACAGCGTTGTTTCATCTAGATATTATCTAGTGCCTCATGCAGAGGAAGGAGGGGATCTTGCTCCAAATAGAGGGGTTTTTGCATCTTTGCAAAGAAGTCCCCAGGATCTCATATGTGGAGATCAAGGCACAACTCATGTTCTACATGTGCCATTGATGATGAGCTGTGGAACCATGGAGGCACAAGGAGGAGGTAGGGAGAAGAACAAGCATCATGATATGAGGAGTACACACCCCTATCCATTTCTGGAGGTTGTTACACCTAGGAGGGAGACTGGATTGCGCAGTTAAAGCATGGGCAGATTTTTCCATTCATATATGCAGTCATCTCTTGATGATGATGTCTCATTGCATGGAAACATTTCACCGGGGGAACCACTGGATCAGTAGAGGAGGATGGATGCTTCACATGTTGAGGCACCACTCATTGATTTTAGGAGGGTGGAGACCTTGGGAGAGCTTGGTACAGCGCTGGGAGTCTTGGGTAAACTCAAGGAAAGAGGGAACATTCTCTCAACATCATCATTACCCACTTCCATTTCAGATTCTGCGCTGTGGCAGAAGCAGCAGGGGAAGGATAGCAGCCTTCCAACTTGCATCTTTGGCATGGGAGATGTCAAAGAAGAGGATGACCATATAACAGATGTTCTTCATGAGAGATCATCAACGTTGTCACTATGGAGGATAGATCCAGATTGGAGCTCCCAGTTGTTGGTGGAGTATTCCAAGGATCTTCAAACTTGTTGGATACTGGATGGCCAGTTGCATGAGGAGGAGTATTCAGTCATAGATGGGGTCATCTACTATCATGGTAGAATCTTCTTATCTGGAGCTTCCAAGCTCAAGGAGAATTTTCTACAAGCAGCTCATGAGGATTTTCTTTTCAGCCCCACTTGTTCTATGAGAGCATACCACGCCATCATGGAGGGGTATTTTTGGAAGGGCTTTGAGGAGGAGATATATCAGCATATGAGAAGATGCATGGATCATATGGAGATGGAGGAGAGACATAACTCTTTAGAAGAGTTAGCACAACCACCTCTTTTCTCTTTGAGGATGAGAGGAGACTCATTTATGAGCCACTCCCTTTGTATGAGCAGAATATGTGGTAGAGGTATTCATTGTTGTTTACATGATTATTTATATAATGTATGTATATATCCCTTAGCCATATATGTGTAGGATGATGCTCCAAGGAGGAGCATTATCTTTTCTAGACCTCATGGTTTAGTTGAGGCCATAAGCAGGATTGATGGCCATTCCCTAGGAGGACTTGGGGAAGAGAGATATTATGGAGTACATGCTCATTGTACACCTTGCATCATTCACTTCCTCCATTCTTATGAGGAGATTGGAGCAGCAAGCAAGTGGTTGACAAACCACACATTTTATCAGTCTCTATTGCATTTGAGGGTCAAGCTGCGTTGGTTACACTTGAGGGACCATTTTCCTTCTCACTTGTTACACATGGCAGCAAGCATGATTCTCATTTTTGCTCCCTATGGCTCTATTGTTTCTGCCTTTATGAGGAGCATGTTTGGGAGAAAGACACATTGGGTGAATGTGTCCTTTGAGGGAGAATACTCCCACACTTTTTGCACTACATGTTCTAAGGGGAGCATGGGAGATGGTATGGCCACTAGAGCAACACATTTTTTTCCTTATGCAGTGAGCCATATGATGGATATGATGCCATATGATGATGATTTCCAACTCATCATATATGGGGATGTTTGGGCCAGCTTGATTTGCAGCGTTGGGGGAGAGATATTTGGAGATCTAGTCCTCATCTTGCCACTTGAGGGCAACATTATTTCAGCCCAGGATCATCAAAAACTCTATAATTATCATAAATGGAGAGATTGACAGTGTGGGGTAGGCGACATTGTCTACCATGAGAATATTTTAATCCCACCTACTTTTCCAGAGCCAAAGGTGGATGACAACTTTCAGGAGTTGCCTAGTTGGAAGGTGACTCATTTTGCATGGCTTATAGCTTGGGGATGGAGGGTCCATATGGGAGGAATAGTTCCCATAATATTTTAGATCCCATTCCTCAAAGGAACCTCTAGACATCACTTAGTTATCCTCTTGAGTATTTCACCTTTACATGATGATGGCTTGATAGCTAACTTGCATGTTGAGGAGGAGAAATGTGGAGACTTAATTGATGAGATAACATCTCTTTTCTTGGAGGAGATCATCATACATGGATGCTACAGGGAGAGGAGGGGAAATAACTCAGTTTTGTCCTGGCACTTACTTGAGGATAAGCAATCTTTGAGAGGGAAGGACTGTAATGTTCCAAAATTTTCATAAAGTTAATTGGAACATTAATTTTGCTCATATCATATAGGAGGTGAATAAAATGGGTGAGGAGACCCATAAGTAGGAATAAAATCCCTCACAGTGTGAAAGAGATCAATGGAGCAGCTTCATTTTTCACCTTCCAGTGTGAAAAGGGGAAAATGCATGAGGACAAGGTCAAGTTTGACCAAGTCAACAGCGTTGCCTAAGAGGGTGTAGCTTGCTTGGGAAGATAGCACAGTTTAAGAGGGAGAAAGATTATTTGTGGAAGAAACCCTGATGTGTGGGGTCCAGGGCAAAGAGACATTCACTTGCATAAAAGGAGGAAGGGGCAGCCATAGTGAGATATCTTTGAGCATATTGATTTTGGTCTGGAAGACTACTTTGCATTCTCTGGTTGTTCAGCTAAGTTGCAGTGTTGTTTAGCATGAGGGATTCATGTTTAGGATTTCCTCTCCTTCTTGAGAGGCCTCTTGAAGTATTTCACTTCATTTCTCCACATCTTGGCTCAAGGCCAAAGCCACTCCTTTCAGTCACTGCGTTATTTCTGATGAAGTATAACGTAGTGTTGCTGGGTGTTGCAGTGGAGGGTTCCACAACACCATTCCTTGTCTCATCTTTCAGAGGAGGGAGCTTCTATTCCTCCGGGAGGTTAGTGAAGGAGGTATCTAAGCTGATTGCACATCTTTGGCACCAGGCCAAGCATCTCTTATCTCCTACAGCGCAGTCCAGCTCCTTAACTGCATTATTTCTTAGCACAATTGCAGTGGGGGTTGCACCACTATTTTGGAGGGTAAGATCTTCAGGGATTGGATCAGCCTTTCACCTGAGACATCCATTGGATGAGATATATGCATCATATGCAGCATCATCAGCTATCTCCATCCATTTCTATTTTCTGAGTTGCAGCTGCTTCCCAGCAACTCCGACATTTCTGCAGATTTTCCATTTGTACATATATTTCAGCCAATCCTCTTAAGGATTGTTGTATTGCTATTTTCAGGGGTTGAGAGCTTTCTCCCCCAAATTTCTTGAGCTCATATTGTCATATCTTTGTATTATCATTTAATATGATGCAGTGTCTCCTATAGACAACGTTGTTATGGCCATGGCTTCTTTCATGTAGCAGTGTTTTTCATTTATATGTTCCACTGAGGTTGTATTGCTTGCTTAAGTGACTCTTTCCTCAAGGATTTGTATACCATTACTGCTATAATACACATTTGTTGGCTATATACTTCTTCATGTGCCCAGGCTCATTAAAATAACGCTGCTACTTCATTGTATGTTCTTGCATTTGTTACAGTCCCTCATCGGGCACTTTTTGAGGACAAATAGGTGTGGTAGATCTATTTAACCCACCTAGAGGGATTTCTTTGGAGCCTCCTCTTAGATTTAGGACTTAGACACATTTTTCTAAGGGATCCAGGTCTTTGTTTCAAATCATGTAGCAGCCATTGCTGGAAAATGTGTTTTCCAGTCATGCCTTACTAGTTGTTCCAGATTTGGGATATTAATTTCAAATATGCTTTCGTTAGTCAATAAAGTATCGTTCAAAGGATCGTCAGAATCCAAAAAAACAAGAAAAGGTGATTGTGAATACGAATCTAGGATCGTATTCAAATTATTTTTTGTTTGAGATGCATCCACGGAAGCTAAAATGACAGCTTTATATGCTATTTCAACAAAGCTGAGCAACATGGCGTTACCAAAACGGTCAATCTAATCAGGAATGGGTATGATCCAAGAGTCAGGACGAGAAGAGATCATATTAAATGCGGCAACATTAGGCGGAGGGAGGGAAAAAGTTCCCATTAACGAAGAGTCTTTAAAAAGACCTACTCTAACATTCTCATAAAGAATGGTGGTTTTCCCAACATAAGTCACATTACCAATTGAAGAGTCAGTGGAAAAGAAGGCTAGCTGGTCTTCCGTGACAATCTTTCCTTGATGGGGAAAATGAAGTGCACAAAATATAGTAGAAACCACACAAATCATTGTGTTATTCCTACTACAACCAAGTAGAAGGTTATAATTGAGATTTGTGTCAACAACTTCTACCTCCATATTGACAGTTATACCTTCTAAATGGATAGGTAAGGCATTGAGAAAACCATACAGGTGGAAACCTCTGCCATCAAAAGCTTCTAATGTATTCGGGGATTGCTTGAGAGGAGGAGAGCTAAGAGTTTTCCAATAATAGATGGACATGATACATGTGTAGGCTCCTTCATCGAAAACATTCCTATGAATAGTCTTTCCCATAATGACAACTTGAATGAGAAAATCAAGTTGAGGCGGTAGGTGTGGAACATGGTTTTCAAGATCAAAAGTGAACAAGTTGGAATTTGTGGGATAAATTCCTCCTATGATAGATAGAAAAGCCTTCTTTTTTTATGGACATGTCTGAAGAACTTTCAAAGCCGACATCATCGAGGGTGCTTGAGCTAAATCTTCTACAATATTGTAGTATTAATAAACTCATGCATTCGGATTGTAATCCGATTTACAAAAAGCACCTTTGGGGGGTGGTCGGATAATGGAATCAGTGCTAGGTTTCTCGATATGGAGAGGACCAGAATTGGGTGGAATGGTGGAAGAGGGTATATCAGTAGCATCTTTATCTACCAGATATTTTTTGGGAATTGCATAATATTTTGATCTTTTGGCTACGTTTATCAGTTTCGTGCCACTCATGAATACTTGGGAACTTCTAGAGGTTTGACCTTGATATTGATCTACTAATTTCATCTGCTGAGATGGGAAATGTTCCTTCAGCACAGCTGGCATCCCAGGGGTGCCTTTCATAAGGCAACTTAATTCAGTAGGACAGGGGCAATCCTTAGTGTAATGATCTTCATCACAAATAAGGAAAGATATTTTGGCTTTCGTTTTGATAAATCATCAACAGACGGCTTCGGGGAATCATGTTCAGGGATATCTTGCTTAGATTTTCCTTTACCCTTCTTTTTACCTTTCGAGAAATTATCTGTTGTTGTAGATTGGACATCATTTACTTCTGAGGTTTTCCCAAGATTCTTCTGGTTGTTTGCAACATCAGGGGTTACGGAAATAGGAGTAGATTTGGATTTTGTAGATTTAGTCGGAGTAGTACTAGACTACTGCATGACAGATCTAATGCCACCACCAATATGTTTTAAATCTGTAGACCTGGAAGACGCGGAATTAGTTGAAGGTCGCGAGGCGTCGGGTAATAATTCATATATCGTGCCAAATTACGAATATATTAAATCTAAATATTGGGCACGGGTGATTTCTTGTCCTTCAGTTACACAACCACCCATTTTTATGTCTCTGGCAATAGTGGGGATGAATGATTTGGTAAACCATTCGGTCAGAAGCTAATCCAGGATGTCAAATTTGATGAGGCGACGTCTCTATCTCCATTCATGGATATGATCAGAGATATCAGTGGATTTCATATGTTTCAAAGATGTTAAGAGATGGGTTCCAGTCTTATACTGGACATGAAATTGAAAATGAGTGAGGAAATCCACGGCCAAAGAATTGAAATCTTGTAAAGTACCTCGAGGGATCTCGATGTAAAATTTAGCAGCAGCACTCGTCAAAGTGCACTGGAAAATAAGCTTTTGGATTGAATCATTGATGCAAGGGTTAGAGGAACACCAAAGGTGATAAGTCATAACATGCGCTTTGGGGTATTCTCCAACCGTTCCTTAAAACTTAGGATAGTCTCCAGGTATTTTTGTTGAAACTAGAGGCCAATATGGTGAGTGGAGTGTTGGGTCATTTGTGAGCCATGACATATCCGACAATTCCAACATTCCTAAAAATGGAAATTGAGGATTATACAGTGTATAAGCTCTTCGGTATGCACTAAACTAGGTATTCCAACCCAGTTGGAATTGATTATGCCCCCATTGGGGTGGGTTATGACCATATGGACCAAATTTCCCATATTGTTGTCGAAAGGATGTTTACTTATGTTGCTAGTAAGGTCCGTGCTACAGTTGTTGATAAGGCCCCTGCTACAATTGTTGATAATGTCCATGTCGCAGTTGTTGATAAGGCCCCTGCTGTAGTTGTTGGTAAGGTCCCTACTACAATAGCTGATAAGGCCCCTACTGCAGTTGTTGGTATGGTCCTTGTTGCAACTTAGGGTTAGGTCCCTGTTGAAACTCTTGGTATGGTCCCTGCTACAGTTGAGGGTTAGGTCCCTGTTGTAGTTTTTGGTGAGGGCCTTGTTGGGGCTATTGGTAAGGGGTACCAGGTCTAAGAGGATATGTTCTAGATTTCCCCAACGAAGGAATGGGACCATATTGCATTTGGGGACCTACCTACGGATTGATAGAAACACACGACAGTGGGATTTAAGGTTGTTGAACATATCATTTTTGAGTCAAGGAGACTTGAGGACCTTGAAAAGGTTCCCCCATGACAGAACTTGACACAGATGAAACTAATGTTCCACCTAGGTTATGGATAGCAACAATGGGGTGGCATGTCCCTGATGTAGATCCATAGATCATATAGTTCCCACCAGAATCATCAGGTGTGTAGGGTTTCCCCCCAGGCTATGGAATAGATGAACCCATAGGTTGACCACTAAAATGGGGAACTGCAGTTACCCTAGATAGGGTCAATGGGGCAGAAGTCCCAAGAGTAACCTGCATCTAACCCACAGCAACTTTAGGTTGGGTAGTAGGTATTGACATGTTTAGACCAAATGAGCAAGTGATAGGAGTGACACCAAATGACCATATAGGGTTGTGATAAAGTGAAGTCATGTTATAATCGCCTGAAACAATATCACTAAGATAATTATAACCTGGTGAGACCAAAGTTTCACTATGACTAGAGGGTGCAGTTGACCTACTTCCCATATCATAGGAAACATATGGAAAGCCTTCAGGGGGATGATTGTTTCAGGATCAACTTCTGGAGAATGAGTTTTAGATGTCTCCAAAGGAGTATTTTGGGTTGTATCTTTAAATGGCGCATCATCACCATTTTTTTTCGTGTTTGGCAGAAACAATTCTTGAACCGGAACCTAAGACACACCAGGAGAAGTTATCAAAGGTATGATGGCAGTATCAAAGGGGTTATACTGGTGTGGAGGTGATAAGTAGAGAGGGTCATCTTCTGGATTAAAGAGTGGATTCTCAGGAAAAAGCAAGAACCTCGAAGTAGGCTCAGGACTATCTGGAGGAGATACCTGGGACGAAGTAATCGACTCTGGAGGAGGTGGTCAAGACGTAATGGGTTGGATACTTAGAATGATACCAAGTTCAACACCTTGGTTCTCAAGAGGTTCAGATACAATATGTGGTATCTCTCTTTGGACTCTTTGAGGTGACCTATCGACTTCAGAAAGTGAAAGGGAGATGGAAGGTGAACTTTGCAGATGGCACAACCGAGGACTTGGCGGTTTTGCAATGATGTATTTTTCACAAAATCAACTGAATGTTTGTGAAAAGTTTGGGATTCATTCCAAAATAAAATTAACCAGTCATTATGAGGAAAAATGAGTTATGCATGTGTAAGATGTTATTCACTGGGAAATAAATTTTACAAAATAACAACAAATAAATAAAAAAGTGGTAAGCTAGGTATAAAGGATTACCAAGAAACTGTGAACCATAGAATACATCCTGGAAAACCAACAAGTATGACAGCTAATATCCCTGAATGTTATGTTTGGTGTATCATGTTTACAAGTCAGCCAACTCAGTTACCTATGGATGGATAGTAACCTAGTGGGGACTCCAAAAATATACGCAACAGTACGTGGGAGTGCAGCTTTAAGTAGTGTTTTCTAATGTGTAACCGTTCAATGAGAACGTTCCTATATACTTTCATACATGGAGTGTCTCTGATATACCTGACAGTACTAGAGAAATATCCTATATACTTCCGTACATAGCATGGGAGATCACCCCCGGGATGTAACGCATGAAGTTAACACATCTCTAGCCTATACCTATAAATGTTTTCATTAATTCCAAATGCGCCTTATATTAATTGAGGTAAATTTTAAGTTGATCTTGATTTACGTTTCAGTTTTAAGGCTCGGAGATCGATGCTACCTAAACACCTATGATGCTACTAATATGAGAAAAAGAGGCTTTTAATTTCAACGAAATCTATCTAGTAAAGGAAAGAGATTCGATCAAAGAAGCAACATTCAATAATGCAGCAAATAAATCTCCCCTAAATAGATATTTTCACTTTCGCTTTCACTTTCCAAATGTGTGGGTAGACAGTTAGAAGTAGGGGGACAAGCGTGATTGCTTCTCACAAAAGCAGTGTTGACAACACGACTGTCTCTAATAAAAAATGCGTTGAGCGAGAAATGATTGGGAAAAACAAGCAAATCTTGAGTAAAAACTTAGGCATGATACCCTAAAACACAGACTACTCAAATTACAGCTTCAAAATTAAGGATCATTAAACAGTTGACCAAACTAAGCAAAATTACCAAATGTAAAAGGAGGTTTGGAAGGGCTATAGGCTCCCTGGTGGAGTTTCCATTTTATTGTATAGACAATCCCTGCTGCGGACAACAATGATCTCTCTAGTCCAAAATAGAGTATCTAGCAACAAACAAGACAAATACACGCAAACCTTCCTAGCTTATATTAGAAAATACAAAACAATATTGATAGCCTACCTTGCTCTGATGCTAATGCCCGTTAGTGTAGTTTCCCGATCTTCTCGCTTACAAGTTCAATCCTTTAAGCGTTGTCACGGATGTTTACCTAAAAGGACGATCAAACCAAATCTATGAAAGCATATATAACATAATTTACTCTAACATAAATTATGTGAAATATGAGAGAGTAACACACTAAATGCATAATAATTTACACATTTATGGAAGGCAAACGTATATTGTATTATTATTAGAAACACTGAGGGATGCATACAACCATTTAAGCTCTGATGTTGGAAGCTACCTTCAGATGAGTTTCCAAGTCCTCGCTAAGACCTTCGAGTACTCCTTTATCCTTCAGAATCCGGTAGCGTTTTGGCACAACTGAGCACAAGGATGCAACCATAATTGTTCAACCATTTGAGGAAAGTAGATGATTCATTTCAAGGGAAGGAGAGGGAGTTATGGATCCACAAAATGAGGAATAACATCCACATCTTAAGGGGAATATCCCTAATTGTAGGATCAAAGGCCTGAAATGGGAGCCCTCGACCCAATCCTCATTTAACTATTACAAGATCTTCATTCTCGAGGCTTCTAGGAGGATAATATTCTCTTCCATTTTTGGAGAAACTACTAAAAGAGGAGCAACATGCTTTTTCACTTGAATTCTCGCACTGGCAGCTCCAGGCACAAATAATGGTGAAGGTGACAAGCGTGAGGAATAATACATCAGGACTATGTTGGGCCTATAATAGGGTATTTTAGCAATCTCTTCCAGAATTTCTTCAAGGCATTTCTATTTTGGTCTTCAAGGATGCTCTAATCATGTTTTCATGGGGAACACATTAACAACGATTGTCACTTTGCGACATTTGGGGCAAAGTTTGACAACTCCGGGCATGAGACAGGGAGTGCAACAAAATACTGTATAATAGATGCCCCCTAAAGCATGAAAGAAGAATGGGAAGTGATGGTTGAAATGCTTTACTATTCAAGGCAAGGACTTAGGAAACCACCATCAGGAGACCTCAAAATCAAACATACTACAATATATATGACATCTCTTATGTAATCATACCTAATAATACATCTCTGAATAGGCATCTAACAATACATGAACCCACGGCATGGACGCAGCCATCCGACTAGAAAGGATCATATGTATGGATCCACGGCATGGGTGCAACCATCTGTATAGAAGGGATAATGTTTGCAATCATGAATACTCCATGCAACGTAGATTTATCAGATGAAATCCATGGACTTCATCTCTATCTTGATTCATCTAAAATACGAATATAGACAAGTGAATAAATGTGTTGAATTCGAACATGGTAGAGACCACATGATTATGGGTCAATGATGTAAACTGTTAACAGGCATGAGAGGAACCACCAATAATGACGATGGCTCTCAAGGTACAGTAGCACAATCGACCAGCGTGGACAAAGGAGCTAAATTTGAACACTTGCAGAATCATTCGATCGAAGACCAATAATGTGAGACTATCGTCGAATGCAAAGAACCTGCATTGAGGAATGCAAGCTCCAAGGTACTAAAAGGGAGTTTCTAGACCATCTTCCTAGATAATGAGTTAGAGTCGACAGGATGCAATCTGTCGAAAGAAGGCCATAATGTTTCCCACATCATTGACACGAAACAAAGTATTTTTGCAAAGTTGATGAGAGTGATTCAGGATTGTGGCAGAGAAAGTAAAATAAGGCACAAGAGGTTTGAATGTAGACAAGACTTCTCTTGAACATATAAGCAACACGACTCGGAGTTTGGAAAAACTTGACTCAAAATGGGATTAATGGTCTTGGTGACAATAGGATATGATAGAATGAGAGGCAAATGGATTTCCAAAACCCCATGAAGGCAAGTGACAAAGAGAGGCTAACCCAAACCCAACACGGGATGCAGATAAGTGCCATGTTCAAGACTGACATGCTTCCTTTGATACATAATACAATATATGTTTACTTCCATTTTTCCCCACTATTTCTAGTGAGTACCTATTTATTTTTTATTGCGATCTTGAAGAGAATACCATATGCTTAGTGTATAAGTTCACCCTTCGGTTGAATCCATCCTAGTAAGTTTAACGAGGACTAGGAAAGAGTAACGTGGTCTCATCATGGTGACAATTCCTTCGTCGTTTAAGTTTTACAAGTCCAAAGGAGGAGAAATTCAGCATCTTTTTCATGTTTAGGGAGTTTGAAAAATAGGCGAAAACGAAAACTCCAAAGGTCTATTTTCGTAGATAGTCCCTCACATCTGAAAAGGTAGAAAACGATATTCTAGAGAACCTCTTAGTCATGTTTGACAAGGGCATTCATTTTTCATAGCTAATCTATCTTGGCTTGAAAAAGGGTTAAACTTATACTGAGACAACAACAATTCATTTACTTTAATGAGTTCAAAATGACAAGTGCTCGGAATTTTTTTTATGTTTTCAGAGTCAGAAAAGAGTTGAAATATGACTCCAAGGGGGGTTCCTTTTTCGTTTATTTTCACAAGTCTAAAAAATCGATAAAACAAAACTCGTCATTTTACGAATTACCGTCGCAAATTTGTAATGAGCCTGCTACTGCACATGTGAACAAACGTCATTCCGATCAAAAAATATAAATATAAGTAAAGATGCATTTAAACAATGGTAAAAAATATATTCACAAGTTTATATAAACTAAAAATTCAAAGTAAAATTTACTTTTTACTAGTTGTGATTTTGGACAGCATTTTACCCACATTTACCTTCAATCTCCAGGCGCGAAGTAAGATCAATCTGGAGGACCATTTGTCGATTTGTTTGTCACAGGTAACAACCCTTTCCTTTCTCTTCATTTTGGTTGTATTTTAACGCATTTAAGCCATATATTAGGTGCATAAGGGAGCTAGAAAAAATTATGGCTTGTGGGCGGACAGCGCAGGATTTACCTTTCGGGTCCGCGTTGTTCACCCTGGGCCCAACAAGAACAGCGCACTAATAGCACGGATAAATTCCGACATAGTCACGCTAGTGTTGAGGGTTAAAAAAAAATTCACCAAATCTTCATTTTGACCAGTTATTTTGCCATTTTTTCTCCATGGAAGGTAATTAATTTTCGTTTAATGATGTTTGTAGGTGAAAAATGGTGATTGAATGGAAGGAAAGGGGCCATGAGGCCGACAATCAACGAGATCTACAAAACCCACAATGCATAAGGGAACTTTGTAATTTTGGATTGCTGAATTTTTTCCGAACCCTTGGGATTCGATCCCAAGTGGATTTATTGCTATTTTTGGTGACTCAGTGGAATGCAGGCCACCAAATTTTCATGATAGGATATCAAGAGCTAATATATAGGTTTATGACATCTAGTTCATTACTATTTTTTCCAAGAGGGGACAACTAGTTCAGCTATCTGGTTCTCGAGTCGAAGGGGACAGTACTGACATGCTCCTTGGGACACACTGCAGTGAGAACTCTAGCAAAACAAAAATCAGGGAAATTTTCATAAAGATTGTTGTATATCCTACATTGATAACTATCCTAAACATTGTTTTTCGAGTGGCAGGGATAGAAGCCTTGAATGAGGAAAGTAAGTCTCATTTCCAGTACGCAGTAGATTGTTTGGGACCAACTATATTCAACTGGAGTGAGAGGTTGCTTCTCAACATGTAGGACCAACTCACAAAATGCAAGATGGGAAAAATTAAGCAGTTTGGTTATGGGTCAAACTTGGTAACACTTTTCTTGGAGTGATTTAAATTGTTCAGGTACGAGTGGATAAAGGTCAGACCTCCTGCACCGAGAGACCCACGACTAATGAGGTGGAGTGAGTTGATGCCTCACCATGGTGGCGGGCAATGGATGTCTTTTCCACCTACTTTCATTGTATGGTTGTGACAAGAGATCATCATGATAGATGATTGGGCCTACACAGTGACAAATTTTAGAGGACATCTAGATCTGCCTCTTCCACGATGGGGAAGATGGAACGACTCAGCTAAGAATTGTTTTTAAAGTTTTAAAGTTTTCAATTTTTTTATGTGTGAACTAAGATTTGGACTTATGATAATTTGCAGATGTTGGACCAAAGAGACCTCCAGGGGTTTCTCCAATTACACAAAGAGTGGCTGACCAGTTTGAGGATTCTCCCTATGTTAAGGGACTTGACCCTATGGTTAAGATAGAGCAAAATTTGGATGCCTTGACCAGAGGCATTCCATATTACGCGACCATCGATGACGTACCTCTTTGATATCAAAGGCACATTATATGAT
>CM076569.1:191760296-191963638 GCA_034641835.2 Pinus albicaulis | reverse complement strand
TGAATCCTATATTTATAGGACCCTAACAGAACCCAGAAACTGTTTGTGGAAATCCCATTCGGTTCATGTTTTATTAAAATAATTAATTATTTTTGTTGGACACCTAATCCTCAATGGGTAGGTGTGGAAGGCAAATGGACAAAAGGACTCTCAGAGACCACTTGGAATGTGAAACCAAGGGTCACCACATGTATACTATATATGCTTATCTTTGCAAATAATAAGATACCTTACGCTTATCTTCATTTGCTGGTTGTGTTCTCCATGAGTGTCTAACATGGTATCAGAGCCAGTCACTTTTTTGGCATTCCTGCCCTTGGTGTAACTCCCTCATGTCTATGTTTTGCATATTTGCAGACTATCACTGTGCATTCAGTTTTTTCTGATGTATTCTGGTTTCTCCTGGCATAAGTGCTCCTTCTACAATTCTGAAATTCTGCCTCAATTTTTCTACACACCACTGTGCAGATTCAACTCAATTTTCTTTTACAACTCTCTCATTCCCTCACGCTACCTCTCGGCTCCATTCCCTCACGCACTCTACTCACTCCGTTCGCTCTCCCCGTCGCCTGCACTCACTCTCCCCATTCCCTCACGCACTCCTCTACTCACTCTTGTCACCTGCTCTCCCCGTCACCTGCACTCTCTCTCCCCATTCCCTCACGCACTCCTCTGCTCACTCTCGTCGCCCTCTCTCCCCAACCCCTCGCCACTCTCCCCACCCCTTCCCTCACTCTCTGTCACCTGCACTCCCCACCCCCTCGCCTGCACTCTCCACCCCCTCGCATTTTCAGAGTCTCTTAGCTCTGCATCCTTTCCAAAATTTATCTGCCACTTGTTTTTGTGGCCTTTTATGTCCATTCTATTATCAAACCTGCACTGCTCAAAAATGCAATTATGGTCAACCTGTCAGCACTGACATAATTTATGCTGCCATTAGTACTTGTCAATCCTTAACGCTCATTACTGCATAATGCTCCTCTTGAATGTTGCGTGCCCTTTTATGTGGTAAATAATCTGTTCGGTTCTATCTGAGTGTTTATTTTTTGAATGATCAATTGCATTCTACGAATTTTCTATGGTTGTTTCGGATGAGTTCCAATTAAAGGAGGTCTTGTTTCCACCTATGTAAATTGTTGCTCGAATCTCTTCCAAAATTGTTAATGTCCCATCATGGATCCCTCTCTTCTCCATCGAATCCCATCACAACACTCCTCACGACTGTCCCCCGACTGCGTTATACAAGCTTCAGCCCTCTCCTTCGCAGCCAGTCTCAGGACCACAGCACGTTGTATTATAGTCACACTCTGCACTGTTAATAACTCCTTACTCTTGGGTCCAACACCTCTCAGCGCTTTGGCCTCTCGGTGTAGCGTAACTATTGAAAGCGCTCACCCTTCGCGCGGTATCCACTGTGTGCATACGACTCCACTTTCGACACCTCCTCACAAGGAGGCCCTCCTCCCTTCGCTCACATACCGCTCTTTCACACCACTGCGTAGCTCTCAATTAACACCTCCACCATTTCGTAATACCACTCGACTGTCATGGCGGTGGAGTATGACGGTTGACTGTAGGTAATCCTCCCTTCGCTCCACGGTTTAAAGTTGATACCATTGTTCGGGTGGTGTATATTAATACATTGTCATACGATGGCCTCTCGACCCTCCACAACACCTATGTTGTAACTCCCTCTCTCATACATCATTGCACTACCTACACAACATCACCATGCTGCCTACAATCCCTCGCACCTCATTGCTCTCCCTGCTCCCCTTACTTACCCTGTCGCAGAGATTTGCAAAGGAATCGACCCATGATAGTCGAGCACGAGTGCCAAGGCGAAAACATTGTGTAGTTCTTCCCGAGACGCAGATGAATCCGATGACCTGTCAGTTATAGCGAGTGATGCAAGCAATCAAGTGATGGAGTGGATGGAGGAGGACAAGCCAGAGGTGTACATTACAATCGAGTCAACGCCCAGTGGTTCTCGGGAATTAAGGCACGTCAGATTCAACCGCGAGAAATTCGGGGAGGTGCAAGCGAGGTTGTGGTGGGAGGAGAATCGAACACGGATTCATCAACAGTACCTCTGAACTGCAGGTTGGTTGGGAGATTAGTTCGAATATATCCTTATAAAATAAATATAAATTGTGTGATATTATAAGCGGTGAACCTGGTTCGATGGGTGATGGAGTGTATTATAGTATTCAGATTACGAGATCCTTCTATTTTATTTAGCTTGGGTAGTTGTTTATGTTATGGGGAGGCAGGTGTCATGGAAGTGTTGCAGTAAAAATGTGCAGTTAGTGGAACTTTCAGTTCCCTCTTATAATTGGGCACATTTAATTTGGAAGAATATTGCAAGTACATTTGTGATCATTTCTTGACAAGAGTTGTTTGAACAATGACAAAAATTCGTGGATTATTAGAGTTATTGAGAACTCTAATCATGTCCACTACTAAAAATACAGTCCAAATCAGTAAGGACAATGTCTCTGATATTCTAGCCTGTTTACAAAATGCACAAGACGAGATTGAGTTTTTGCAGCTTTAATATCAGCTACAACAATAAGAATTACAACAGCGGAGTCATCATTCTAAGCTTGTTTTTGTTCAGAACATTGACACAAACTCCCATCAGCAACAAGATATTGGTCAAATCACTAACTCCAGTACAAGAGCAAATTTGTATGCAGATGCAGAAGCTCACGCTTCACCTCCCAAGCCCATCATCAGACCTTGGGAAGAACTTGTCCACAACAAACATAGAACAGGTCTTGGATATGACAAGGAATTGTCCCTTCATATTCCGAACTACTCCAAGCCCATCAAATTTCAGAGTGTCGGATTTCTTCATGATAGCTCACCTTCAGTTGTTCCAGATCTGCTCCTCTTCCACAACAACAACAACAGATTGTAAAATGCCAACACTATGATCGAGTTGGCCATATGAAAGATCACTGTTTCGATCTTCACCCATGCAAGCACTGTGGTTGGCACACCCATTCTTCACACAAATGCTTCAGAAACAAGCCTCCTACAAGAACAAAAATTCATCTTGGATGGATCGCTTCTTGGCAATGGGCATCAACAGCCAAGAAGATGTTTCAGTCATATGTCAAAACTTGTTCTAGAGTATTGAACAATCTTACAGTTGAGTTTTCGCCATCATCTCACCTTGTACCTGACAGGGGGGAAAATGGTGGTCATCTACAAGCTTCGAAGCCACATCAAGTGATCCTGAGCCACAATCTCTCATTCCAGATTCAGAGTTGTAGCCAGAGACATAGCAGATCAAGCGAGCCTGAGCCACAAACTCTCATTCTAGATTCAAAGTTGTAGCCAGAGACATAGCAGATCAAGCGAGCCTGAGCCACAATCTCTGATTCCAGATTCAGAGTTGTAGCCAGAGACATAGCAGTTCAAGCGAGCCTGAGCCACAACTTGTCATTCCAGATTCAGAGTTGTAGCCAGAGACACTGATGCCCATGAGCATGCCTTTGGTTGGTGGTCAACCTTAAACCATCTATGCGAGGTTGATATTCTTCCTCTTCAAAGAATTCAGAACACTTCCTCTAGCAGAAGACTTCAGCTTCTTGCCAGTTTTGGAAGAGTTCCAGGAAATGCATCAAGCATTCCAGAGTTGGTGGTCATCCTTAAACCATCGCAAGTTGTAGACCTCCCTTCTTCTAGGTTGAAGGTATCCCTCTTCAAAATATGAGCACTTCCTCTAGCAAAAGACCTCAGCTTCTTGCCAGATTTGGAAGAGTTCCGAGAACTGCACTAAGCATTCCAATGTTGGTGATCATCCTTAAACCACCTCTTGATGCCAACATTTCAGAGAGCTCATTCAGCCTAAGTGTTGCCATGCATACTTTGCAGATTTGTATTACAACTCTCTTCTTGGACTCACACATACCCCTTCGGATTAAGGAGGGGAATGTTGGACACCTAATCTTCAATGGGTAGGTGTGGAAGGTGAATGGACAAAAGGAGTCCAAGAGACCACTTGGAATGTGAAACCAAGGGTCACCACATGTATTATATATATGCTTATCTTTGTGAATAATAAGATATCTCATGCTTATCTTCATTTGTTGTTTGTGTTCTCCATGAATGTTTAACAATTTTAATGGGGGGGACCCTAAGTCTAAACTTGGGGAAATTAAATAATTAAAGGGTATTTAATAAAACAGAGTGTGAATCTTCTAGAGAACGAAGATCTAGTCATGTTTAAATCTTAGCCATCGATTAGACATCTAATCTAGGTCGTTGATATGTCAACGAGAAGACTATAGAGGAAGGCTCATTAGAGAACTTTTGAGGTCTAAAATGGGCCTCCTATGAAAAATGTACAACCAAAACAAACTTTATAAGAACCAATAGGGTTCAATATAATGATGTCAACCATGGGGGATGATTCACCATTTTGGGGTAAAAAAGTAAAAAGATTAAAAAATAATAAAATAATAAAAACTACTTTTTTAACTTGTATTTTCAACTTATCTCCCTAAGATTTTGCTCAAATTTCGACCGGGAGTACTCGTTGGATGCAAAATTTGATTCCTCATCCAAGGAGTACCCATGTTCCATACTTTTGATGGACAATGCTACACGAAAAATGAGAAGTACATGAAAAACGTGATTGCAATTTGATTCCTCATCCAAGGAGTACCCATGTTGCATACTTTTGATGGACAATGCTACACAAAAAATGAGAAATACATGAAAAACGTGATTGCAATCACGTTTTTCATGTATTTCTCATTTTTCGTGTAGTAGGGTCTATAAAACCTAAGTAGTTTTCTAAGCAGAATGACCAATTTTCCCTCTCCCAATGGTCGAGCCTTATAGCTTCCATCACCTATAAAACCTAATATTTCGGCCCTGCCATACTCTTCTTTCCAGGTCTGGTCAGACTTTGAAGCCAATTACCATCCTCCTTTCCAAGCATCTCGTTCTTTGATTTCTGATTCATATGCATATCAAGAATGACCAAGCAAGGATTAACGTTGTGTAGTCGGAATTTCGGATTGATTCGACTAGCAGCCGTCCGTGTTCATAAAGCCTCAAAGAACCAACAACAAGGGTCTCGGTCCTTTTATGTTTGTGCAACGACCTACTGCTATAAACCTAGACATTGACCCTTGTTGTTGGCTCTTTGAGGCTTTACAAACACGGACGGCTATTGGTCGAATCAACCCGAAATTCCTACTACACAACGTTAATCCTTGCTTGGTCGGTCATGATATGCATATGAATCAGAAATCGAAGAACGGGATGCTTGAAAAGGAGGATGGTAGTTGGCTCCAAAGTCCGACCGAACCTGGAAAGAAGAGTATGGCAGGGCCGAAATATTAGGTTTTATAGGTGATGGAAGCTATAAGGCTCGACCATCGGGAGAGGGAAAATTGATCATTTTGCCTAGCGAACTGCTTAGGTTTTATAGACTCTGCTACACGAAAAATGAGAAATACATGGAAAAACGTGATTGCAATCATGTATTTCTCATTTTTCGTGTAACAGGGTCCATCAAAAGTATGCAACATGGGTACTCCTTGGATGAGGAATCAAATTTTGCATCCAACGAGTGTTCCTACTGGAAATTTGAGTAAACCCATAGGGAGATAAGTTGAAAAATTAGTTTTTTTTCCCCTCTAAAATTTGATGATGTAATCTAATATTATTTTATTATTATTTCCCTCTAATGTTATCATTTCCCTTATTATTTTATAATTTCCTTAAGAGGCCCATTTTAGACCTCAAAATTTCCCTAATGTGAGGGTCATTTGGAAAATACACCGAGACACTGAATTGACCTAAGATCGAAATTTCAGGGGCGTGGTTTGTGAGAATTTCGAACTGGAGATCTGAGCAGTGAGGGGCAAAGATAGCATCTGGAGAGGAATATATTTTCTCAGTCCAGTGGAGCATCAATCAGAGAGAGGCAGAAGTGATCTAGCCTAGTCAGCGATGAAGGAAGGGGCTGACGCAATGAGGGGCAAAGATAGCATTTGGAGAGGAATATATTTTCTCAGTCCAGTGGAGCATCAATCAGAGAGAGGCAGAAGTGATCTAGCCTAGTCAGCGATGAAGGAAGGGGCCGACGCAGTGACTGCGTAAGCTCACGCAGAAGCAACTCAGAGGCACAGGCAGAGGTTTCAGAATTTTGCTAGTGGATCAGTTTCGGAGGCCGGGATCCACAAAGTGGCACCGGGAGGTTGTTCCTCATCATCCAAAGAGGCAAAACGACTTGGAGGAGGGCTAACGCTGAGCCTGGAAGTGGGTGACGCAGTGGTTGGAAGTTCCAGCGCTGGATCTGCGCAAAGCTTGTCCAAGGCAATTTTTACTTCATTTGGATCAGCCGGAGACTCAGTGATTGAGTGAGGTATTTCTCACATATTCTTCTGCCAGTATTTCTCTTTGTAACTGAATAACCCTTGAGGGTATTCAGAGATGTATTCAAACATCGCTACTGCTAATAAAACCCTCAGATCTGCTGCACCGGTTTTGCCGCATTATGTTTTTCGAGGACTTAGTCCAAAATAAATGTGTCATATGTGTGAATGATTTCCTTGTCTAGTTTCCTTGTTTCTGAATCAATTTTAGTGTAGGTTGCTTCAATAGTTGCTTCAATAATTCAGATCTGAATTAATTATGTAATGTAATTTACTTAATAGGAGAAGTACACTCAGTTGTTGCAGTAGGATCCTTTAGATCTGTTTGGATCTAGGAATATTCACAGGTACAAGGGTAGCTATGATGAGGAAATCCCACACCTTGGGTATATGAATGCAATAGGGACCAATCATGGTACATGAGTTACCCCGACATTTGTTTTTCTACCTTTCTTCATTTTCGTTTTGCCTTCTATTGATTTTTCTTCATTTCACTGCTTGGGGCTCAAGGGGATGAGAGCATGATGTATAAGATATAACAGTGATTACCCCCTTAAGGAGAGGCAATTCATCACCCACAAGGGGTTGTGACAAACATGGGTTCCTAAATGATGCAAGGGGCAGTCATAGGGGGCCTAGGAACCAAGGTGATGGCCATAATGATAGGGGGTAGAGCTCATGTTTATCTTTTGCCCACGCACTAAATTTTATTGTCCCAGCCATCTTCTGCATTTTTGGTACATTTCCTGTTATATGTGGCCATATTTTGTTTCTATCTTTCTTTTTAGCTGCATCAACCTCAGGGGCATCGTTCTAAGCTCGACCCAAGGTGTGGACAAGAGAAAGCGGAGGCTAACACCTTGTGGACCCAATGGAAAAATGTGGACCCAGATAGGTAAAATGTGAAAATAGCTTGTAATGAGAGGAGGGGAGTGAGATATATGGTATAAGGAAGCGGGACCACGCAACCAAAATAGGGGTTTCCCATGTAGTACCATTCTTAAAGCTAGTAGCCAATAAAGGAGATCCCACAGGACTAGGATACAGGATCAACCCCCTAGTTGAGGTAAGGGAACAAGAGTACAATTGAAGCCCTTCCTTCTTCCAAGTCACCCAATAATCCATCCCCAAGTGTGCCCAAGAAAAACAAGCATAAACACCCAATTACATAATGAAAAACCATACCTTTGGGATTGAATGCCCACCTTCAAACATACGATCATGACAGATGAGCGAGGGTACATAATGGTTGGCTCAGGTGGCGGAGAAGAATAGCACATCACAACTATCAAGTGGTTGCCAGGGGGCTGCTAACTGTGAAAATCTCTAAAGAGAAATCCTACTGCAGTGTCTTGATTTACTTTTCCTACTTGAATTAAATTACAAGTTAATTTTCTGAATTATTCAGTAAAATCAGCAAAGTAAACACAACTGCAACCTACACATTTACAGATCATTTATTGAACATAATGCACATATGACAAAGTGACAGATTTTTCGGACAAATGTCCCCAAAAAAACCCAATGTGGGAAAACCGGTGCAGCTAGCCCTAGAGGGTTTTATTATTATGCAGAATCTTAATACAACAATATTTGGGCACCAAATGGTTCGCCCTATAGAGAAATTTCACGACAGAAATACCTTTTTCTCTTGGAGACAGAAAATATGGCTAATTCACACCCTCAAACGGGATTTACAGAGCTCGAGCCCTTTTTGGCCCACTGGAAACCCCAGCGTTGTCCCTCAGCCCTCTGCGTCAACCTCTGCGCTACCCTGGAAGGGCATGCGTCACCCTCTCTAGGCTTACGCTACCCCTGCAATGCCCTAACTAGGCCTGCATCACCCCTGAAGGGTGTTTGTTGCCTTTGCGCTGCCTTTTGTTAGCCTCTGGTTGAAATGTGTATCTTTGGCTAGCCTCAGCGCTGCCTAGTACACTGCCTCTTTGTCGTTGTTGTATTCGTGACCTCAGATAAGATCATCACTTGCCACTCTCTGCCCCTCACCGCACTGCAAACTCACTTCGAAATTTTTAACAAACCACGCCCTAGAATTTCGACCTAGCATCAGTGCTCTGCCAATGTGTGTGTTCTCCAACTGACCCCAAGCCCTTCTCTTACACTTTTCTCGTTGGCAAACCAACGACCGTGATCTAATCTCTAATCAATGGCTAAGATTAGAAGCTGCTTGATCCACATCACTTAGATCATTCTCATCACATGTTTAATTTAATTCACTTTAATCTTTTAATTTTCCTAAGTTAGACTTAGGGTCCTTAATTAAAAAGATTAATTATTTGTATCAAACCAGATGGAATTTCTCCAAATGCTTTCTCGGTCTTGGAGATCTCATGTACTCTAGCTCCACAAAATTTCGGAGCTAGAGAACATCCGATGCTACCCCAAAATTTCAACACTCCTTCTTAACGAGGAATGTGCTCTAGCAATACTTCCACACCGAAGCATTGCCCTGATCTCTAGCATCCGTCCCTGCGCTGATGCTTGGCCTGCTGCCCTCCATCACTGCGCTGCTACTACTGCCCATGACTCTGCCACAGTCACTGCCACATCTATACTACAACTCCCTCTAAAATTGTTGCATCATGCTGCCCATAGCACTACCACTGCTAACTGCTACACTACAACTCAGTTGCTGAGAAGTAAGAAATTGAAGGACCCCTACCCAATCAGTGACAGACAAGTCAGTCATGTTGCATCTCATCAATGAAGCTCCCTTTGTTGTTGTCCTCCTGGAGCCACTGCACTGCCTAAGCATTGCCTCCTCTGCGCTGCTGAAGTCCCATCATCCCCTTTGCGTTGTTGCTTCTACGTTGTTGTTGCCTCTGTACTGCGTTGCTCTACTCTCCAGCATCCCAGCACTGGCTCTGCTTCACCATGATCTTCTGCACCCAATGCTCCAGTCATCCTACTACTATATTAAGGCTCCCATAGCTCGTATGTGATCCAATAGTTTGGGCACCTCAAGGATCCTGCCTTTCATCTATACCTGCTCTACAGATCAATATCGCCCCACCTCTTCTCTCGAGGCACATGAGCACTCATGGCCACATCATCATCAGAGCCATCGTCTTATTTAGCTGTCGCAGCCTTGGAATCAGCTTCCTTGTCCTTCTTCCTTAGAGGAAAAGTGGTGGCGAAGTGTCCAAGTTCAACACACCTGAAGCATCGGATCTTGGATAGATCTGTCTTCTTCTTCCCTTACTGCTTGCATCTTCCTCTTACTCCTTCACTTTGTTGGATCCGGTGTTGGCTTGTCTCTTGGTCATCCAACGGATTTCCTCTTGTCGGAGGATAGCCCACATGTCGTCCCAGCTTAGAAGGTCCTGTCTGCCCAAGATACTTTGAAAAAATGTTTCCCATTCATCTATGACTGCATTTAGAGCAGTCCTCACCATGACATCATCCTCCACTCTAACCTCCATGGCAATCGGCTGATCCCGGATCATCTACAACCTAAAGAGGAAAGGATCGACTTCCTCCCCCATATTCATCACAAACAACCTCATCTGGTTCTCCATATGCATCTTCTTCTGGACGGATTTCCCTTGATACATTGTGGTCAACATTGTCCACATAACATTAGTCGTCTTCTTCTCGCAATTCCTGGGACCACGTGATTCTTGACCCCGTCCATGATGAAGCGCTTAGCATGCACCTCAGCGTCATTATGCTTCGCGAGAAGAGCAGCATCGGTTGGTGTAGCCAAGACGTTCTTTGCATGTTCCCGTAGTGTGTGCCTCCAGGACCGTCAAGATTCTGACCTTCCAGATAGCAAAGTTGGACAAACTGTCCAACCTATCCTAATCATGCAGTCCGTACAACGCCATCTAGCTCAACACAATCTGTCGAAACAGAGACTCCTCTCCCTGCTGCTATTGCTACTCTCAACACAAGCCTAGATCTAGGGTCCTTGGCGAAAAGGCACCCTCTATAGTAACTGCTCCCTTCGACAATTGATTTCCCTCCTCGAAAATCTACCAAAACTCTTGAAACAGCGCTCTTCAATCACCCTCGTGATCGATCCTCAGATTTATTTGGCAAAAATTTGTTGAGCGACTGTTCCCCTCCCGCTCTTTGTCAACTTAGCTAGGCACGATTCTGCAATGACAGAACCTCCACCACACTCACAACCTCTGAAGATCCGAAGCTCTGCTTCCGGACTATGGAAAATTTGCACAGCAACCTCAAAAATGGATTGCATCCCTCTGGTTGGCCTCTGCATGAGCAGACTAGCTCAGCGCAGCCTCTGTGCAGTGACTGCGCTGCGTAGGCTACTCCTGCATCACTCTAGAAGGATTTGTGCTGCCTCTGCGTCACTCAGTTGGGACTGCATCAGCCCCTGCATGGCCTCTGCTGAGACTGCGTCCTCTTGGTGCTGCGTCGCCCTCTTTAGAACTCTACTGCTTCATCTGCCTTCTCTGCAGCAAAAAATTATTCAGTTGTTTTGCTGATGATTCAGCTTGATCTGCAATGCTCTAATACCATGTGAAAATTTCTAAACAGAAATCCAATTGCAGTGTCTCGATTTACTTTTCCTAGTTGAATTAAATTACAAGTTAATTTTTTGAATTATTCAATAAAATCAACAAAGTAAACACAACTGCAGCCTACACATTTACAGATCATTTACTAAACATAACGCACACATGACAAAGTGACACACAGATTTTTCGGACAAATGTCCCCGAAAAACCCCAATGCGGGAAAACCGGTGCAGCTAGCTCTAGAGGGTTTTATTATCATGCAGAATCTATATAAAACAATATATGGGCACCAAAATGGTTCGCCCTACAGAGAAATTTCATGGCAGTGATACCTCTCTCTCGGAGACCGAAAATATGGCTGATTCACACCCTCAAACGGGATTTACAGAACTCGGGCCCTTTCTGGCCCACCTGAAACCCTAGCGCTGTCCCTCAGCACTCTGCGTCAACCTCTGAGCTGCCCTGGAATGGCCTGCATCACCCTCTCTGGGTTTACGCTACCCCTGCGCTACCCTGACTAGGCCTGCATCACCACTGAAGGGTCACTGTTGCCTCTACACTACCTTCTGTTGGGCTTTGGCTTAAATGCGTATCTTTGGCTGGCCTCTGCACTGCGTTCTACTGGCCTCTAGCTGAGATGCATATCTTTGATTGGCCTCTACGCTGCCTAGTACACTGCCTCTCTGCGGTTGTTGTATTCATGGCCTCGAATCAGATCATCCCTTGCCACCCTTTGCCCCTCACCGCACTGCAAACTCACTTCGAAATTCTTAGCAAACCATGCCCTAGAATTTCGACTTAGCTTCAGTGCTCTGTCAATGTGTGTGTTCTCCAATTGACCCCAAGCCCTTCTCTTATACTTTTCTCGTTGGCAAACCAATGGTCGTGATCTAATCTCTAATCAACAACTAAGATTAGAAGTTGCTTGATCCACGTCACTTAGATCATTCTCATCACATGTTTAATTTAATTCACTTTAATCTTTTAATTTTCCTAAGTTAGACTTAGGGTCCTTAATTAAAATGATTGATTATTTGAATACCTATCAAACCAGATGGAATTTCTCCAAATGCTTTCTAGGTCTTGGATATCTCATGTACTCTAGCTCTTCCACAAAATTTTGGAGCTAGAGCACATTCGATGCTACCCCAAAATCTCAACACTAACTGTCGGTTGAAGACAAATTTGGGAGAAAATTTCCTCCTATAGGGGTCACCCACTAGTGGTGGGTAACAATACCAATGTACCATATATATATATACCACTAGTGGTGGGTAACAATACCAATGTACCATATATATATATATATATATATATATATATATATATAGAGAGAGAGAGAGAGAGAATATTTAGTCCATAGATATAGTCATGTACTTCTAAGAAATAAAGGTAAAAATCCTTCATCTTAATTTCTAAAACTAACTCCATCTGAAGTTGTGATCTTGGTTGCTCCCTCTATCACTACAACAATCCTTCTTCTATTCCATTTCATTAGCAAGTCCTTGTGGCGCTTCCTCTCTCACGTAGGCAAGTTCTTTTTACTTTTGCTACTCCCTCTTACTTTAGAGATTATTTTAGTCACAACTTTAGAGATTATTTTAGTCACAAATTTTGCTTAGTATCAATTCTTTGGTAGATTTCACAATGTTCCTGCAAACCTCATTTAGGAGATCATGGAAGAAACAATTATAATCGAGTAAAAAATTTCAAAGGCATGGGACTATTAAAAAATAAAATACTAATCAAAAGAGAAGAACACAAATTACTTATCTTTTACTTTAAAGATGTTGATTCCCTCTTGATCCTTACTTCCTTACTAAAATCCTCCTACAACCTTTTTCAAGCTTATGTAGCTTCCTCATTAAACATTCCAAATTCAATTCTACCTTATCCTACAAACCCTAGAATTTACAATAGGTTGTCCTTTGCCTCCAATGTCATTGATTGATCTCAACCCATGTTTGGGTGTTTATCAATCTATTTGTGAGAGGAGCAACAATATAGTTATTGTTTTCTCCCTTTTGTAGGAAAATTCTTCTTCCTACTATATAGCTTTGTACTTTCTTGCCATAAGTCAAAGGTCTTCCTTTCTAAAAAGAATTTATAATATAATTATAAAGAAAGTACCAAAACTATTGCATAAAAATTTAAGGGAACAAAAAAAAATACTTATCTCTTGATTGAAAGAATCCTTTGACTTCATTTTGAGGTGGTTGGTTATCTTCACTCTCGACATCAGTTGCTAATATATGTTGCTTGCCTTTCCTTCAGAGGGTCATCGATCTAGGTCTAGCTCTAAGGTTTTAACCACAAATCCTAGGGCTTTCTTATCCAAGACTCTAGTCTTCTAGGGTTTACATGCCCTAAGACTTCCAAATTTCATTTACATCTTTTGTAAGTCCAACAAACTTTGTCATATCCTGTTGTGAACATTTACATGATGTTGATGCAAATTCAATCATATATACAACTAGTATGGATAATTGATGGATTGTTTACCTTGGCTCTTGGAGCTTGCTTGAGGGTTTATAATCCTGAGCATGATCTTCTTCTGTGGAGCAATTACCCACCCTAGTTAATTAAACATAACTAGTCTTCGATGGTGAAAGACTCCACCCTAGCTAGTCTTGAAGGATGAATCACTTAAGTTTCTCATTAGGGCATCAACGAATTCATTGGAAAGGTCATTGTCAGCCATTACTATCTTCAGCCACTTGCGCCATCTTGTTGGTGTCTTAACAGGTTCTCATGTATACCATTTGTGCCATCTTGCTAGTGTCTTAGAAGGTTCTCATGTATATTTAGATTCATACTTAATATAATAAAGTTGAGTTTGTTGCTTGTGCTTACTGTTAAATGAGGGTTTCATTTTAAATTGTATGTAACATGTTTGATGAAATATCAAATTAATAATTAGCAGAAATTCATTGCAATGACATTTTTCTATAAGTGTTAGTTAAAAATGTCTTGATGGTAATCGTAAAGATTATTGCAAAATCTGGTTTGGGACATTACATTGGTATCAGAGTTGAGTATCCTACTAGCCTGAGGGTTTTAAAGGTAATTTTCAATCTATCATCAGTGTTGAAGTGATTGTGGTAGTAGCTATTTGCCCCAAAGAGGTCAAATTTCTCATGCAGGTTTGAAACCCTAGTCGCACATATCAAGACTGTTACAGGGTCGAGCCAGGGTTCATATTCATAATAATCATAGGCAGAGGTATAATTTTTATCAAAAAAAAGGAGGGGTGGGAAGGGGGGATTATGTGCCATGTAATTTGGTTGTTTGGCGAAGGAAGATTTGTAGCCTTGTGTGAACCATTAGGAGAATAAAGAACTTGTCAAAATATAGAAGAAGGCACCACCATAAGAGGAATCAAGTCGGAGTCAATAGCCACCTTGAGTGATCCATTATGTGAGACACCAGTCGCAGTCCAAATTAGGAGATCGCCCAAAAAAAATATATTATTACGAATATAGTCAGCGAGTGGGGTCGCTGGTCAATTTCATAATCCCACCAAAAGATTTAGTGAGTGGGGCCACAAGTCGATTTCAAAGCCTGCGGAAGACTTACCAAATAGCAATGGTCATTTTTTGAGTTGTTGTTTGATAAAGCTAAGACACAAATTATAGGTGCCAAGGTCGAATTTGTGTTGGCAAGATTAAGTTTATTCTGCAAATTGGCAAGATAAGCTTGGAAGTTGAATTATTTTTGTGGCATCATATTGTCCAACTCATTGTTGTTGTAACAGTCGAGGGGTGTCGGACAACATTTTGTTTTCTCTACGAGTTTGAATCTGATTGGTGGGCAATAACAGACGGGCCAAGGCGAAGCGTAAAGGTGCAATAGATGAGGCAGCCCTACAAATAGCATAAAACAGAGCAAAGCTCAGAAGGAAGCAACGGGGAAGAATAACACGACAGGGATCCTCCCGAATGAGTGGTTGTTTTGTATCTATTGAGGTAATCATAGTGCGGATCATTGGCGATGGGGTGAATCATTATTTTAGTCAATGCGTGGAGGGTTAGCTCCTTCGAACCAAAGCGAAAGAGGGTAATGGAGGTGGAGGCACTAAGCAAAAAAAACATTTGTGTTCAATCATATTTGTCTGTATTGATTTCTCTTTCGTGGAAATATGATTGATTTGAAATGCAACCCAAATCAAGTGCACTATATTCCTTCCACTTGTGGAGGTCAAACTAGAAAGGTTCAACAGGTTGTTGCATTGGTCGATCAATTATAGAATGATGTCCGCACATAGCATAGATAGTACCTTTCAATAGTTTTCATTTCTACCGTAAGTTCCAATGCAATAATGTTTTCCTCTTATCTGAGATGTTTCGAAATATGAAATAGATCATGCGACAAAGATTTCTCTACGCATAATCGAAATCGCAAGTAGACCCTTACATTTGATGAACCTTCACAATCTCTTCGAACTAGCTGTGGCACGATCCCAACCATTATTTGAACAATTCAACTAATGAGGTTATTATAGGTTAGCGTGTGGGTTTGGCCACTGTGCTTTGTGCCATGACTCAACTTTTGATTGATTCTCTTCAGTTTCATAACCCATTACGACAATGGCAATAAAGACCTTCACATTTTACACTGGTTCAAATGTCCCCAATTACCAACAAAACGGTCCTTGAAGGCAGGACCCTAGTGCTTGCCCACATGGGTATATGTGCTATTGATAAATTTGATAAGATGAAAGAGATGAATTGTACCACTATTCATGAAGTGATGGATGCATTCTTTGTATTTATTGAGTAAAGGGTTTCGTGTTCTGAATATGCAAATATTTGGAATAATTTCTCTACTGTAATAAGCAACATAAAAAATTTCTGATGAATGTCGTAATCCCCAGAAAAATTCGTGTGATAAGTTTGCAATCTATCTGAAGGGTATATTAAAATCTGACGAGGATCAGTAGTGGAAGGTGGATTACTTTCGACATCAAGTTTCAGTGCCTTGATGGAGTTTTTGCGGAAGTTTTATGGAGCAAGAGATCAACTTGGATAGTTGTCTCTATCCAAAGATGTCCTTCTTAGCTCATTGGAGAAGGTGACAAGGAAATTAGAAATGGTGGGGCAGCCACCTTCTCTGTTGACTCTAGCAATTATGGTTCCAGCAATGACTATATTGGGTGAGTACAGGCTATCGAGGCATAAAGATGGAGAGGTAAGGCTTGCTATTGCACATTGTCTTAGTGAAGTTTTAAGGGTTACAACTCCTGAAATCCATTATAAGGGGAATACAACGTGGGGAATATTTAGTTGATTGTGGGAAACTTTCAGGGGTTAGATCAAATGGGCAGTCCATCTTTTGGCAAGAGGGCCAATATTTTAAAATTAATGGCAAAGGTATGGTCATGTGTTATTATGCCTGACTATGGTTATCATGATCATGTTTTATAGTTGTTTCATTATTTCCTTGATGCTATCAGTAAATCCATTCATGAGCACATGAGAATCATCATGGATACAAGTATCGATAAGCGTGATGAAAGTGATGTTATTTTCCAGCCCATCATATCTTTATATTGGTTGTCCTGAAACAAAAGCAGGTCACTTCTATAATTGCTTATAACTTGGTACGGGATGTGGCCACACAACATGATGGGAAATTAAACCTTTACTTGCTTGATGAAGAGTTGGTAGGGTTCAAACTAGAGGAGATGGATGAGCCTTGTGTGGAAATTCAATCTTATATGGTAGCCACAACACATGAGGGGGACAGTTGTATCACTTCACCGCTCTCTTTTATAGGACCTTCCAATCACAGTCACCAAGAACATGCTCAAGAAAATATTAAACATCTTAAAGGACTTCGAGAGATGAAGGAAAGAACCAAGATGCTCAAGGACACCATATTACAGTAGGACAATGAGCTTAAGGTCCTTGGATTTAGGTGTGCCAAGACATCTGCCAATCTTACCCATATTGGGAAACAGTTAAAGTTTCTAATGAAGCAGCAAAAGAAGCCTACTTCGAAGCGGCAAAGAAGCCCTCTTCAGAAGTACATAGACAAGGCTTGCAGTGCCATGAATCCACATTTGCATAATGAGGATGTGAGTTGGTATGACGAAGAAGGAGCCAACTCCTTCCAATTACTTTTACAGAAAGACCAAGATCAAGAGATAGAACTTCAGTATATGGGCATTCTAGTTGAAATCAGGGTGGCGCAACATCAGCATGGTGGGAACATTCCTTGGGTTGGCATTTATGCATGAGCCCTTTTTCAAGGGTTGTTGAAAACTAAAGATGATGATAGGCACATTCCATTAAAGGTTATGGATACTTCCTATTTCAAAAGTGCATTTTAGTTGGAATGGAGGGAGATTATGAGTTGGTATCCCACTGAGTTGATGTTTCCTGGGAGAACATTTATATCCAGACGCATAGCGCAATAGGAGCCATCACATACATCTTGCAATTAAAAAGTGCTTATGATCATGTCTTTGTTTGCCATATATACAGGGAACGGAACAGCTCCACAAACCTCCTTTCTAAGGAGAGTATACAGCAGGCTATGGGCACCTGGAGGATAGTCGAACAGGTTGATGGATCGATCCGTGTGTCAGATCATTTACCTTTTGATTGATAGTCAGGTTCTTGGTGTAAAGCTACCAGTTTCTTATCACGGCCATTATCTTATGAGCTAATTTTAAATTATATTTACTTTTGTATATGTTTTTGTAAATGAACTAGCTTGCTACTTTATACAGACTTGTATTATTTTTGGTTATTGGGTTGTTTTCCCCTTAAGGGAAGGCCCTGTCTGATTTGGACGTTTTTTTCGGACTATATGGTTTCTATTCGAGAGGGATCCTTTTGCTCGGCCTTATATGTCGTGACAGATTGTCATCTTTTCCGACAGTCTTACCACCATTACAAAATGCTTTTTGCATATACTATGTAACTTTTTATTAAGCTAATAAAAAGTTCTATTTTTCCTCAAAAAAAAGGAGCTATCACATATTTGGAATGGTAGACTCCCAAATAAGAAATGGGAGTTAGGTGAGTCACGTCACCACATGGCAGAGCTTGACAGGGAATCAAGGGTTCATTTGATGCAGTCGTGATTTATCAGATCTAGTCAGAGGAGGATATCATGGGCAGCGGAATGAGATAAAACTTTTGACAGAGTGGCGGAGCGCACTATCGAGTTTATAGAGAGTGAGGATGAATTATTACAGGTATTATATCCAGGAGACTAGTAACATGCAAAGATTGGGTATTACACTTGGGGATGGAGGATTCAGAGAACAGGTTTGCCTCTAAGTTGAGGGATGGACACCTACAAGATGACAGGTATACCCTCTGTGACTAGAATAACAGGATCTCCAGTGTGCATTGGCAAGTTCTATTCAGGTGGGATGGCATTACTATGACACGGCGTCGGGAATGGTATGATGAGGATGCTCTCCATTTGGTGGATTAGGTTTCAGGGGAGTAGGTCATTAGCGCAACAATGACACCCCCACTAGCACATGAGGAGATATCCCCCTCAGATTTACCAGGAATGATTATGAGGGATGGTTCACACTATAGTGGACCCATTTGTAGTCGGATGATATAGTGGGTATATTTGGGACCCAGCTATCAAGGGACTTATTGATGGTTGGATATTACAGTGGTATGAATTGACACAATCACACCCAACACACATTCACTAAGAAGCCTCTCTCAATCTTGTGCTATTGTTGTGTCTTTGTGTCTTAGCCTCAACACTTAGGCTCAATTTATAACTTTCCTAAGCTAAGATTGACAACCAAAATTAGTTCGTTAAGTTAACTGAAGACAAGTGACATTACTTTAGTTAACTATCCTATCTTTAGCTTTCTCTACTTTAACTCAGGTACAAGTCATAAATTTATCTTTCTTTACCTGCACATCCCATACATGTCAAATGCAACACGTTCACATGTGTGCAACTCACTTGCACACTTTGCATGTCGCATGCAAACCCCTAAAGAGGCAAATCAAGGTCCTTCTAGTCAAGACACAAGACTAGGAGTACCTTCCAAGCTACAAAACTCAACACTCCCTCTTAGTGAGGGAGGTACTTCTAGAAGAACCTCCTCCACTTGGATTTGTCTCCCACACCACCACGTTATCTGTTGTTGTAGTTTCTCCCCCTGAACTAGAAGACTTCCCTGCTACCTGCTTCGAAATCTGATCTGAAAACCTGTTCCTATCAATCATGCTCCTAGTATCCTACTCCCGAGCGTCTAATAATGTCATATCATACCAACTGAGTCTTCTAGCAGTACTTGAAGAATCACTCTTCCTCGCCACCTACTCCCTTTTAGCAACTGACATTGATCCTGCACCTAAGATCCCCTCGGATATACCCAAAGGTTGTCCCAACAACCTGTATGACTTCCCTTGTCTGATGCCAACCACTACAGTTGCATCCAAGGTCACTCCCTTTGAATATAGAAGCACGTGTCCATCCCGGAACAAAACATTATATCCAACATCCTCCAACGCTAATACTAAGAGCACGTGTACCATCAACACTGGAACAAATAACATCCCTGTCACCTCCAGAAATCCTCCTAACTCTAGTTGGAATCTGACACATCCAACCCCCTTCATTGCATGCATGGTACTAGTCCCACTAAACACAATGCAGTCTGAGCCTGTCTCTAAAATATTGCAGAACACTAACCTCATCCCTGTCATGTGACTGGACGCTCTATTTTCCACTCGCCATAACCCACTATCCTCATTCACAACAATACCATTGTCAGAAACACAAGAAACTAGAGAAAACTCCTCAAATTTCTTCGTAAAGTCCTCAATCTCAGTTGATGCTGATCCTCCTTCTTCTTCTTGCATGGACATTGGCCCGCATAGTGACCACTCTTTTGACACACAAAGCACTTCACTTTGTTGATGTCCTTCATGGAAGCAAATCCCCCACTTCCCTTTACTTCACTTTTTCCCTTTACAGCAAGAGCAAAATTCTCCTCATCATCCTTAGTATCATGTTGTCCTGCAATTTTGGAACATCTTCTTGTCTCTTCATGTACAAAATCATCCCACAATCTATCCCAACTAGGAAAATTTCTTGTGTGATGATCTCATCAACAAAGACATCCCCTTTCAGAGGAAGGCCACTCAACGTTGATATGACCAACTCTTCACTATAGTTTCCCCCACTGTTGCCAAGTCATCTCTAATATGAGTGATCCTAGTTAGGTATGATGCAACTGTGTCAGTTTCAAACATCTTGGCATGTCTAAGTTTCTCCTTCAACGCCATCTTTCTGTTTTGGTTTGTACTATGGTACAACTTAGTTAAGGATGCCCACGTCTCAAAGGCATACTTCTTCCCCGTTACATGAGGTATAACATGGTCTTTATTGGAGTCCATGATTATTCTCTTGGCCTTCACATTCTTCTTATTAAACTCGGCCAACTGAGTAGGATCTGCAAGAATTGGGACGACCTTCTCCATGATGTCCCACAATTCCTGCTCCTCAAATAGCAAAACATTATGCTCCTTCCATGGGCTGAAATTTCCTGGCTTGTCCAACTTGTCCTGGTAACGTAACCCAGTAGTCATCCTTGTCAAACTGGCCAACAGTTAGTCTGTCGGTTGCTGCAACCTACCAACGTCATCACACTACCCTTGCTTGTCACTGCCACCTCTTTGCCTATCTACAGTTGCTTAAACCCCACAGCATTTCCTCTTGTAGTGTCGACTTCTCAGCTCCTGACACCACAATCTAGTGATTGCTTGTCAGCATCTCCCTAGCTCTCGACCTGGCACTGTTGGCTTGTTGGCCACTCAGTCGCTAATCTCGCACTCTGCTTTGCGGATGATTAGGTGGCCTGACAACCTTCTCAACCACTAACCTGTTTGTTGCCTTCTCGGTCTCTGCCAGTTCACCGGACATGTAGCTTGTTGCCTTCAACCAACAACAATTGTTACCTTGTTGGTGGCTTGACGTCTTGCGTTTGTCCCCTATACCTGATCGCAGCCTCACGCACTTGGTCAACTGTTGTTGTGCCACTGGCTATCGCAATTGAACTTAGGACCAAAACTTGTCTTCAAGCTCTTGTCTATTACCATTGATGTTTCGTGCCAACTCCTGCTACAAACTCCTATTGCCTAGTCTCACTACATCTCACTAGAAAACCACGAGTTTTAGCTACTACTTCGACGTCAGTTGCACTGTAGACTATTGGCCTGATGCCTTACTCTACCGTCAAATTTTCGTGGCGATGCAGTGGATCCCTACGGTGAGGTCCACCCTCGTCTACCTTCAATTTGCCGCCCCCAATTTCCCTATCGATTTATACCTCCGCCCTGAGCTCCTATGTTGCTATTGTTGGCTTCTCCCTTCCTGTGATTGGTCTGTTGTTCTGCCGACACTGGTGGTTGCAGCAACCAGCAGGTGATGGTTGTGTTGAGAAATCTAGGGCAGAGAATATTAGATGATTTCTCTTATAATGATAAATGCTTGTGAGGACTTTTTCTTTTTTTTTAATTAGGTTCTTCTTGTGCTTAATTATTATTATGTGTTCTTCTTCATCAAACAACTACCAAACCATAAAGAACATTGAGACAAAGGACACAAGATGTAGGCGATCAGCTAGGGCCAAAACCTCTCCAACCTGAGAGGAAAACCCACAAGAATTCTTCTTCTTATAGAATCTTCAATTGACGAATTCCAAGACCTAGACCCTTGACCAAGAACCCCTCCAAGACCAAGTCAATGCTTCATCTTTGAATAGCTTCTCCTTCCAACAACTTCAGCCTTCTCAACAACTGCAACTGCAACTATAACTTCGACTTTCCTAGAAACTTCGACTTGCCTAGAAACTGCAACTGAAACTACAACCAGAAACTGCAACTGCAACTTCGAAATGCCCAGAAACTGCAACTTCTCTTCTTCGCTTGGGTAGATTCTCTCCCCTAGAGAATTCGGCTTCCAAAACAACTCTTCTTGGTGACCTAACTTCAATTCTGCAACTCGGCTTCACTGCAACAATATGTGCCCTAATTCCTTCGCACGTGTAGAGAGAAGTAGTCTCCTTCTTTAGTCTTCCTCTTCTTCGCACTTCCTTTTCGTCCTTAAGATTGAACTTATGTGAGTGAGAGTGTCTCCTCCAAATGAGGCTGAGGTCTTCTTTATATAGGCTTCACATAGGGTCAAATTGCTTCCTTTAGGTCGACTAGATGTTTCCTTAGGCCGACTTGAACTTTGTGCCATGATGAGGTCTTGGGGGGGTCTTTTGACTTGATTATGACTCAATAATTTTTTCTTTACAATATGTAAGTTTGTAACATGCCCAAATGGGTCATTCATACATGACAATGACTCAATGACTTTATAACAAACCTAGAAGCACTCAATGGGTGCTTTGACCTATAAAATAAATTCTCTTGAGCATGAAACCCATGCCTCAAGACTTACAATAATAAATTTATTTTTCCCTTTTCATTAAATACATAAAATCATGATTACATTTGTCATTATGAAGACCGAACCTAGTTAATATTTCAAAAGGTTTCCCCCTACGACTCCTTTCAGTGGCTGGTGGGCTATTGACCGCCCAACCCTTTTTTTTATTTTATTTTTATTTTTATTTTCCCCCTTATTTACCTTTTTTTTTAATCGTACTTTTTTTCAACTCAAAAAAATTGCCTGTAAAAAGAATTTCCTCTCGGCCCTTTAAAAAAAATCCCGCAGCCTTTAAAACAAAATGCGTCCGTATGATCCAAGCTAACTTGGTTTTGACACTCTGATACAAACCCGGCACCTGTAATTCCATGGTCAATTCAGAGTTTCAGCTCTGATACCATGTTAGAATTTCACGAACCCAACACCCAGTATTTGATTCATATCACTTATTAACTGAATGAATACACCACTAAATTCCTAACCAAAATATTTAGCAGAAGCAAAATTACTAGATCTGAATCACATACACATAAATAGATTTATGCCCAATCAATAGTTCTTCATTAATAAATTAATCACGGAACTTACTCGACCTCTTGTCCTGGGATAATGGCCCAACTGAGAAAATAAAAACGTAATCACCAACCTCACTGCACTCTCTCGGACCCAACACACGCTCACTAAGAAGCCTCTCTCAATCTTGTGTTGTTGTTGTGTCTTAGCCTCAACACTTTGCTCAATTTATAACTTTCCTAAGCTAAGATTGACGACCAAAATTAGCTCATCAAGTTAAATGAAGATAAGTGACATTACTTTAGTTAACTCTCCTATCTTCAGCTTTCTCTACTTTAACTCAAGTACAAGCCATAAATTTAGCTTGCTTTACATGCACATCTCATGCATATCACATGCAACACGTTCACATGTGTGCAACTCGCTTGGACACTTTGCATGCCGCATGCAAGCTCCTGAAGAGGCAAATCAAGGTCCTTCTAGTCAAGACACAAGACTAGAAGTATCTTCTAAGCTACAAAACTCAATAGTTTCATGTTAAATTGTATGCAACATGTTTAATGAAATTTCCTTACATCAATAATTAGCAGAAATTCTTTGGCAATGTCATTTTTCTCAGTGTTGGTTAAAAATGTCTTGATGGTAATTGTAAAGATTATTGCAAAATCTGGTTTGGGACATTTCATAATAATGAGATTAGGGTTGGTATACCCCTCTCACAAAATCTTATGAAACCACTTCCCATGCTTCTAGAACATTTCCTACAAGTTACAAAGCTCCTGGAACTTAGGAAATGATACAAACGGGTTCGCCAACTCAAAATGTTGTTCCAATGCAACTAGGGTGTAATGTACCCCGTGGTGAGTGATCATTCAAGTCTACTTGAGCGACAATCAAGAGAATACGCCATCAAGAGAAGTGAGGGATCTGTTGGAAAGTGTAACTAGGTTCGGTGTTCATATTGACTATGTAATTATGTATTTATGTAATGAAGAAGACAAAGATAATAAAATGTATTTTTGCTATGCTTGCTTCATGGTTTTTAGGAGCAAGGTTTTTATTATAGGTCAAAAGACTTCTTCTTGATGTCTTTTACGGATTTTTCATCTTGTCATAAATGTACTAATTAAGAGTCATGTATATGAAGAGTCTAGTCAAAGGAGAATGCCTCAAGACCTTGTCATATAACCTTGGAGAAATGGCTCAAGTATGATGCTAGCACTACTGCTCAAATCAGCCTTCAAGACAACCTTCATCACACTGGAAGATAAGCCCTTCAATTCGGCCTATAAGCAGTGGACAAGTCGGCCTACAAATAGATTGAAGGGTCGGCCTAAAACAAAGGAGGAATGTCACTATATATAAGGTAGCTCTGCGGTTCATTTGTAACAAGAAAGCTCAGAGAAGTCTGAGATAAATTCGGCAATATACATTTGTTGTAATTCCGAGGATAGAACTTGGTCTAGAGTGAAGAAAGAAGCTGGAGTAAAACATATCCATGAAGCTGCAAGTTTGTGTTAAAGTGCGGAATTTCAGGACTGAAGCTAGTGCAAAGTTGCAAGACTGAAACTAGTGCAAAGTTGAAGGACTAATGTAAATTTTTGAAGATGTTCTATGCTTGATGCAACTTTACTTTTATCCCCAATGTCAGTCAGCAATCACATAAACAAGAAAGTAAAGTGCTGATAGAACATACCAGTAGATCGATAGAAGACAAGCCAGAAAAATATAAGTGTGTTGGTGCATTACGACGGTCAACAGGATGCTTCAACCAGCAAAGTCTCAATACGATCAGCCAACCAAAAGTGTCACACACACAGCCCTTAAAGACAGCTCATCAAAAATCAACATAATTCAACAAAGGAATCCCACATCTAGATTTCCGGCATCCATTTACGGCATCCATTTCCGGCATCATCCATATTTACGGCATCCATTTACAGCATCATCCAGATTTACGACATCATCCATATTTACGGCATCATCCAGATTTACGGCATCCATTTCCGGCATCATCCAGATTTACGGCATCATCCATATTTATGGCATCATCCATATTTACGGCATCCATTTCCGGCATCATCCAGATTTACGACATCATCCATATTTACGGCATCCATTTCCGGCATCATGAGGATGTGTGTGATGAGATGATTGAAATGTCCTCCAACGTTGACTCTATTTATATCAATCACTGAGGGTGTGTGACACATTGCGGGGGATGTAAAACCTTAAGGCCGACCTGCACATATTTTGAAAGTATTAAAAATAAATTCAAAATAAATGTTTTGCTCATCGGATCAAGATGATCTTTAGATCGATCTTGCACCTCTTCGAAAGAGGAACCCAATAAAAATATTGGTGTCTTCATCTGAGCATCACAACATGGAGTTTGGACCTAGTTGTCCAATTTTAACAACTGAGGTTGATACGAAGTTGCAGGAATAAGGCTAGTGCGGAATAACAGAATTACAGTGAAGTGTGAAATTATATAAGGGCTGCCTAGCGAAGTACATAAGGCAAAAAAAGGGACATCTTTACAGTGCACAGAAGACATGTTATAAGTTCAGTCTAAGGTTGCATGTAAAGGATTGGTACAGAAGTATGTACCACTATCTTGGGTATAAAGCAAGATAAGAATAAGCCTAGAAGAATATAAGATCAAGCCAAGTAATCTAAGGAGATATCAAGTACTAGAGACTGAGTTCTCTAAGGTTGGTGCAGGACAGTGCATGACAGTGTAGAAAGGAAGAATCAGATCAAGGAGTCAATGAAGAAGCAGTGACAATGTCTTGGAGGCATACAAATGTCAGGGGTCTGTGTCATGGTCATGGTACTTGTCATCTGAAAGTCTGTAAGAAGAATCTCTTGTGGGTTTTCCTCTTCAAGAGGGAGAGGTTTTGGCCCTGGCTTGAAGAGCCTAAATTTGTATCTCTTGTGTTTTGATAATTGACTTGATGAAAGATATAATAAGCTAAGAAGAAAAGACACAAGTGAAAGAAGTAAGCTCACAAGTAATTATCAAGTAGAGAATTTGAATTAAACACTGCCCTACCAAATTCTCAACATGGAATCAGAGCTAAGGTGCTAAAGTCGAGGGCTACTTAACAAAGAGACACTCAAAGAAGCAAGAATCAAAGTCTACATTGAAAGGTCAACTCAGTTTGCAAGGAAGATTCTCAAGTCATTCCAAGAAGACCTTCAATCTCTTTCAAAGGATTCTCTCATCAAGGAGATAATCTTTGTCATCAAAGATTTATATTAAAGACATTGTTGGAAGATACATCAACAAGTATTATTCAACAATATACATCACCTTTGAAGACATCTACATTGGAGAACTCAATCTAAGAAGGAGTTCCTAACTTCATCTTCATCAAGGAAGATGATGAAGGAGGAAGTCATCCTACTCAAGTAAGCATCTATGACCTTATCTAAATCTGTCAAAATGACTTATTGTAAAGACAGCAACAAATTGGTTGGGTCATCAAACTTTAGCGCATGGAAGAGGATAGATTTGAATCTAATCGAAGATGAAGTTATGGGCTACATCGAAGGATCTACAATTCAAACCTCAAAAGAAGATGCTCCAGCTCATGCCAAATACATGAAAGGAGAAATCAGAGCCCAGAAGATTCTCATAGAATCCATTAAGGACTCACTCATACCTTATGTATCAAAATTGAAAACTGCAAAAGAAATATATGAGAAACTGGTGGAGCTATTCTCTGTGAGTACTGCAGGAGAAGCAATCTCTCTGAGACAAGAACTATACAAGATGAAATTGTCAAGAGAGGAAGGAATCACTTCATATTTTATGAGGATTTCTTAAATAAGAGACCAACTACAGGAATTGGGAGAAGTAATGTCTGGTAATGAGATGACTACAGTGGTGTTGAATGCTCTACTGGAAGAATGGAGAAACTTCACTTCAAGTTTATACGGGAAGAAAGAAGCAACCCCATTCCAAGATCTATGGTCTCTATGTAAAATAGAGGAAACAAGATTAAAAGCCAAAGCTGATACAGGATCAAGTGAAGGAAATCGAGCCTTTGCAGCCATGTCCAGGAAGAAAGGAAGATTCGAAATATTTGGTCCTCAAAATAAAAGAAGAAACATGGACAAATTACGATGCTTGGGATGTAATGAACTTGGGCATTATAAAAGGGATTGTCCTAAATCTGGGAAGGACAAGAGGAAAAAGGAAGAAGCCCATGTCGCAGATGTAAGGGAAGAACCTGATGCAAAGAAATCTAAGAAAGAAGAAGCGAAAGATCTCTATTATGATTAAGATCATCTTTCTCTTTAAGTGATTTTTGTTGATTGTAAAATAGTATTTTAGGAAGCAATGTATATTAATAGCATCACGATAGAAGCATGGAAGAAGCACTTGAAGAAGGAGCTCCTGGAGACCTCACTGATAACAACATAGATGGAAGGCAGTCATCAAGATCAAGGGTCATCACTCAATAATCAATATGGAAACAGGTGTTGACATTTTCTAATGAAGTTCTCTATGGACTCACTAGTTAGAAAGAAAGCAAAAAGTTTTTCATCGAGAATTCTATGTTACAAAATTCTGGGATTGGGATATGATGACATATTGATGGAGCAGGTCAAGGGAATGAAGTTTTTCATTCTAGTAAAATTGTTGCAGGATCACTCAAAAGGGAAAGTATGAGGTACATATATCTATATGCTGACACTGGATGTTGTAAAGTCATATGGTTGCAGGTGATAGACATCTATCTTTAGAAGTATGATCTATGCAAGGAGGATCTCTTCTAGTGCACAAGTTGCCACTAACAGAAGAAATTAAATATGTCCTCATATGAAATATGAGGTAGTTGTATACAAGCAAGGAATTGGATACTGGAAGTTCCTGGGAATAAAGTTGTGTGGAGAAAGAAAGGGAGAGATCATGAAGTGCAACCATGTCAAGAGGCGGTTATCATCCAAAAGCCAAGAAGATGTGACTAGGAGATCTCCTAGGAAGATATGTGGACTCTGATAGAAGTATGGTAAACAAGAAGACCCTTAACAATACATATCTTTAGGAGATGTGTCGATTTGAATAAAGGATGTCGATGCCTACAGAAAGATGTAATAGTGAAAAGATCATCACTGAGGTAACTTTTGATTTAAAAGTTCTTAGGTATATGTTTATCCGGATAAGTTTATGCAGGGTTGCCAATCATGTGGAAGGATGTAAGATCCTTGGGAGATGGTTCGAAGGAAAGCAGCATGGCATAAAGGTGGACTAGATGTGAAGGACTGATGAATTGACTTTCAGGAGGATGACATGACTATGGATAAAAGTGATGGATGATCTGTGCTCTATGAAGCCAAAAGTTGAAGATTCCTCAATATCGAAATCCATGACATCGAGGGGAGGAATTCTTCCTGAGCAGCTTGGTGTCTCACCATTGCTGCTGCAGGTCCCTGGTTAAGAGGGAGCCTGGTGGTAAGTTTTTTACTTGGAAGAAACTCGAAGTATGTCCTTCTTGATTTAAGAGGGAGTGACATATATCATTCTCTAATTCATGTGTTATGAACTAGACCAGGACTAGCAATCGTAAGTCTCAGTGAAGGCCATCAGGAGAGAATGGATAGACACATCATTCTGGTCTTCACCTGGAAGACAGAATGGAGGATTGGGTAATCATCTGGCATTCGATACTCTTTGAGAATGAGATATGGGAATCAAGGTAAGAGTAGTCGGGGACCGATATTCTTTGAGGGTTGGCTACCCAAGAGAAGGATAGTCCAAGATGGTCATACTCTGGGAACACCTGGGTGGAGTATGTACCTTGGAGAGACAATTACTATGGTGTCTATAAGTCATCTGTCTCACCAGCATTGTAGCCCATTGTCTCGTTGAGAGATGGGGTTGTTAGTCAAGGCCTTGCACTAGGACAATGTTGGTTGATATGATGCTATATAGATTCGATTACCAATCCGATTCTTCTTATGAGATTCTTCAAATTGAAAGTGACCATGTACCTGTATGAATACCTCCCTAGTTAAGAGGAAGTGTTGGAAAGTGTAACCAGGTTCGGTATTCATATTGACTATGTAATTATATATTTATGTAATGAAGAAGACAAAGATAATAAAATGTATTTTTGCTATGCTTGCTTCATGGTTTTCATGAGCAAGGTTTTTATTATAGGTCAAAAGACTTCTTCTTGATGTCTTTTAGGGATTTGTAATCTTGTCATAAATGTATTAATTAAGAGTCATGTATATGAAGAGTCTAGTCAAAGGAGTATGCCTCAAGACCTTGTCATATAACCTTGGAGAAATGGCTCAAGTATGATGCTAGCACTACTGCTCAAATCAGCCCTCAAGACAACCTTCATCATGTTGGAAGATAAGCTCTTCAAGTCGGCCTATAAGCAATGGAAAAGTCGCCTACAAACAGATTGAAGGGTCGGCCTAAAACAGAGGAAGAATGTCACTATATATAAGGTAGCTCTGCGGTTCATTTGTAACAAGAAAGCTCGGACAAGTCTGAGATAAATTCGGTGATATACATCTGCTGTAATTCCGAGGATAGAACTTGGTCTAAAGCGAAGAAAGAAGATGGAGTAATACATATTCACGAAGCTGCAAGTCTGTGTTAAAGTGCAGAATTTCAGGACTGAAGCTAGTGCGAAGTTGAAGGACTAAAGTTGATACGAAGCTGCAGGAATAAGGCTAGTGTGGAATAACAGAATTACAGTGAAGTGTGAAATTATATAAGGGCTGCCCAGCGAAGTACATGAGGCAGAAAAAGAGATATCTTTATAGTGCACAGAAGAAATGTTATAAGTTCAGTCTAGGGCTGCATGTAAAGGATTGGTACAGAAGTATGTACCACTGTCTTGGGTAAAAAGCAAGATAAGAATAAGCCTAGAAGAATATAAGATCAAGCCAAGTAATCTAAAAAGATATCAAGTACTAGATACCGAGTTCTCTAAGGTTGGTGCAAGACGATGCAGGACAGTGCAGAAAGGAAGAATCAGATCAAGGAGTCAATGAAGAAGTAGTGACAAGGTCTTGGAGGCATACAAAGGTCAAGGGTTTGTGTCATGTTCATGGTACTTGTCATCTAAAAGTCTATAAGAAGAATTTCTTGTGGGTTTTCCTCTCCAAGAGGGAGAGATTTTGGCCCTGGCTTGAAGAGCCTAAATTTGTGTCTCTTGTGTTTTGATAAATGACTTGATGAAAGATATAATAAGCTAAGAAGAAAAGACATAAGTGAAAGAAGTAAGCTCACAAGTAATTATCAAGTAAATAATTTGAATTAAACACTTCCCTAACAAATTCTCAACAGGATCAAGGATCCCCCCTCCCTGGCATTCGCAAGAGACGGTAATGTTGAAAAGTGTAACTAGGATCGGTCTTCAAATTGACTTTGTAATTATGTATTTATGTAAAGAAGACAAAAATGATAATAAAATGTATTTTTGTTATGCTTGCTTCATGGGTTTCATGAGCAAGGTTTTATTATAGGTCAATAGACTTCTTCTTGATGTCTATTAGGATTTGTCTTCTGATTATAAATGTATTCAAGGGTCATGTATATGAAGTGTCTAGTCAAAAGGATATGCTCCAAGACATTGTCATCTAACTATGAAGGAATGGCTCAAGACAACCCTCATTAACATTAGAATATAAGCCCTCCAAGTCGGCCTATGGACAGTGGTAAAGTCGGCCTACAAGCAAATTGTAGGGTCGACCTAAAACAGGAACAGTGCACTATATATTAAAGGACCTACGGCTCATTTGACTATCAAGGTTTGCGGATTGTTCTAAAGCAGAAAGTGCAGATTGTTCTGAAGTAGAAAGTGTAGATATGTCTAAAATCTTCGGACTGTTCTAAAGTAAGAATTCGGATGAGTTACAGTGATAAGATGCAAGGATAAAGAACTAAGTTTTGCTAAGTCTATAGTCTGAATTTGATGCGAAGTTTGTGATTAAGAATTATGGTAAGTCTGTGAACTATCTCCAGATTGCAGTGCGAGAAAAGAAGGAAGGTAAATCTATGATTTATCTTCCTGATCTACAGTGCGTAAAGGGGAGGTAGTATATCTCAAGTGAAGAAGCTTTAAGGACATGCGAAGTGAAGGGTCTTGAGTGACCTTGTCTAATATCTGAATAGAAAGAAGTCTGTGAAAAGGCATTACTATTCAAAGTGCAAAGACGTTCTAGAGCAGCAAGAAAAATCTTTGTTTAGGGTACTAAGGACAAAGAAGAATAAGCGAGAAGAAGTGTTTGGGTAAGACTAGATCAAGGAAGAAAGACTTAGAGACCGAGTTCTCTAGTGTTGGTGTAGGACAGTGCAGGTGGTGCAGAAAAGAAGGACCAGCGTTGGAGGACAAGAAAGAAGTAGTGACAAGGTCTAGGAGGCATACATAGGTCAAGGGTCTAAGTCTTGGTCATGGTACTTGTCATTTGAAAGTCTATAAGAAGAATTCCTTGCGGGTTTTCCTCTCCAAGAGGGAGAGGTTTTGGCCCTACCTTGAAGAGCCTACATTTGTGTCTCTTGTGTTTTTGGTAATTGACTTGATGAAACATGTAATAAGCTAAGAAGAGAATACATAAGTAAGTAAAGTAAGATCACAAGTAATTATGAAGAAGAGAATTTCAATTAATCACCGCCCTACCAAATTCTCAACAAGTAGTGCATGCTAGCACTTATGTTAGTTTATTGTTTCAAGTTTCGGTGATGGTCTCCGTATGGCTGAGGTATTCAATGTCCCTTCACACTATGGAGTCATGGACTACCAACCCTCTCGAGGGGGATAAAATAGTAGTGCCTTCATGGTGAAAATAGGGGATGTTGCACAGTTAATAAGCACACCATGGAGCTAACTAGTAAGGATATCCACCTGAATTTGGCATTATTGCACTTGTTTAATTCGCTTCTTCAAGTTTTTGTGGTTGTGGTGGCTTTCAAATAGCAAGTTTCTACTCTATCTCGTATTAGTAATTGACTCCCACCTAAAATCCAAGGGTTTATCATATGATTCGAGAAGTGATTTTGTGGATCATCCTAAGAGATCGTTGAGTTTTTCCATTTGCGGTGGGAAGAAACGAGCCCCTCCCCAAGCCTTGAGTTCTCTTCCCTAGTTTTATATTCTATCTTGTCTTGGCACATCGCGTTACATCTCTTAATGGTCATCTTTGGAAAGAACCCTTTCATTGTTTTAGTAGTATAAGTCATTGTTTTTGGAGTCTTTGTGAATGTGGATGGGTCTCATCCTCCTGCACATTTTGGTTACTATAGTTGGGTCTATGTTATTCCAATCGAGTTTTTTCTACGAGCTCCCTGAGGTTTTCTATCTGCCTTGGGAAATTCCAAGCTCCTCCTGGGCCTTGTGTTATATTCAGCAATGTTGCACGACTCGTACTCGTATAAGACTCGTCCGACCATTGACTCGTCGACTCGTATAAGACTCGAGAACGACCCATATAAAACTCGTATAAGACTCATCAAAATGCAAAAAAAATTAAAATATGGTAAATTTTAAGCAGAAAAAGAAACTAATGATAATTCAAGTCCTTATAAGTTATAAAAACCACAATATATGCAATAATTCATAACATCTTATATCTATAAAAGTACAACATAGCATATTAGATTTTTGTAAGCAAAACATTTAGATACTAAATAAGAAAAGGAATCATGATTCCATAATTAAAATAAAAAATGTCAGCCAGTTCAAAATTCAAATACATATGTCATAAATGATAAATGATTGTCTCATAAAAATCTTGAGTCTCATCACTCATGGACGACCACGCCTATAATAAGCCCTCGTGGAGCTCATGGTAGCATCGAAAGGCTGAAGCAACTGTGAGGCAGGTGTATTGGGAGTCTCCATTTGAGATGGCAAACTAGAGAGATCCTCAGTCTCTTCATCAAGCCAACTCAAATCAAGGGGCCCCTCCTCCACAACTTAATCAGACTCTAAATCAATAGTATCCAATAAAATTGGATCTGTATCCTTTGGTTGCACTTGTTTTGTGAGCATTCGAAGGTTGAAGTAGATGAAAACCAACTTTTCCAACCTCTCATGCTCCAACGTGTTTCTCTTTTTGCTGTGGATGTGCTCAAAAACTGACCAATTGCGCTCACAAGAAGAAGCACTACAGGGTTGACTCAGAACTCTGATGGCGAATTCTTGTAATTGCGGTGCCTTAGAGCCACAATCTATCCACCAATGAGCTGTAAAAAAATAACAACAAAGATTATTAGTTTGCAATGCCAAACATATAAAAGAGAACTAGTAAAATTACAAGCTAAGTTCTAACAATTTGCACTTACAAGGCATTTTCTTGTTCTTGAGATGTTGGCTTGAGCTGAATCCAAACATGCCAGATGCTTCCTTGTACATATCTCGTTGTAGGTTGATTTTGTCTTGAATATCTACATCCGGGAACATCTTCTCAATGCATATCATGACACCTCTCATCACCTCGGGATCTCTTTGAATGTTAGACCCCTCATTATAGAATAAGCTCGGATTGAGATATGCTCCTGCTGCATGCAATGGTGAATGTAGTTGTATGTCCCACCTGGAATCAATAATTTGCCATATAGGGAGATATTTAGATTCATCTCCCTTATAGAAAGTCTTGATGGCCTCTTTGGCCCTATCCATGCCCTCATAAATATATCCCATTGGAGGTTTCTCTCCATCCATCAATCTCAAGACTTTCACAAGGGGCTCAGTGAAGCTGACAATCTTAGTGACTTTGTCCCACAAACTATCACCAAAGACAGATGCTTTCACAGACAATGCTTCTGGTTTTGTGCTATCTTTCCAAAATACCCATTGTTGACTACAAAACATTCTTCGCAAAGCTTGGTACTCATACAAAAGGCTTTGGAGGGAAAGAAAGTTTGTAGCAAATCGTGTGAAAGTTGGGCGACTAAGCTCACCCTGTGTGAATTCCCTCATAAGGTTCAACACCCAAGCATGATTATAAATATACTTGGTAATTTGCTTGCATTCTTGCACAACATCCTGCACCCACTCCAACTTCCCAATATCCTCTAGTATCAAGTCTATGCAATGGGCAGCGCATGGAGTCCAAAAAATCGTGGGATATTTGGCACAAAGCAACCTTCCAGCTGCTACATAATTTGTTGCATTGTCCGTGATTACTTGGACAACATTTGCATCCCCAAATTCCTCCAACACATCAGCCAACAATGTAAAAATCAAATGTGCATCTTTTACATTTGCAGATGCATTAATGGATTTTAGGAACATGGTTCCTTTAGGGCAAGCTACAACAAAATTTATTATTGTTCTACCCCTCTCATCTGTCCACCCATCAAACATAATTGTACAACCTGTTATTTTCCATGAGCTTTTAATGCTCTCCAATTGTTCCTTGACACACTCCAACTCCTCATCTAGCTCTTTCCCCCTAAGTGCATTATAAGATGGGGCTTTGTATCCAGGGCCAGCACTTGCAATGGCATCCACCATGGGCTGATAAAAATATGACTTTGCATAGTTGAATGAAAGACTGTTATGGTACCAAAACCTCCTCACTGCCATATCTGCCTCCTTCCTCTTCTTTTCATTAAAACTATCCAAGGTTGGTTGAGATCTTGGAGTTGTACGAGGAGTGAAGAAAGAAGAGGTTATACTCCTATTTGCTGCAACACTTGAAGAGGAGTTACCAACACCCGGACGTTCAATCTGTGTTTCACTTTGAGATGAAGATCTACCTATCCCAACAATCTCATCCTTCCTTCTTGCCCTCTTAGAAGTTTCTTCTTTAATGGCTTCCAAAGCAACTGCCATTTCAGTAGTGACTTCATCAGGGCAATTTTAACAACATCCCACACCATTCCCAGGAATTCTAGCTAGGTGGTATTTTAGCCTGTTTATTCCTGCATGCATTGTGGCATTGCAATAATTGCACTTCACATGGTGGTCATTACCAGCAATGATTCGTTGACCATGTGCCCATGCCGGATCACGAGACTTTCTATACCCCTTTGGTGGCATGGTGACGAAATCTGGAAGAAAAAAATTAAATTTTTAAAATCTAATTCATATTTTTTAATTTTTTTTTTGTTTTTTGGTTATTAATTTTTTTTGGCCCTGTGGCTGAGTTTCTTAGCCACACAGCGGCGGCCCTGGGCCGCTGTGTGGCTGAGAAACTCAGCCACAGGGCCTGCAAGCTCAGGAGGCAGACCGTAGGCCCTGTGCCTGAGTTTCTCAGCCACACAATGACCCTGTGTGGCTGAGAAACTCAGCCACAGGGCTTGCGCGCTGAGGAGGAAACCCGCAGGCCCTTGTGGCTGTGTTTCTCAGCCACACAGGGCCGTTGTGTGGCTGAGAAACTCAGCTACAAGGCCAAAAAAATTGCAAATTGCAAGTGAACAAAAAGAAAATAAAATTGAATTGATTAGATAAAATTTTAAAAAAATTACATGCAAGCAGCTAGTTGCAAAGCAATGAAACAAAGATCATGAAGCCTACTTGGACAGTGTGCTGAAAGCCTGAAACTGTGCCTGTGCTGTGACTCTGCCTATGCTGAAACTCCGCCTGTGCTGTGACTCTGCCTGTGCTGAAACTCCGCCTGTGCTGTGACTCTGCCTGTGCTGAAACTCCGTCTGTGCTGTGACTCTGCCTTGCTATTACTATGTGCTGCTACTCCGCTAGTGCTCACTTCGCTAGTGCTGCTACTCCGAAAGGGAGAGAGGTGCTTATAAAACATTTCCTTCCCTCCAAATTCCCTTTTCCTCCACCTCATTTCCAAAAAAAATAGAAAAATAAAAAATAAAAAATAAAAAATTGAGAAAAATCCAAAAAAATGCTTTTTGTGTGGGACGGGTTTTGTAGGGGTCCGACACGGGTGCTATGAGAACCCGCGGGTCTTATGCGAGTAGGCGGGTTTAATGCGAGTTTGCGCGAGTAAGGGTAGAGAGCACAGGTTCTATGCGAGTGACCCGCCTCGCTATATAACCCGTGAAGACCCGCGGGTCTTATACGAGTGGTGCTTCACTGATATTCAGTCCTATCTTAGTTAAGTGGGATCTATCTCTAAAGAGTTTTTTTCTCAAAAATCATCTTTTACTATTTTGGCCACTCACGACGTTCTCTTTGGAGTCTGTCACAACATGGGTGTCTCATCATCTTGAAAATTCTGGTCACATTCGTTAGGTCTCTATCTCATTGGTTGAGTTTCTTCTTCTCACAATTTTGGGTTGAGTTTCAGTAGAGTGAGAGATTGGTTGTTCCCCCCCTCTCTTTGGGTTCTAAGCCCCTATTTGTTGTCCTAGTTTCAACGAGCGTATAGATTCCCTCTTTTGGAGTGCTTGGTCTGCAACCATTATGCGCTAGGAGTCTAACAGTGGGCGTGGTCTCTGGGATCAATTTTGGGACAGCATAGTTTGGGCCTCCTCTTCATTCAACACTTTGCCTTGCTCTCTTGGTGGTTGGTCAATCATGCCTTGAGGTGGTGGCTCTAAAGGTAGATGTGGTCGACATAGCAACAAAATCCCTTCTCTCTAATGAGTTCAATTGGCAATTGAGCACTCTACAACGAAAAAATTCAGGAATACCCCTCTAGCAATTAGAAGAGAAATTTGGACGCTAAGAGGGGGGCCAGAATTGGTCATAGATTCACATCAGATGCGAGGATCAAAGTGGTAGTTGGGTACCCAATACAAGAAGCATGAAGACACAACAAACACGATAAATGTAAACCATCAACATCTAATGGAAGCTAAAAACAATTATGGGCAAAGTCCTGATAGAAAGGTCATAAGAACAACAGGAAATTCTGTTGAGTGTTGATGAGGTGCAAAGACAGCCTAAGAAACTAGATCACAAGGTATCAGCACTAGAAAAAAAGTAAGCCAATTTGAAATTTGTGGATTCAAAGGAGGAGACAAGACCATTGGAAACAATACAAGTGGATTCACCCGTTGCCTAAATGCGGTCTATCATGTTTGTTCGTCTAACATTTAGTCATAGTTTTGTTGAATATGTTGATCAAGGAGGCTCTCAAACGTCCAACATAGGTCGTAGGTATTTTAGTTTTTGGTATCTAATAGGCTTTTCATCTGATTTAGACTTTTTATATGGCCCAACATAGTAATGCTGTGCCACTAGTCTGCTTTCCCTAGTGGTAGACTAGTAAGCAGAGCAAGACTATCTTTTGCAATATTTTTGATGTGATTTAACATAAGAAATCTGCCCAATTCACAAACACACACGTGCACACACACAAGGGTGTAAAGTAATATTAAGTATGATAATGGCAATGTCACATGCAAAAGTCCAATTTGGCATTCATGAATTAACACACACACAGGGGTGTAAAGTAATATTTAGTATACTATATGATAATGGCAATGTCAAATGCAAAAGTCCAATTTGGCATTCATGAATTAATATTCAAATATAGTAAATTCAAATTTTGAATATATCGATAACTAAAAACACACTCAAATATAATAAATTCAAACAAAAAAAATTATCGATAACTAAAAAGACACTCGGTGGCATTTACTCATAAGATATGGATCACCGTTGAAGAAAATCATAATGCGCAGTCACCTTACGTAGCTGCTATGTTGTTACTACGGGGACAACATCCCCATAACCGAACTCTATAATAGCTAAGCACACCAAATTCAAATTCAGTTAAGGACTCAAGGTGCATCCCCCTAGAGGTCCGGGAAGCACCATCCCACACTTGGGTTTGGAACAGATGCACACGAGATGAAGGGTGATGCACCCTGGCTACTTAGCTAAACTGAAACATGGGTTACGATACCATAGGCAGGTTTTCACTTAAGCAGTCAGTTGTCAATTCAGATTGAGGTTCCAGCACATTGGGTTCAAATTATTCGCTGAGCGTCATCATAACAAGGAGAAGAAAACAAACCTGAAAGGGGGAATGCGTCCTGTGCATAGAGAGAACGAATTCAATAAGACCATCTTGCTCCTTGAGACGCCCCTTCCTCCGAAGCACGTGGGCATCCGTCACACTCCCTGCTCTTAACAAGTGAGCTTCGCCCAGGGCCTCTGTGCTCAATAGCATGTCCCATCTCAATCTACCACCATCGGATTGGCCTGAATTCGAGCATTTATTCACGTCATCAGCAACCAAGGAATCGTCCCTCTCCACATCAACCAAACGCTCGTCCGACTCGGCGACAGCTGTGGCAGAACAGCGAGCAGCCGAGCAGCCGAGGGTCTTGCTCTTCTTGAATGCAACCCATCCTTGGCGCTGCAGGGTGGCCGGGAATTCGGTCACATGGCGGATGCAGGGGGGCACGCTGTGAAGGGTAGAAACAGATGAATTAATGAACAATATACCATTAGCCATCCTCCCTTCGTTCCTTCTGCGTTCCCGGTTCCCGCCTTGTAATACCTTCCGTATATGCTGCTAAGCTTCTTGTTTAAAGGAGTGCACGCCTTCGATCGCAAACCTCAGATGGTGCAATTTAAAGGAAGGTATGAAGAAGTTCACTCAACTGAGATACCTCTTCCTTAATCATATCCCTAGACTATGTTTGAAAAATATATCAAAGTGGGACCGAGTAGGACTGAAACCCTTCGAAATTCTCAGCTACGGATTTTCAGGTAGAACCCATTCAATAAGCCGTAGTCTTTTTCTTTTTTAAAAAAAACCACAAATTCCGATAAGATTATGAAAAATGATTTTTAGAAATCTAGTTACATTGAGCTTTAGTATGGGGGTGCTTTAGTATGGGGTGCTTAAATGTTTCTGATGGTACTGATTTCATTTTTACCATAAAAAAATGTAATTCAAACACTTCAATTATTAATTTTTTGAATTTTTTTTACTAAATTTCAGAAGAAATAAAAACTGTCATTCAACTATTTTGTTGCGTAGACAACTCTCATTCAATAATATTGGAAATGGGACTTTTGGCCAATATGTAATTAGACTTTATATTGATATATGATAAGACAATTTAATATATAATATTGGTAGAAAATTGGTTGGTTTTGTGGGAAAAAATTATGTATTATATTTTCAATCTTTTCAAAATCATTTTCATAAGTTACAAAGACATTTGCAATTCTAAAGTTTATTTTAAAATTAGATTTATGAGGAAGTTGCCTTGAATAAGTTACAAAGACATTTGCAATTCTAAAGTTTATTTTAAAATTAGATTTATAAGGAAGTTGCCTTATAATGTTGTAAGAAGAAAAATAAATATTTTATGAGTGTATTTTTTTTATTTATCTTAAAAGTAAGGATTTGACTTAATGTATCACTGTGGAGAAAAGAGGAAAAGAGGATAAACCAATAATGAAATATATGGGGAATATGTTGCAAAATGACAAATAGAATAAATCTTCTTTCTAGGAAACAAAAAAAAAAGAGATATAAATCATGGAAGAGAATAAAACTTCTCTAGAGAGAAAAGTAAAATAAAATACAATGTCTTGTAATTAGCTTCTAATAAATATGTATAATTGATAGGTTTTCTAGGAAAAAAATCTTGTATCATATTCTCAAATTTTTCATAAATCATTTTTGTGAGTCACAAAGACATTTGCAATTCTATAAATTTGTCTAAGATTTAGGATTATAATGAAGTTGTCTTAATAATGTTGTTTCTGCGGTGTCCCGTTGCTCCTCTGCGGTGGCTCGTGGTTCTGCGGTTCAAGTGGGGTAGTATATCACCATACCAAAACGTCAGAAGCTTGCATATCCTTAAGCTACATATTGGGATAGTCCATTAACATCCACTCTCGTGCTGCAAAGCCTATAATTTATAATATTATTATTTTTGCGATGACTCGCTCGCTCTTCGCTCTTATGCTAATTCGGTCTCTTCCAATCTTCCGCAGTTCGGTCTCTTCCGATCTTCTGCAGTTCGGTCTCTTCTGCAAATCAGTCAAAAGGATCGTTGTAAATTATATCGGTCTTCGCATCTTCTTCCGCAGTTCGATCTCTTCCGCAGATCGATCTTCGCATCTTCTTCCGCATGTGTTATACTTCTTTCGCAGGTTCGGTCTCTTCCGCAGATCGTTCTTCGCATCTTCCGCGGGGTCTGCTTAAGATCGAACCTGGATCTCTCAGGGATTCGAAAGGGGAAGGACAATTAGTTGTGATTTCCAACTCTGTAGCGTGGGCAGCGTGGGCGGTGAAACCTTTAGCTTTTATTTATCCTTTAGCGGTGAAGCCTTTAGCCTGCGGTGCGAAGTAAAACAAAAAACAAAAAAACTTTCGAGTTTGCTGTGTGAAATCTCGCGTGATACATTTCGAGTCTGCGGTGCCAGTATGGCTCCCAGCTTCACGAAGATAATTTTCGGCCCAGTTCCATCCACCTCTGAGAGTCAAGCTCTTTCCCATATTGTCAGTGAAGCCCCAGCTCCCACTGTGCAGGTGGTCAAGGCCTCACTGGATGAGGCCTTGAAGTTTTTTGAAAGTGCCTTAATCTGTCGGTTTAATGGCTTTTGGCCGCGGCTAACAGCTCTCCACAGTTGGATCTCGGAGGTATGGAAGCCTCTCATTTCTGATGAAATTAATATCTACCCCTGTGCTAAGGGTTTCTTTATAGTAGATTTTGAAAACTCCGAAAGCAGACAATGAATTTTAGATTCCGGCCCTTAGTTTTAGGAAAACTCGGGCCTATTCATGAAGCCATGGAACCCATCATTCGACCCCTCAACAACAGTCATAACCTCAGCACCAGTTTGGGTCAAATTGCTAAACGTACCTTTGCATCTCTGGAATCTCTCCTCGCTAAAAGCCATTGGAAATGCAATTGGGAAATTTTACTGCAAGTGCCCATAAACAAAGGAATGTCAGAACCACCTATGCACACATCTGTGTAGAAATGGACTTCAGCACCGGATTCCCAGCTGAAATAATCCTAACAAGCAAAGACTATGTATGGAACCAGAAACTCGACTATGAAAGTGTCCTCTTCAGATGTAAATCCTGCTTTCAGACAGGTCATCTAGCCAAAAATTGCCCAAAAGTCTCCCAGAAAAAAATTATGCTAGAAAGAATCACCATAGATCTACATGGTGGGAAGGAGAAAAAAAGGAACATTACACTGTCATCAAGGAAGAATACTCTCCAGAAAACTCTGAATCGCAGAAATCGGGCAAGAAAGAAACAACCCTCAAGACAAGCAGGGGGGAAGCCTCGCCCAACAACAAAAAAATGAACTCGACAGCCCCTAAAGCATCAAAAATTATGAGAATTCAAATACCGCACAAAAGAAATCTTCGTTTTGCAGCAAAGCAGGTCTCCCAGATCCCGAAGATAAGACACTAGTGTCCTAAGCATCTGAAGAGATGAAGGAGGTGCAAGATAAAGGAAGTTGGAAGACTGTAGAGAAGAAAAAGAAAGCTACAACACCAATCTTGCCAAGAAAGACGAGAAGCCATACAATTAAGAACTAAGAAAATTATAGGTCCGATAGACCAAAGTTTGGTCTTAGTGGACATTAACCATCATCATCATCATCATCAACAAGAAAAATAAATATCTTATGGGCATGATTTTTCATTTATCTCAAAAGTAAGGATTTGAATTATGAGATGTATCACTCTCTAAAAAAGAGGATTAAGCAATAATGAAATGTAGGAGGAATATGTTGCAAAATGGTGAACATAGATCATCGAAGAGAATAAATATTCTCTAGAGAGAAGAGTAAAATCAAATACAATGTCTTATAATTAGCCTATAATAATTTAGAAGTTGGTTGATAAATGTAGGTATGAACAATAGGAAAGAGTTAATACCAAGTTAAAGAAAAATGTTTGATACGCCTTTGAAGAGAAGCAAGGGCAACATTGTAGATAACAACTTCTAGATTACATAAATAGGTAATGTTGATTAATACCACGAAGCAACTTGTCATTGTGAGAGACTTATCATAGCACATGTAGTGTACTTGATGGCCTTTTTGTGTAACACCCTCCTCCCACATCTACCCAAGTAACTGACCAACCGGAGTAAACGTGTGAAGAAGAGTTTCTATGATCTGATTCGACCTCCTTAGTGACCTTAAGGAAGTGGAATCGACTTAAACATATCAAACAAACATTCCACATTAGCAACATAACTCCTAGGAGTCATCCCAACCACTCATCCATCCAACCCGTGGGTCCCATTGAGGTTTTAGGCCTTCAAACCCCATATGCTCCCATATTATAGGTATGGTTGCATCTAGGAGGCTCTGGACGCTCCCACAGCATATGCGTGCATGCGTCCAGGGACTTTTTCCCATAGACCTGTGCCAGCGTCCCCGAGATTTGAGCCACTTTCTCAGGCCCAGAGCTCAGGTCACTTCCCAAAACGCAATGGCGGGTTCATAAATTAAATTTAACAGTGAAACAATTGTGCACAAGCAAACATTCGAACAAGGACTTGACTGGACCCCTACTAGCCATGATAGGCATTTCGTCAAACATCTCACAAGGATGTCATCTACATGTTTAAATAACATATCTGAGCATAGGGGTCTCGTATTTATCTGAGAATTGTTAAGGATCATTGTTGCTACATCACATTAACTACATTATAGTCTATTTAGGCACAGATACATTATTCATTCAATCACGAATCAAAACATGATGACATCCATACTTCATCACCATCATAAAACTCAGTCATAACCAGCATATAAGCAACATAAATGACAAGCACATAACAAGCATATAAGCCATAGAATAACAAGTATATTTACACATCAATACAAGGGAAAAATAGCTCTTATTGCCAGAAGCAAAATGCAACCAAGTATGGGACTTCCACATTCCACCCAACCATAGACATGGTTGAACCAATCTCTCCTCATCCAGTCACCCTCGTGCCATATTCCAAGCATGAATGTGGGTCCTCATAAACCAAATCCATCAAAACCAAACCAAGGCTTCGAGAGGCCAAACCACCTCAACCCTCAACCGGTGATTCCACCTCACGATTGGACATCACAACCATCACCAAATTGGTCTCTACCCAAGTTGTCCAGGGCTCCAGATCATTTGTTCCAACCAAGGCTCCAGGACTAGTAACTCAACCCCAGCTATTTCCTGGCTCCAGAGCGTTTGTCCAAACAAGGCTCCAGCACTAGTAACTCAACCTACCTAGGGCTCCAGAGAGTTTGTCCAACCAAGGCTCTGGGACTAGCAACTCAACCCAATAGTTGTCTGTTGAGCTCCAGAGTTTTTGTCCAACCAAGGCTCTAGGAACTAATAACTCAGCCCACAGCTAAAGGAACATGAGAACCAACCAGAAAACAAACAATGAAATTGAACCCAAAACACCATGGTTATCCAGGAAATGGAAAGTCTAAGCAAATCCACTATCAATCCAGGGAATCCTTCATGTCAATGACAGATTACGACCAATAAACCACATGCATACACCATACATGCCAAAACTAATGAGGAAAACATACATGTGACTTGGTATCTACAATCCAAACTCGATGTCCTCTTGCACTTTCCTGACCTTCCTGTTGAAATCTGCAACAAGAAAGAATGAAATTGGCACCCAGAAACAACACACACACTACTATGGGATCACAGGTCACACAGTGATGGATCCTAGCAACACATTAGTGTGCAACCAATTTTTAAATAAATTGGAAAATAAATTTTAATCTTATCTCATAACAACTTGTAATAGTTAACTAAGTGTGATAGACTTAGTTAGCTCAATAATTTCGAGTTGAGGGTCTAAGGATAGGCATGTAGAGTGATTCTATTATTTACAGGGTCCAGTTGCAGTTGTAGCACCATTTTGGTGTGAGTGGGATCAATTAACTCACATTAATTGAGTTAAAATCAGTTTAACTAGTTATAACTGTTTGATGTGCTAGTGGAAGATCAACTGAAATAAAATAGATTTAATCACCAGTAGTGATCTACCAAGTATCTAATGATTCACTATTTATAGTTGCATGCATGCTAATTCTGGTGGAGACCCAGTTGAGACAAAGTTTCAAGGCAAGTAAACTATCAGTTTTTAGCAAACTGCCCAGATGCAATTATATAACCACAAGAAGCCTGTGATGAATTGCGCAATCAAGGAAGCCTAAATTTCCTCTTTAATAGGGGTTTAATTCTCCATGGATTGCGTAAGTAGGGTAGGTTGAGGATAGGTTGATAATTGGTTATGTGTTTGTCCAATTTTTCCTAGATCAGTGTGAAGCAATTGGTAGAGTGTATGAGGTTGTGGTGATCACAAATACATTGTATTGTTTGATGATTCCTTGGTTGATTATACAATAAAGATGGAGGGGTTTCGAGTAGTTTCTTTCCCTAGGAATATCTAGTGTTGTGTATTGATTAACTTCTTTCTCTTACCTGCATGTGATTGAGAAATTGTGATTTATATTCCGCAAATATTGTAAAAGGATTCAATATCTTGTTTTAGTACATTACATGATCAGATTGAGTCCATTGATATAATTTCTACATGGTATTATAGTCGTGTTAGAGATTTTCTATATTGTATTACAGTAGGAATTGTTTGGGCGGCGAGTTTGCAGAGAATATTTGAAAATTTGGATGCAAATTTTTAAAAAACAAATGGGATATTTGGATTCCTTGCGAAAAAACCCAAATTGAAAAAAAAAATCAGTCGAATCGGAGCTCGGATGAGGGAGATATCGTCGATTTAAAATCAGCTCTTTTTTTAGAAAACTTTGTGACGACAGGACAATTACAATGTGCGCGAGTCAGAAAAGGAAAGAAATCCAAGGGAAAGAAGTCCCAAGGCAAAGAGGGCAAGAGATTCTTGTCCAAGATCAGATGTTTTCACTGTCACGAGCATGGATACTATGCTTCGAATTGTCCACAGAAGAAGGCAAGCAAGAAGGAGCATGCAGTTGCAACGGGTGAAGCATTAGCTTCACAGTTCGAGCTTGATTTTACTCTCATTGCATGCATGTCCAACACTACAATGGGATGCATGTGGTATCTAGACAACGGTGCCTCGTTCCATATGACGGGGAATAGAGATCTCTTCAGTGACTTGGAGGAGAAGTACCTCCAGCAAAACATAGAGTTTGGAGATGACGGGAGGTATAGCGTGACCAAGATAGGTATTGTTACCTTTCAGAGAGAGTCTGGCTCCCCTCTCAGACTAGCAGATGTTTTGTATGTTCCAGGCCTAACGAAGAATCTTGCCTCTGTAGCGGTATTGGAAGGCCGTGGTTATGAGGTGATGTTTAGAAAAGGAAAGGTGTTCCTTAAACACATAGCCACAAGACAAGTGAAGCAGATCAGTTCAAGAGTCAAGAAATTGTATGCTCTCGAGGTTGAGGATGCATGCAAATATTTGAGGAGCAAAGTCGTGGTTAATGACTTGGTGGTTGAGAGGGAGTAATTATCTCTGAACATGCAGCCTCAGAAGCAGTCTCAGAAGTTTGTGGAGCAGCCACAATTGGAGAAGCAAAGAGGAGACCAAGTGGAAGATTCCACTGAAGTAGAGACCTTAAAGAGGGGGAAATTTTGAGCCAGATGGGCAGAGGGAGTACATGCAGCTATACCTCCAAGTGTGAGGTGGGGTGATGTGCAAAATTGATACCAAGAAGAAATTTGGGTAGGGTCCATTGAGATGGTGTGTCTCATGGATCGAACCTGGCTACGAGGAGCCCACAGTACAACATTAGCAGGAAGGATCAATTATATTGATGCAGTCAGATGTCAGGAGGACAAAAATCCGAGTGACAGGTGTCGGATACTGGAGCGCAGATCAGAGTTGGAAACAGTGCAAAGTGCATGGATGCAGATGTCAGCAGCAACGTAGGGAGTCCAGCAGACATGTGCAGTAGCTAGCAACAGTCAGAAGATTCTGATGATAGATGCATTATACTGATTCAATTGTTTGGAGGCTATTCAGTTTCAGGAGAGTTGCATGTGTGAAAACATTAGAGTAGTGTTGCATGCAGAACATGCCAAAGGTACCCGATCGGGACAGATTGATTCCTTTCTTGTTGAGAGGAAGTGTTGAAATTTGTAACAAGAAAGAGTGAAATTGGCATCTAGAAACAACACACACACTAGTGTGGGATCATACGTCACACAGTGATGGATCCTAGCGACACAATAGTGAGCAACCAATTTTTAAATAAATTGTAATCTTATCTCATAACAACTTGTAATAGTTAACTAAGTGTGATATACTTACTTAGCTCAAGAATTTCGAGTCGAGGGTCTAAGGATGGGCATGTAGAGTGATTCTATTATTTACAAGGTCCAATTGTAGTTGTAGCACCAGTGTGGTGTGAGTGGGATCAATTAACTCACATTAATTGGGTTAAAATCAATTTAACTAGTTCTAATTGTTTAATGAGCTAGTGGAAGATCACGTGAATTAAAATAGATTTAATTCACCAGTAGTGATCTACCAAGTAACTAATGATTCACTATTTATAGTTGCATGCATGATAATTCTGGTGGAGACCCAATTGAGACAAAGGTTCAAGGCAAGTAAACTATCAGTTGTATTTTTAGAAAACTGCCCAGATGCAGTTATATAACCTCAAGAAGCCCATGATGAATTGCGCAATCAAGGAAGGCTGAATTTCATATTTAATAGGGGTTTAATTCTCTAGGGATTGCGTAAGCAGGGTAGGTTAAGGATAGGCTGATAATTGGCTATGTGTTTGTCCAATTTTTCCTAAACGAGTGTGAAGAAATTGGTAGAGTGTATGAGGTTGGTGATCACAAATAAATTGTATTGTTTCACGATTCCTTGGTTGATTATACAATAAATATGGAGGGGTCTTGAGTAATTTCTTTCCCCAGGAATATCTGGTGTTGTGTATTAATTTACTTATTTCTCTTACTTGCATGTGATTAAGCGAGCATGATTTATATTCCACAAATATTGTAGAAGGATTCAGTATCTTGTTTTAGTACATTACATGATCAGATTGAGTCCATTGATATAATTTATACATGGTATTATAGTTTTGTTAGAGATTTTCTACACTTTCTTTGCCTTCTTTCTCCAGATATCCAATTATGGCACACCCTCCAAGAGTGCTCCAAGAAAACTCTAAGTATCAAAGGGAGAGAGAGAGAGAGAGAATAGTGAGAGCTCCAAAACTGCACATAACAAAAGCCATGAACTGATCCTCAGAAGCCTTTTTATTAATGAGGCCTTTATTTTCTTCATTTTCCATATTTTTCCTTCATTTTCCTCCTCACATGCAACATGTGACCTTTCACCTCCCTTTTCTCCTATTTTCCATTATTTTCATAAATAAATGCCAATAAATGCCACTTTTCCTTTCTAAAGCCTTAGCCATTGCCTTTGCCACTTTCCTTAGCCATAATAAACCATATGAACACCCGCATTAGGATTTTTTTGCCTAACATTCAGCTTGGAATACGTGTCCCATGACCTTGGTTATTATTTTGCCTTTATTAACTTTTATTACATGAAATTTTCACCAGGGATGCTGTTGAACCTCAGAATTGTCCCTTCTCTAACATCCCTTCTCATCCCTTTTTCTACTTTCTCATAATTCCATAGACTCCAATCAATGATAAATGTTATGTTTTGTCTCAGGGAATGCATTTAAATGGTTTTTATGTTACATTCTGATGTTCTTGTTATTTGAATGAATTTTTGTAATTTGACTACAGAACGCAGCCTATTCTGCAGCTAATCTTTGGTTCCGCAACTACTTTCATGGTTTGGCAGGTTCCAAGGAGAAAATAGAGAAATGAGCCACATGGGCATCTCCAGAATAATTCACACATGGATTTTGTCCTATCTACTTGATCGAAATCGATAGAAAAGGATGTTTGAGATCACGGTCAAAGCATGGTCAAAGGAAATAAGCCGAGAAGCGAAGAACTCTTGATTTGCTCTGATGTAGAAAATCAAGAGTTAAACAGTCAAACTCCAATTCTATAATTCAGTTAAGATAGCCACCTGTAGGCATAATCAACTCATTACAATTATGATTAGTTTTATTTAAATACTGGTTGTATAGAACCGAGAAAAAAGTAGTAATTTTGCTGAAATGTTGTGTATTGTTTTGAAACTCTATTCTATTATAATATCATAATAGTGTTCATGGTTCCAGTGATTTCTTAGAGTGCATATAACCAGTTAGGATTTCGACCAAATCTGCTACAGAGGGCCCCTGCACAAGAGAAGGTTTTTCGTTCATTGTTTTAGTTTAAATTATTTACTTTGTTTTGTCAATTTTCTGAGTAGATTAATATTACATTACAATTTTTATCAGTAGCATAAAATTAAGTCATGAATGTCTTCTTAGCATCAACAATAGAATGACTGTGTAGTCTTTGATTTTCTAAAAACATTTAAAGAGGATAGATTTATCTATTTTCCAATCGGATTAAGTTTGAGGCAATAGAGTTCACAGTTGTTCAGTTTCCTTTCATGTTCTGTTATTTACTTTCTTAGACCAGACTATCAATTCATTGTATAATTGAATGTTCCTAAAAGATCAGGGTAAGAAGGTGACTTGTCATACTTCCAAATTGGGTGATTGAATGTTCAATCTATGCAATCATTGAGCTTTACTTTTACATGCTTTTACATTTCTTTTTAGATCCTCATTCAATTGTATAATTGGGTGTTCTTAATGATCATTTCAAGAAGGTGATTTTATCATATTTCTAAATTGAATGCTCAAATATCTAATTGATGCAATTATTGAGTTTTCCTTTGCACACTTTACTTATTTTTCTAGAACATTAAAAACCAAGGTATAATTGGTTGCTTACACATCATTTCAAGAGGGTGATTTTATCATACAACATATTGAATGCTGGAGTAATCAAACGTACATTAGTTTTTCTTATCTTTGAATTTGCTTTCAATTAGAGTAGCATTGCAATTTCAATTTTCAGTCATAAGATTTATATCCATGGAATAAGACTGACATTAAATTGGAATTCATTAGCATAAACACTCTGTTTTTCATATTATGTTTTAATCATTTACTAGTTTTGGTTCATTTTTATGCAAATCAATTTAACTTAAGAACACTTATTTTTCTTCCTTCTTTAAAGTTTAGTTTTTCACATTTAAATTTCACTAGATTTACTCGATTCCTTTCACAGTCTTTATTTCTTAGATTAACATTTGGACATAAAGCATAAAACCCCCAAAACAACATAAAATTACATACAACGAAGTAAGAAGAAGCTTAACTAAGCTCATATAGTGCACCACACTTCATCAGATTACAAACCTCGATTGATAATTTATGTAAGCAATTTAAGACATTAAATTGGCTAAACATTTTTGCGTTGTTGCCGGGGAAGTGTAATTAGGTAGCCTCATTTCTTACATCTAAAAAAAAAAATGATATGCGTAGGGAAAGAGATTCTAGGGGTTTATTCATAGCTAGAGGCAGAAGTTTAATTCCTACAACACCACTCACTCCACCTAGACCATGAAGTGATGCACCTCCATCTCAAACTCATATTCCATACTTCACTAGACATAAACTTCCTAAAGTCCTAAGGTCAGAAATACAATTGGGAGGATCTCCTACTTCATCCACTAAGGTAGTGTTGAAGCCTCGAAAATCATTGCTTCAAACATTGGGGGAAAACCACCCGGTCCGGACCTTAGAACAACTCCTTATCCATTTGGGATGGTGGCTCCGACTGGATTTATAGAACCAATTTCCTAATAATGAAAAAGATTGGTGATGGGGTGTTTGTGCAAGTGAATAATGGAACTAACTAACTGAGCTAATCTGTCTAACTTAATCTATGACTTGCTAATAATTCTAAAACTAACCCGGGTATTAAATATGAATACGACTTAAAGATTGTTTCAATTAGCAAATAACCATGAAAATGTATTATTTACTTAAAATAAAGGTGCAGTATCATATAATGATAACTCTGTTTAAGAAATTAAACAGAGTCATAATAGCACATCGCATTCATAAATTTATATCGTTTACACACACTATGAAAGATGATATTCTTCTATCTTCAGAAATGATATGACAAAGAAATATTTGAGAAACAAGTATATATAAGCGATAGCAAATTTTAATGAGAATATTTCATCACATAAAGAAAATAAAACGAAATCGATAGAATACCAGAGACATTTGATATCTTCCTGATGCAATTTGATATTCTGATCCTGCGCTTTAACTTAGAACAATCTTCAAGGTACAGAAATGCAACTCTAAAAAATAATTCACCCTGAAATCACAGGAATCTTGCGCTTTAACTTAAAACAATCTTCAAGGTACAGAAATGCAACTCTAAAAAACAATTCACCATGAATCACAAGATATGATCCTTTATAAAAATAAGATAGTCAAGGAGTACATAAATGTATTGTCCAAGCCCAAAATATTACAAATTTAGGACCCTTTCTAAAATGCTTGAAAGGGGTTTAAATAGGAAATTCAGAAAACAAATTAACTACAACTTATGCTAGAAATGATCATCAAAGATCTGAGAATAGAATTGCGATATCCAGAGAAATAGATTCATTGAATTTCTTCAATCCTCAATGTGCTAAGATGGCAGATTTTAAGCATATCCTTAAATTCGGTTGGATGACTTAGCTTTAATGCAACTGACTGGTGTATGTGGCATCAGAGAGCTTTGGAATGATGAAATTGATGGCATTAGAAAGGCATTTGATTGCCATTTGCTGACTGTGTGGTTTAATCAAATATGTCCATAGGACATCCCATGTAATTTATTGTATTTTACTGATTTTTTTATTATGATTGATTGATTCCTGCTTCCACCTACTATCAGTTTCTTTTACCCTTGGTAGCTTTCCTGGAGTAAAATCTGAAATTAAATTAGTTGCATATAGACTATCATTAACCAATTGTGTCAGATTGTTCATTATGGTTATTGTTCTTGATGTAGCACGGTCTTCTTTAATCAGCTGTGGTTCCCATTCAACAAATAAAATCTCTTTATTCTTTTCTTCAATTCTGGGAAGATTTGCAATCTTTCCCTGTTCTGAGTCCTGCCATGAAATAAATTCTGAAATCTTTTCATTTGCATTTTCAAATTCTATTCTTATGTTGACTGCTTCATCGATGAGAGATGATGTTATTTCACATAGAGTTTCAGCTTGTGCAATTTTTTGACATAGATCATACAACTTGTTTCTAGAGATTTTGTTTTGAATTGGTCAATTTTAGGATAATCCTTGAATTTATCCAATCTCGCTTGAAATATTTTACTTTGCTCTTCTTTGGCATCCTTTTCATTTTGCAGCAATATCTGCCATTTGGATACCTCTTGAGACAACTGCTGTTGTTTATTTAAAGCTTGCTAATCAAGGTTATTCTTTTCAATACTCAATTGTTCTTCTAATTGTTTGACTCTGAGTCTTTCTTCTTCTAACTACTGCTCGAACTGTAATATCTTTTATTGATCACCTATTGTTCTTTCTTCTAATAATGCTATCTGTAAGTCTTTTTGTTTTACCAATTGAGTGACTTCAGTAGCTTTATCTATAGTAGTTGCACTATAGGCACCGGCATATTGTGATAGTTTGGTAAGATCCTCTGAAGGATTTACTTCAGTGTTTTTCCAAACAACATTCATTAATTCAACTTGTGAAGTTGCAAGTGGTCCTTGATCAATCCTCCTTCTCTTTCTTTGTTTTCTGACAACAGCCCTATGCTTAGGGCTGTAAAAGATATCCAGAGGAGGTATGTCTTCAACTCTTAGCACAATTTCTTCAGATGGATTTTCAGGAATGATCTCAATATTCTGATTGTTCAGATTATCAACTTGAGGATTGTTTTGTTCTCCTATTTGTTGAGCGAATTGTTCATACTGTTTTAGAAAATGGGGAGTAATAATAATTTCAGCATAATTTCCCTCTTTTTGTGAGGTCTTTTCTCTTTCAAGTTGATCATCGGGCTTATTACTTGTATCTTCTTTTTTAGACTGCACATCAGGCTTGCTACTTGTATTCTCCTTCTCTGGCTACACATCAGGCTTGCTACCTGTATTCTCTTTCTCCGACTACATATCAATTTTGCTGGTTATCACTTCTTTCTCTGTTTTGCTGGTTGTATCTTCCTTTTTCTTTTGTTCTATTTCAATACTTTTATTTGGTTGTAAAGGAATCCTCAGCTGGTCAAGGGGAACTTTAAGTAGTCTCTGGCTTCTGAACTGCATAAATTTATTCATATCTTCTGCTTGAAACTTAGATTTAGCTAGATCATAAACTTGGGAAATTTTCTCAATTGAGACAAATAAAACATCAAAGTCATCAGCCTCATGCTCAAACTTAGCAATTTGGACCAAAGTTGTGAAATCAAAAGCTACTTTATTTGGATCATATTGTCTGCCTGGAATAGTTGCAAGCTTAAGATCTCTTATCTTAAGGACTTCTTTTTCAGCATGCTTAAAATCATTAAGGGTATAGGTTCCACAATGGAAAGGAAAGGTAGGCCACATCAATTTTTTGGAATTCTTTAAACACCTGGACATCCCTCTTTCTGTCAACTGGTAAGAAATATCTTGAGCTAAAATTTTATCAGGGACATACAGAGGTAAGACATGAGGCTCAACAATGCTTCCAAATACTCTAATATACTTGAACTTCTATTCACCGAACCAATTTCTGATTTGGGATATGTCAAGTTTTGCCTTATCAGAGAGCCGAGGAGGAGGTTGGTTAAAAATGGCCTGGTAAATAGGCAACATGTAGCCATGGAAAATTCTATATACATGGTTCTTGAAATGGGCTTTCCAAAAATGCTCATGGTAGATGTGTATAGGGATAGGATCTTGAGAAGTCCATTTCCAACCCAGAATAGGAAATTCAGAATTAAAACACAAGGCATCTAAAATATAAGCACATAAATGAAATGGGGGAACATTTCCAGCATGCTTATTTCTTCTATAATCCAGAATCTTATTTGCTATTTTGTCCGATAGAATAACTGACCAATCCATAACAACAGAACCTACAACGGCCTCAATCAGGGGTACCATTTGAATAGAAAACCTTGCAGAATTATCACTCCCAAAAAGTCTGCACATCATTGCAGCAGCGTAGCAATATGGAGGTGCGAGAGACTCTACAGAATACATACCTGAGGCATCTTGCTTATGTTTGTCTAGAGATCGTCTCCATTCTTTAATTGGGTTTGATTCAATTTCATTGCTTGAGGCGAAATCTTCTATGAAGGCTTTGTTGTAGGTCTTTTGAGGATCTGGCAGATGGTACATTGCTTTGATGTCTTCTGCTCTAAAGGACCCAAACATCTTTCCCCCAACTGTGACAAATGTTCTGTTTGTGATGGTGGTGTTGTCTATCACCCATCGTATTATGTCATAATATGGGAATACATTCGCCCGAGCTGCAATTCTATGAAGAAAATAATTTGCAAGTTATTTAAGGGGATTATCATCTGAATCTGATTCTTCATCTGGCACCGTTGCCTTTACCTCTGTAACTGTAGGGTTTTTTTTTTCAAGCAAATTATATACTTCTTCCCAAGAAATCTTCCCGAGACCCTGGCACGCAGTATCCGTAACTAGCTTTATCTTGGCTGGCTTTTCTTTTGGCATTGTGGTAATGGTGGAGGTCTTTGAGGCGGTAGAAGCTCTTGATTTCTTAAGTTTCTTGGACATTTTCTTCATCTGGTATCGTTTCACTAATTCGACAAACGAGAGGGTTTGATGTTCTATAGACCTGTGAATGAGAAAATCTTCTTAGAAGCAGGAAGAAATCAAGTCAGAATAAACACCATTAAGTAAAAAGGAAATCATTAAAGGATAATGTTGCGAAAGATTTTATTCATGATCCAAAATTGGTTAACTCTGTATTAAAATTGAATGCCTTAAAGGAAAGTCACATTCACGCATTCATAATAGAATCGATTACCATAATTCGTCGGATTTTCGAATTAATGATGCTCGTACAATCGGAGATCGGTGATATTGAAATCTTAATGTAAAAATGTCCTTTTGAAGCTTCCCATTGCGATAGGCCAATAAATGGTATATGTGAAGTGCAAATATTGATTAGTGAAGACTGATGATTCATCGCATCAGAGTCTTTGAAAGGAAAAACAAAAAAAATCTCATGTTTTCCTGATTTGCGATTTGTGATAAAGTCATATCGCATCGGATATTTTCAAAGGAATTGAGTTGTACATGATTTTCGTCGAAATGCGATTGCGATGATGGTAGGGTCCATCGCATCGGATCTTTTATAAAACAAGTAGTCGTGATGTTGCTTTTTTTTGAAATGCGATTGCGATTATGACATCGCAACGAAGTTTATCAAATAGACCTGAATGAAATATAACTTATTCGAAAAGCGATTGCGATAAGTCACATCGCATCAGAGTTTTGCAAATAAAATATAAAAAAATAATACTCTACCGATTTGCAATTGCGATTTACTTTATCGCATTAGACTTTTTAACATGAAAACTTTTATACTTTGTGCCGATGCGATATAAGCTTTATAATTGATCGGGTCGAAATAATTTTAATGTTACATTTGTTTATTTTCACTTGAGATATGCGATATGCGATACATGCTTTTAAATCAATGAATCTTTTTATCGTTTTATTTTATGATGATCAGATTTCCTCAAAAATTTTTATTTCTATCTAAAAAAAAGGGGGGGCCTATTTCTAAATGAAATTTATTCAAAAACAATATTTAAAAATAGGGAGGGTTGTTGTACAGTACAACAGGTAGTTTTAGAGGAAGAAGATCCTAGATCTCCAATAGGAGTAACCTTTTTCACCTCTACAGGGGAACATATTTTAGCTGAAGAGTTAGAAATTCCTAGTGGAGAAGAAGAAGAAGAATAAGAACCTTTCTTAAACATTCCATTAATAGAAGAACGAGAGGAAGAGAAATTAACCTTTCAGATTGAACCTTATATTAGCTCTGAAGAATCTATAATGGCAAGAAGACGAGAAGGAGGAGAAAGAGAAGGAGAAATTATAAATGAGAAAATCTACTGTTTGGAGGAGGAGGTAGAGGGAATGCAGGAGGAGGTAGAATAAATGAAGAAAATAGGAGAAATAGGGAAATTTATAGTTCTTTTGGATTCCTTGTAGTTGATGAAGATACAAATGCCACAATGAAAAAATATCTCACCCTCTATCCTCCCAATTTTTCATGGATTAAGAAGTGAAGATCCTGAAACCTTTTTGTTTGAATTTGAAGTTTTGTGTAGAACGTATGATTATTTACAAGAATCTCAAAAACTTAAGTCGTTTCCTTCAACATTGAAAGGAGCAGTTTTAAAATGGTTCATGGGTTTAATCACTCAGTCTACCAGAACATGGAATGACATGAATAAAGCATTTTTAGAGAGATATTTGGATTATTGCATACCCATTAATCACAAGGATGAACTATTCAAACTGATGCAAAAAGAGGATGAGAATTTGGAGGATTTAATTGAAAGATTCAATTATAACATAAAAAGAGAAAAAATGGATAATTTAGATCAAGATACTTTAAAAGATCTTTTATTAAAAGTCATTAGGGATGAATGGATAGATATCCTCAACATGATGGGGGAGGGAGATATCTCTCAACTCCCATTACCTAACATTATTGAATTATGTATTCATCTCTCAAGGGGAAAAGCAAAATTGGAAAAATTCCAAGAGATCCTTCTCTTGCTAGAGTAAATAGATCTGCAACTGGAACAGTAAGTAGAGCAGAAATTGGAAATATGCTTGATAAATTTAAAATAGATATTTTAGGGATTCTTAGTGAACAGATAGACACCCTTAAATTACAAAACAAGCAGAAAGTTGAGACTGATGCTTTATGATGCAACAAAACTGAATTCAGACCCCTAAGGAGAGCTGGTGTGCTACAATCGCTCTGTTAGCATTTCCCTTAGTTTACCCCCACGTGGTTCTTTATTTTCTTGGCAATCTTATTTATCAATTTTGGAGAACATTGATAGATAAATACATTCAGAAGTCTTTGAATGTTAAATTGTATTTCCCGGCTTATATTTTATCTCCAACTTTATAATCAAGGTTTAATCCTTCTCGCGTTATATATTAATACTGACGCTCTATTTCTTAAACAAATGACTGTATAGTAAACCCTCGCACTGGGCCCCACCTCTACAATCGATAGCCCAATCAAATGCATGTCGTACCTTGGTTATCGTCCGCGCACCTTCCTCAACCGACCACCGTCCAATGGCTCCCTTCCATATCAACGGTATCCAGTGATATCGCTCTGCCTCCTGGTATGAACTTTAACGTGCGATGGCGCGCTTTGAATGGCGGTTTTGGGCTTCCGCCCTGTGCCACGTGTCAAAGGCTCTCTGGAATCGCTCCAATTCCGGGAATACCACTCAACCCGCAAAAGCAGTGCGATCCGCTTCCGCAAATCCGCTCGCAGTTTCGAATAGGGTTAACCACGGTTCAGGTCGAGTCACGCCTCCCTTTGAACTCACTGACCCAGGTCTAACCTCGGGTAAGATTCCCAACTAACAGCAAAACGATTGTAATTCTCTTATGGCGGAATTTCGCATCCACCAACAGAGTTGACGAACGAATTTAGGGAATAGTAGATAGAGGGGTCACGGAGCCTATGGGACCATTCGATTCGACGATTTGTTTATATATATATGGAGTTCAATCGCTTCATAGTTAAACAAAATTCTTCACAATTATCAATTCAGACAGTTTGGAAATCAACAGGACTCGAAGTCTATTCAATCGGAAGCAATTGCTCAATACACAGATTTTTCTTATTGCAGAATCTTTCTATCCTCCTCCTCTCTCTCTCTCAATACATCCGAGGAATACAATTTATATACATCAACTTATGACTCTTCGGTTCCTCTGTGAGGACCATTCTAGAAATTGAAGGTCTAATTACAACTTATTCAAATAACTGAACTGACAGATGGATCGAATCCAACTATTCGACTTCTACCAATCTTAACTATTCTAAATAAAAATAGTCAGCTGAGGTATTGACACCTAGCTGTTACAATTCAAGGATTTAGAACCCTCCTAGCCACAACATGTGGAAAAAACCTCCTACATTGCTGGCCAGTGTCTAATGCCCCTGCATCAGACTCCCGAGGGAAATCTTCTTCATTGGCTCCTGTCCATGAGCTCTTCCACTGATCTGCCTATCTTCTGCAACATTCCTTCAGTCATCCAAGTGGCATCATCCTCTGGCTTGTCCTTCCATTTGATTAAGTACTGAAAGTACTCTTGTCCCCTGGTTCTTTTGAACACCCTTTTGTCCAATATCTTCTCTGTTTGCAATGGTTGTGCTGGAGGTAGCTGCTCTTTCCACTCAATCTGTCCCTTGTCTGCTGATCTTTCTTCTGCACCATCATCTTCATACTTGTACAAATTTGCAACATTAAAAATGGGAGATATTCCAACATCAGGAGGTAATTCAATCTCATAAGCATTTGCAGAAAATTTTCTAAGTATCTTTCACGGTCCAATCTTTTTGAACTTCAACTTGTTATATTGTTTCTTTGGGAATCTCTCCTTTCTAAAGTGTGCCAAAACCAAATCTCCTACTTCAAAATGAACTTCTTTTCTGCTCAAGTCTGCTTTGCTTTTGTATCTGATGCTGCTGCCTTGTAGTTGTTGTTTGACTTGTTCATGTATGGCCTGGATCTCTGAAGCAAATTCCTCACCATCTGCACTCCTTAGCTCTGCCTTTCCCAGATTTCTTAACTCTGATATTCCTTTGGGGTGCATTCCATAAACAATGTGGAATGGACTCTGCCTGTGCTTCTGTTTGGTGAGTCATTATATGCATATTCTGCCTGGGGAAAAATATGATCCCACTGCTTGGGATGCTCTCCTGCAAGACTTCTCAACAAATTTCCTAGACTCCTATTCACTACCTCAGTTTGTCCATCAGTCTGAGGATGATAAGCTGAGCTGAAACTCATTTTGGTACCAAGTTTCTTCCACAATGTCCTCCAAAAGTGACCCACAAATCTGGTGTCTCTGTCTGAAACAATACTCTTGGGAAACCCATGCAATCTAACAACTTCCTTGAAAAACAAATTAGCAACATGGGTGGCATCACTAGTTTTGTAGCATGGAATAAAATGTGCCATTTTGGAGAATCTGTCCACTACAACAAAGACTGCATCATTTTCTCTCTGAGTCTTGGGAAATCCTAGAACAAAATCCATACTCACCATATCCCAAGGCCTGTCTGGAATAGGTAAGGGAGTGTACAATCCTGCATTCTGGCTCCTCCCTTTAGCATACTGACAGATTTTGGAATTCTTCACAAACTTGTCCACTTCTGCTCTCATCTTGGGCCAGTAATAGAATCAGTACCAAAGTGTCCAGCAAGTCCACCACTATGCTTCTCTTTGATCAAATTTAGCATGCTTATGTTTCAACTTGGGCTTCTGTACAATATACTACAAAGCATGATCGTCATAATATAATACAAATTCCCTGGACATCAAATAATGTCTCCACTTCTTCAGTGCCTGAACAATTGCATAGAATTCCTTCTCATAAGAGGAATACTTTCTTCTGGTGTCATTTATCTTTTCACTGTAATAGGCTACAGGCCTATCATCCTAACTCAACACAGCTCCAATGGCTTCCCCACTGGCATCACACTTTACTTGAAATGGTTTAGTAAAATCAGGCAGAATCAAAACAGGCTTCTCCATTATCTTTTGCTTCAAAACTTTAAAGTTTCTTTCTGCTTCAACAGTCCACTTAAATGGTTGTTTGCTCTTCTTTATTGTCTCAATTATGGGTGCATTGATCTTACTGAAGTTTCTTATAAATTTTCTGTAAAAACTAGCAAGTCCATGGAAACTTCTTACCTCAAAAACATTCCTGCGTGAAGGCCACTCCATAATTGCCTTTACCTTTTATGGGTCCATCTTCAATCCTTCTGTAGAAACAACAAAACCCAAATACACCAACTCTTCTTTCATGAATGAGCATTTCTTCAAATTTATCAGCAGTTTCTCTTGGTGCAGCTTCTTCAAGACATGATTAAGATGCCTTAAATAAGCTCTTTCTTAAACAATGTTGAAAACTAATATACTATCCGTGATACACTATCACAAATTTACCAATGAATTCTTTCAATACTTCATTCATAAGTCTCATAAAAGTGCTAGGTGCATTTGACAACCCAAAAGGCATTACCATCCATTCATACAAATTCTTCATTTGTTTTGAAAGGTATTTTTTCTGTAAAGTACTCCATCACCTCTTATTCTAACTAATGGTATCCAATTTTTAACTAATTTTGAGAAATATTTAGCACCACTCAAACAAATTCATCAACTTCTAACACCCTGCAAAGGGAATCAGACTGGACAGCTTCGTTTGACTGCTCAACTGAGTACACATCCTCCACTCTCCATCTTTCCTTGAGCTCATCTCTCAGAATACATGGACTCAAACTTTCTCTGATCAGCCCCTTGTCCACCAATTCCTGTACTTGTCTCCTGATTTCCTCATTTTCCTTGGGAGTCATTCTGTAGGCTGCCTTATTTGGCAGATTTGAACCAGGGATAAAATCTATCTGATGACTGATCTTTCTCATAGGTGGCAGCTCATCAGGTAAATCATCCACAATAATGTCACAATAATCCTCTAACATCTCTTGGATTTCTACTGGCAAATCAGAAATATTTGTAGAAGTAAGAACTACCTTAGGTTTGCAAACTAAAGCAAAACTTACCTCTTCTTCTTCTATCTGCTGCAAATATTCCTCCCGCTCAGCAACAAGGTCTTTGGATCAATCACTCTGCTGGATGACTCTCCTTCTTCCATGGGTATCAATGTATGGTGTACCCCATCTTTGGAGAACTTGTAAGTGTTCTTCTTGCCATCATGCACTGCTGCTCTGTCAAACTGCCAAGGTCTACCCAGCAGTATATGACACATATCCATGGGCATTACATCACACAGGACCTTATATTTATATTTGCCCATTTGCAGCTCTATCTCACATTGTTCTTTTACAACCAACTAGTGCCCTTTATGCAGCCAGGACACCCTGTAGGGAGTGGGATGCTCCCTTGTGTTCAACTTCAACTTTTCTATCACCTCAGTGGAAACCAGATTGTCTCCGCTGCCACTATCAATGACTAGCTGACAACATTTCCCTTGGACTTTGCATATGCTCCTAAACAAAGTCTTCCTTTGTGTAGGCTCAGTGACCTCTTTAGCTTGCTTCAACAGAACCTTATTAACCACCAAGGACTGTCCCCTCTCTGGAAGAATTTCTTCTTCAATTTCTACCTCTTCTCCAGCGTGGGAAACAACAACATTTCTTGGACTAGCACCCACATTCTCTGGGCACTCATAGTGCTTATGTCCCACTTGTTGACATCCATAGCACCTCAACTCTCTACCTCTGCCTCTGTCACTGCCTCCTCTTCCTTTTCCTTTGTAAGAACCCCTTCTGCCCCTTGCATCATCCTCTGTAGATGCATTCTGAGGTGAGCTACTGTTAGCTCCATCCCTGGGTGTAGTAGGCTTTCCTCTACCACCATGACTTCCCTTTCCTCGGAAAGTACCTCTCTTCTTGGCAGACTGTTTCCTCAGGAGTTTCTCCTCTGCTTTCAAGGCCATCTGATAGGCCTCTTCCACTGTCTTAGGAGACAGAAGACCAATCTCATCTTGGATCTCCAGCTTGAGACCATTCACATATATGGCAGTCTTCTCTGGTGTGTCTTGGAATTGCCCAGCCCTTATGCTTACTCTATAAAATTCTTCTGTGTATTCTTTTACTGTCAGCAACCTTTGTCTCAGGTTCTGCAATTTCTTATACAATGTCAGCTGATAATCACTGGGCAAGAATTTACCTTTTAACTTAGCCATCATTCTGGTCCAGCTCTTGATAGGTTGCTTTCCAACTCTCCTCCTTTCTGCCTGCACTCCATCCCACCAAAGTGCAGCATGTCCTTTCAGATTTGTCACCGCAAACTTGACCTTTTTATCTTCACTTATTTCTTCATAATCGAAGCACTTGTTCATTTCATTATTCCATTCCACCAGTTCCTCTGGATTCAGTCCCCCTGCATAACTCGACACTTCAATTATGGGCTTAACTGCAGACCCCAAAACAGTTCTAAGGAGCCTCATGTCAGGAGGAATCTCAACATTTTCTTCGGCTTCCTCTATTTCAGGTTCGCTGATGTCTTCAGGATCTCTGGGCTGTCTTCGCTCCATGGCATCCATTCTGGCCTCGACCCTCTGCAACAACTCCAACACCTCTATGTTGGCAACGGGTCTCCTTCTGCCAGCGTCTCTACCAACTCGGATTGCCATGTCAGCTCTCTACAAAAACAACTCGAAAACAACAGCTCTGATACAAAAAATGACACAACAAAACTGAATTCGGACACCTAAGGAGAGCTGGTGTGCTACAATCGCTTTGTCAGCATTTCTCTTAGTTTACCCCCACGTGGTTCTTTATTTTCTTGGAAATCTTATTTATCAATTTTGGAGAACATTGATAGATAAATACATTCAGCAGTCTTTGAATCTTAAATTGTATTTCCCGACTTATATTTTATCTCCAACTTTATAATCAAGGTTTAATCCTTCTCGCGTTATATATTAATATTGACGCTCTATTTCTTAAACAAATGACTGTATAATAAACCCTCGCACCGGGCCCCACCTCTACGATCGATAGCCCAATCAAATGCACGTCGTACCTTGCTTATCGTTCGCGCACCTTCCTCAACCGACCACCGTCCGATGGCTCCCTTCCATATCGATGGTATCCGGCGATATCGCTATGCCTCCTGGTACGAACTTTAACGTGCGATGGCGCGCTTTGAAGGGCGGTTTTGGGCTTCCGTCTTGTGCCACGTGTTGAAGGCTCTATGGAATCGCTCCAATTCCGGGAATACCACTCAACCCACAAAAGCGGTGCGATATGGGCAATCCGCTTCCGCAAATACGCTCGCGGTTTCGAATAGGGTTAACCACGGTTCAGGTCGGGTTACGCCGCCCTTTGAACTCACTGACCCAGGTCTAACCTCGGGTAAGATTCCCAACTAACAACAAAACGGTTGTAATTCTCTTCCGGCGGAATTTCGCATCCACCAACAGAGTTGACGAACGAATTTAGGGAACAGTAGACAGAGGGGTCGCGGAGCCTGTGGGACCATTCGATTTGATGATTTGTTTATATATATACGGAGTTCAATCGCTTCATAGTTAAAAAAAATTCTTCACAATTATCAATTCAGACAGTTTGGAAATCAACAGGACTCGAAGTATATTCTCCTCTCTCTCTCTCAATACATCTGAGGAATACAATTTATATACATCAACATATGACTCTTCGGTTCCTCTGTGAGGACCATTCTAGAAATCAAAGGTCTAATTACAACTTATTCAAATAACTGAACTGACAGATGGATCGAATCCAACTATTCGACTTCTACCAATCCTAACTAATCTAAATAAAAACAGTCAGCTGAGGTATTGACACCTAGCTGTTACAATTCAAGGATTTCGAACCCTCCTAGCCACAACATGTGGACAAAACCTCCTACATTGCTGGCCAGTGTCCAATTCCCTTGCATCACTTTAGCTATCTTCTGTCCTAAATGCCAAAAAAATCATGCTTTAAGGGAATGTCCTCTTGATGCAAAAGTCATTGAGACCTCTGTGATTTTCTTAGAAAATCATGAAACTAAAAGTTGCCCTTAAATCCTAGGTCCTAAAGTTGTTTTTCAAGAAGAAGCAACTTAAAATCCAACAAAATCTCTTTGCTTTGTCTCTAGAATACCATGGCAGGGGCCACAAACTCAGGGTTTTAACAAATAAATGTATGCTCAGCCTCCACTAAATAATTGGAATTCTGGGCAATAATCTTGGACCCAACCTCAATCTTGGGCACAAGGAATGAAAAATCCCTATATACTCTCAATACTAACAATATCCTCCATTCTATCCAAACTATCCTCCCCAACAAAATCCTCAACAAAATCAACAACCCCAGCTCCAAAACCAAAATCCACAACTTTTGTTACCATTTCTGCGAAGACCAAATCAACTACCTGCTCAACCATTGCCAAACCCCAATAATAAAAATCCTCAAAATAATTACATGATAGAAGGACAACAATTTCCAACCTACATGATTACTCCACTAGATTTTAATGATGTCCAACTTAGATCTGGTAGGATACTAGAAGAGAAAAATCCTTCTGTGGTTATTCAAGAACAAGATAATATTGAGGAGAATTCTCTACAGCCAAATAAGAGTTTTGAAGAAGGAACATCTCTTAAAAACCAGAATTCTGAAAATGAAAAACAAAAAGAACCAATAAACTCAACTCCTATCATAGAGCAACCATCAGTATCTATTTCTAACCCTCCTTTTCCTGAAAGATTACAAGTTGAAAGAGGGGTAGAAAAACATATCATGTTGCCTAATTATAATATTTTATATGAACTGAAAAATGTTTGTATCAAAATCCCTTTGTTACAGGCCATTAAAGAAATTCCAATTCTAGCCAAAACAATAAAAAAGTTGAACATGAAGAAACCAGGGAGAAAAATAAAAGAAATAAAAATAATTCAATTAGTAGGAAAAATTGCAGACATAATTATGGGAGAAATTTCCATACAAAAATATTTAGATCCAGGAAGTCTAGTTGTAAAAACACATATCAATGGTGTTGAAATTCCAATTACATTGATTGATTTAGGAGCAACTATAAACATCATGAGCAAACAGACCATGGAACAACTCAAACTTCCTAACCTTCTGTATACACCTACATTACTACAATTAGTAGATAGATCTATAATCAAGCCAGATGGTGTATTAGAAGATATCTAAGTATATCTAGATTCTTGGGAGTATCCTGTTGATTTTATGATTTTAATTCCCAAAAATAATCTAGGAGGGCATCCACATATATTAGGAAGATCTTGGTTGGCTACAGTTGATGCTTTCACTAGTTGTAGATCTGGTGACATGTATATTTATGATGGTAACTCAACAAAAAAATTCACTCTATATCCTCGAGCAAAAACAATCACAGAGTTAGATGCCAAAGAATGGGTTGATGATGACAATGATATACAACCCCTCTTTACTATTTCAAACATTAGTGAAGATAGTCAAATCTTAAATTCAATAGAAATCTTTGAATCATCTTCAGAATATGAACATGATAAATTTCAATAGAAATGCAATATTGAATACTTGTCATCTAGACAAATGTCTCTATATTATATGGAAGAATTTGGTAACTCTACAGTTGAAATCTTTCCAGGAAAATATTTGAACATAAACAAAAACTTGGAAAGACCACAACAAGAAAAGTTAATTAGAACATTACAACAACATTCTTCTGCATATGCATGGGAATACACTGACATGAAAGGAATTAGTCCTAATACTTGTATACATCACATATATATTGAGGAAAATTTTAAACCTATCAGACAACCTCAAAGAAGGATGAATCCAAATCTTAGGGAAATTGTGAAAGAAGAGTTCCAAAAATTGCTAAATGTGAACTTAATTTACCCAATTTCAGACATTCAGTGGGTCTCCCCTTTAGTGATTGTACCCAAAAAGAATGGTAAGTGGAGGGTATGCATTAAGGCACCCTAAAAGATCATTTTCATTTACATTTTATAGATCAATTATTGGATACACTAGCAAGTAAGAAGTATTTCTCATTTTTGGATAGTTTTAGTGGTTACAACCAGATTCAGGTAGCACCTGAAGACCAAGATAAAACCACATTTACTTGTCCATGGGGAACTTACGCCTATCGAGTCCTTCCCTTTGGTTTATGTAATGCACCTACAACATTCCAAAGGGCAGTACTAGGAATTTTTTTCTGATCTAATACATGATTGTGTAGAGGTATATATGGATGATTTTACAGTTTATGGGAATTCATTTGAAGAAACTTTAGAGAATTTGGAAAAGGTTCTTAAAATATGTAAAGAAACAAATCTTTCATTAAGTCATGAAAAATGTTTTATGATGTTTACAGAAGGGATTGTTTTAGGACATCACATTTCAGGAGATGGAATTAAAGTTGATACATCTAAAGTTGAAGTCATCTCCAAATTATCAATTCCAAGTTGTCAAAAGGATGTTAGAATTTTTCTAGGATTCACAGGGTATTATAGGAGATTTATAGAAAAATTCACTAAAATAACATCCCCGCTCTTCAAGTTAATTACCAAAGACTGTGAATTCAGTTGGAATTCTGATTGCCAATTGGAATTTGAAACTTTAAAAACAAAAATTTCTAAAGCACCCATCTTAAGAGGTCCAAATTGGAAACTACCTTTCCATATTTCAACAGATGCTTTAGATACAACTTTGGGAGCTGTATTAGGACAAAAATATTTGATCCCCTATGCCATCTATTACACAAGCAATAATTTGACTCTCACTGAGTTAAAGTACATTGTAACTAAAAAAGAATTCTTAGCCATTGTTCATGCTATCAACAAATTTAGACATTATATTACAGGCTATGAAACCTTTGTTCACACAGATCACTCTACAATTATATAATTAATGAATAAATCTATTACTAATGGCAGAGTTACAAGATGGTTATTACTCTTACAAGAATTCAATATCACCATTCTAGATTGACTTGGAAAACAAAATACAGTTGTTGATTTCTTATCTAGAATTCAAAATATCAAAAATTATACTCCATTTGAGGATAAGTTTCCTAATGAATATCTTTTTGCAATAAGTACTAAAATTCCTTGGTTTGCAGATATTACTAATTACTTAGTCACAAGAAAATTACCTTCACATTTGTTTCCTAGATAGAAAAGAAGAATTATTCAAATAAGTGCAAATTACTCATGGATTACTAATGATCTGTATAAAACAGGTCCATATCTCATTATCATAAGACATGTTTGAGAAAATGAAATGCCTGAAATTCTTAAGGCATGTCATGATGAACCTTGTGGTGGAAACTTTGTTGACAAGAGGGCAACCTATAAAATCCTTCATTTAGGATATTATTGGCCATCCATCTTTAGAGATACCAAAGAATATGTCAAAAGGTGTGACAACTGGAAAAGAATGGGGAAACATGTTCTTTCAGATGAAATACCATTACAACCTTAGGTACTCATCGAACCGTTTGAAAAATGGGCCTTGGATTTTGTTGGACCAATCAATCCACCATCTAATAAAAAGAAATATATTATGATATGTACTGATTGTGTCACTAAATGGGTAGAAGCTAAAGCACTAACTTTAGCTAATGAACTTTTTGTAGTTAAATTTAGTTTTGAGGATATCTTCACTCGTTTTGGTGTTCCAAGAGAAATTGTGACAAATTAGGGATCCCATTTTACATCCAAATTGGTGAAAGAGCTTGTGGAAGATTACAAGATCAAGCACGGAAAATCTACTCCTTATCATCCACAAGCAAATGGTCAAGTAGAATCCACCAATAAAGTGATTGAAGGAATTCTTACTAAGACTGTACATCTACACAGAAGAGATTGAGCAGAAAGGCTTCCCAAAGCCTTATGGGCCTATAGAACCACATGGAGGAATACAACAGGACATACTCCTTATGAACTTGTTTATGGGAAGAAAATCTTGTTTCCTATAGAATTTCATATTCAAACCTTCAAGATGGTAGTCCAATTGGGACTTGATTTATCAGAAACTCAGAAGCATAGATTGGAGCAACTTAATGAGCTTGATGAAATCAGGCAAGATACAATTCAAAGAACCAGTATAGTCCAACAGCAAAGGTCCAAATGGCATGATAAATATATCAAGGAGAAAAAGTTTCAAGAAGGGGATTGGGCACTTTTGTTCAATTCAAAGTTCAAAGACTTTCAAGGAAAGTTTCAAACTCATTGGCTTGGGCCTTATGAGATTGAAAGGGTCTTTGACAATGGAGCAGTCAAGATAATGATCATTGATGAAGAAAAGGTACCTCTTCTTGTGAATGGACATAGATTAAAAGTCTATCATAAGCCAATTTCAAGAGAAGAGTTTATCAAAAAATTTCAAGATAATACTGATATGAAGTTAGTGAAGAAGAATCCTTCTTCTTCCCTAACTTAGCTTTTATTTTATTTTTTCTATATATATATATATATAATAAAATAAATAAATAAATTGTATAAGTATGAAAACCAATCAATGATTGGCATCCTTATACAAAAAATATAGGATGAAAATCAGAAGTTATAACATCCTATATTTTACATTCCATTTCTAAAAATTCAAAAGAAAACTCTTGTTTCCTTTATTTTCTGAAAAGTAATAAGTAGTACAGAACTACATTCAATACTACAATAAAATTTTGTTTTGCAGCTTACATTCCATTCCACAGTCATATTCTATTATGTAGCTGATTCCACATTTTGCAGTTTCATTCTATTCCACAGTCATATTTCATTATGTAGCTAACTCACATTCTCCAACTACATTCCATACCATTCCATTCTATAACTAATTCTACATTTTGCAGCCATAGTTCATTTCTACAAGTACATTCTGTTTTGCAGCTCTGACACATCTGTGCAGTCTACAAAGAAAAATGATGAAGAATATAGGAAATTGAAGGACTACATTTGAAGAACACCATGCTAAAAGTACCTGAAGCATCAACACCAAAGAAACGAAAACGAAAGGATAGTTCTAAAGGTAAAGTTGCGAAAATTTATTTTAATAAAAAGGTAAAAACATTAGCATGTATAACATAGATAATCATATGGTACCGTGACATGTCATCATTTGATTCAATTGGGACTTTCATCATATCCATATCAACCACATCATCCGCATTATGTTTCAAACGGTCCACAATAGACTCCCTCATGATTAATGGTCGCGACCTGTTGACATGACATATCCATCTATGTTTCTTCAAAACCACCAATCCATCTCACTTATTTATTCCTACAAACCCTTGATGCCTTTCATCAAATCCGTAATCCAATTCACTTCATAGCAGAGAAGGATAATTATGAAGGTAGACTCTTTACAATAGAAAGTATGGGTTTGATAGTCAGATCAGAATTGGTGGGAAAAAAATATATGGAAGGATATCCTCAGATCAAGGAGATGTTGCAAAAATATAAATGGCTCAAATTCATAGAGAAATTCGATGGTTTCCACAAAGATATCACAAAGTCTTTTGCTAGGTATTTTGATGGCATAAAAGTTGAAATTGGAGACATCAAGCTCACAGTTACTGAGACATTCATAGACGAAGCCACAAAACTCCCAAGGGTTGGCGAAAGATGGTTCAAAAACAAGTAATTTCACAATGAATCATGGAAATTTATCCTAAAAAACCCAGATATGGATATTTCTATTTTCAGAAAGGGAATCCCCAGCTCAACACTTAAAAATAAATGGAGGAACATGCTCTTAGTTTTACAGAAATTTATCACCTGTAAAGGAAAATTTGGCTGCATGTATGTGTATCATATTCGATTGTTGATGAATTTCTTAGAGGATGATGAAATAAATATTCCCTTCTTTTTACTGAATAGCTTAAAAAGAATGTCTACAAACGTGTAGAATAGAATTCAATTTATAGATAATACTATGCACCATCATGGGTTGATAAAAATCCTTCTTGAGTTTCATTTGAAAAACATAGGAGATTCTTGGGAGAACTTTCTTATCAGAAACCATCTCCAAGATGTACCAGAGCTACCTAAAGAAGACAATACTAGAAGAAGCAGAAGGAAGAAAATTGACACAAGCATTAAGGATAGACCTGCATCTCCACTTCAGCAAAATGATGAGGAACTCACTCTGCGAGAATTGATGAAGAACAAGAAGCAAGGAAAAGTTAAGACACGAGGTAAAACATAAAAGATGAGCAAGGTTACAAGTGAGGAAAATATAAATCCTCTACAGCTGAGAAGGAGCTCTAGAATCTGAGGTTCAATTAAGAAAACACTGCCACAGGAGACAAGGTTTATAAATTTAGAGGAAGAAACTCCAATACCATCTCCTATCAATATTTCTCCTCTACATAACCCTAAAAATTCTCCTATACATAATTTTGAAGGTAGTGTCAGCAGGAGATCTCGAGGCAAAGACCCAATACAACAAGAAATATATTATTACATAGAATCATTGGAGAAGAAAAATGCAACAATGAATCCAGAACCTCCTATCAATCCACAAGAACCTCTAGTTGATACTCTTAAACAGAAAATTTATGAACTAGAGATATTGAATAGGCATATTAAACAAGAGAATGAAGCTTTGAAGCAGCAAAAAAAAAATGGAGAAAGTGATTAGTGATAATACCATCCCGCACTTAGGGCTGTGGTACAAAAAGAACATAAATTTAAAAAGGAAGAACAAATCACTAAACAAGGCAGTCATCAATCTTAAATACAAGATTTTTATGAGAAAGCCCCGGACAAGAATCAACTCAAAGAAAAGCAAAAGAAGAAAAATGGATGTATTGGCATAAGTGTCTGAAAAAATGTAGTAGGAGAATAGAGTTCACATTTTTGGTAAATTTCACGAGGACATGCAATGACTTCTTAGTGGGGGTATGTTGAACCTCAGAATTTTCCCTTGTCTAACATCCTTTCTCATCCCTTTTTCTACTTTCTCATAATTCCATACACTCCAATCAATGATAAATGTCATGTTTTGTCTTAGGGAATGCATTTAAATGGTTTTTATGTTATATTTTGATGTTCTTGTTATTTGAATGAATTTTTGTAATTTGACTATAGAACGCAGCCTATTCTGCATCTAATCTTTGGTTATGCAATTTCTTTCATGGTTTGGCAGGTTCCAAGGAGCAAATAGAGAAATGAGCCACATGGGCATCTCTAGAATAATTCACACATGGATTTCATCCTATCTACTTGATCGAAACTGATAGAAAAGGATGTCTGAGATCACGGTCAAAGCATGGTCGAAGGACGTAAGTCGAGAAGCAAAGAACTCTTGATTTGATCTGACGTAGCAAATCAAGAGTTAAATAGTCAAAATCCAATTCTATAATTCGGTTAAGATAGCCACTGTAGGCGTAATCAACTCATTACAGTTATGATTAGTTTTATTTAAATACCGGTTGTACAGAACTAAGAAAAAAATTGTAATTTTGCTGAAACGATGTGTATTGTTTTGAAATTCTATTCTATTATATTACCATAATTGCGTTCATGGTTCCAGTGATTGCTTAGTGCGTATAGAACCAGTTAGGATTTTGACCAAATCAGCTGCAGAGGGCCCCTACACAGGAGTAGGTTTTTCGTTCATTGTTTTAGTTTAAATTCTTTACTATGTTTTGTCAATTCTGTCTTGTCAATTTTATGAGTAGATTAATATTACATTACAGTTTTTGATTAGTAGCATAGAATTAAGTCACGAATGTCTTCTTAGAATCAACAATAGAATGACTGTGTAATCTTTTATTTTCTAAAAACATTTCAAGAGGATATATTTATCTATTTTCCAATTGGATTAAATTTGAGGCAATAGAGCTCACAGTTGTTTAGTTTCCTTTCATGTTTTGTTATTTACTTTCTTAGATCAGACTATCAATTCATTGTATAACTGAATGTTCCTAAAAGATCAGGCTAAGAAGGTGACTTGTCATACATCCAAATTGGGCTTTTGAATGTTCAATCTATGCAATCATTGAGCTTTACTTTTACATGCTTTTACATTTCTTTTTAGATCCTCATTCAATTGTATAATTGGGTGTTTTTAAAGATCATTTTAAGAAGGTGATTTTATAATATTTCTAAACTGAATGCTCGAATATCTAATTTATGCAATTATTGAGTTTTCCTTTAAACACTTTACTTGTTTTTCTAGAACATTAAAAACTAAGGTATAATTGGCTGCTTACACATCATTTCAAGAGGGTGATTTTATCATACTTCATATTGAATGCTGGAGTAATCAAACATACATTAGCTTGTCTTATCTTTAAATTTTCTTTCAATTAGAGTAGCATTGAAATTTCAATTTTCAATCATAAGATTTATATCTATGTAATAGGACTGACATTAAATTGGAAATCATTAGCACAAACACTATATTTTTCAGATTATATTTTAATCATTTATTAGTTTTGGTTATTTTTATTCAAATTAGTTTAACTTAAGAACACTTCCTTTTATTCCTTCTTTGAAGTTTAGTTTTTCACATTTAAATTTCACTAGATTTAGTTGATTCATTTCACAGTCTTTATTTTTTAGATTAACATTCGAACATAAATCATAAAACCCCCAAAACAACATAAAAATACATACAACGGAGTAAGAAGAAGGTTAACTAAGCTCATATAGTGCACCACACTTCATTAGATTACAAACCTCAGTTGATAATTTATGTAAGAAATTTGAGACATTAAATTGGCTAAACAGATGTTACAAAACCCTCCCCCTTGTGGGAACACCGTCGTCGGTGTTCGACGACACCTACAACCAACAAGACTGTTGTAAGAAAAAACAGATTTCCCATGGAGCTTTATAACTTAGATCGTTGCAATATTTACAATGATCCACCTGTTGAGAAGCAAACCAATAAGACAACATAACATCATAACATCATAATGACATGACACCCATACCACTTATTGGAGCTTTATAAAATAACACATGGCGGTATTTACATCCATATACATATGTACATATACCAAACATCATACCAACATATACCAAAACATCTGCCAAAACATTCGCTCAACCAACGAATAAGGAAGGATACATACCTCACATCTGATCCACCATCTCCCATGTAGCTTCATCGAGGCCAGAGTGCTTCCATTGCACTTTAAATTGCTCTATTGCTCGATTCCGAAGCATGAGCATTTTTCTCTGCAAAATGCACTAAGGTTTCGACCGGAATTCTCCTTCTGGCTCCACCTGAAGTATAGACCATTCAATCACATGATCAACATATTTAACATATTTATTAACCAATGACACATGGAAAAAATCATGGAGTTTCACTATCAAAGGAAGTGCAAGTCGATAGGCTACTATCCCAATCCTTATTGGAAAGTGTAACTAGGATTGGTCTTCATATTGACTATGTAATTATGTATTTATGTAAGAAGAAGACAAAGATAATAATATATTTTTGGTATGCTTGCCTCATGGGTTTCATGAACAAGGTTTTATTATAGGTCAATAGACTTCTTATTTATGTCTATTATGGATTTGTCTTCTGGTCATAAATTGTATTAATTAAAGGGTCGTGTTTATGAAGAGTCAAGTCACAGTTGTATGCTTCCATAATGTGTCACATAAGCCTTGAATATTGCACACAAATGAGGATCAAGATCATCATTGAAGAACCCTTCAAGTCAGCCTTCATCACGCAGGAAGATACACTCTACAGGTCGGCCTATAAACAGTGTTGAAGTCGGCCTCACTACACATGGACAAGTCGGCTCAATTCCAAGTTGGATTATCTATATATACCCTATACACATTGCACAGAAAAACATAGATAGTAACTCTCATTATTCTGTGTTTTTCAGACAAGGTTTAAAGAAGAATAAGACTGCGGATTGCGGACATAAGGGACAAGGTTAATAACAGTGAATAAGGTGCAAAGAAAGGAGATGTAACATGTGTGTGTTTGTGAATATTTGCGGACCATTTTCCAGGAACATCTTTTGATATATGACTATGTTAAAATATGAAAATAGGACTGCGTTATGACTGTGTTAAAGTGCAGAAATAGGACATCGTTGAAGTGTAAAGAAGGACAGTACTGAAGTGTGATTATATGACAATGTTTAGTACAAGAAAGGCATGCAATAAGTGCAAGAAGGCACTATGCTAAAGTAAGGGTTATGTTAAGCTGTGTAAAGATATCATCATAAGGTGAAATTCTCAGTGAAAGGAAATAAGTTAAGTGTATAGTTAGCTAGATTAAGGTACAACATAAGACAATTTATGATATGATGTTGATATCTCTAAATAAGGAGCCAAGTAGATATCGAGCTCTCCAGCCTTGGTGTAGAACAGTGCAGGACGGTGCAAGAAAGAAGGATCAGTTCAAGGTGTAAATGAAGAAGCAATGACGAGGTCTTGGAGGCATACAAGGGTCAAGGGTATGTGTCATGATCATGGTACTCGTCATCTGGAGGTCTATAAGAAGAATTTCTTGTGGGTTTTCCTTTCCAAGAGGGAGAGGTTTTTTCCCTGGCTCGAAGAGACTAAATTTGTGTCTCTTGTGTTTTGGTAATTGACTTGATGAAAGACATAATAATCTAAGAAGAGAAGACATAATTAAAATAAGTAAGTTCACAAGTAATTATAAATAAGATAATTTGAATTAATTACTGCCCCTCCAAATTCTCAACATGGTATCGTAGCTAAGGTGTTGAAGACAAGGGCTACTTGACAAAGAGACACTCAAAGAAGCAAGAATCAAAGTCTACATTGAAAGATCAAGTCAATTTGCAAGGAAGATTCTCAGGAAGATAATCTTTGCCATCAAAAAATTATATTGAAGAAATTTACCGTCATCACCATTGAAGACATCTAAATTAGAGAATTCAATCTAAGAAGGAGTTCCTAACTTCATCTTCATCAAAGAAGCTACTGGAAGGAGAAAGTCAGCTTACTCAAGTAAGTGTCTATGACCTTATCTAAATCTGTCAAAATGACTTATTGTATAGAGAGCAACAAATTGGTTGGGTCATCAAACTTTATTGCATGGAAGAATAGGATAGATTTAAATCTAATTGAAAATGAAATTATGGGCTACATCGAAGGATCTACAACTCAGCCATCAAAAGAAGAAATTCTAGCATATATCAAATACATGAAGGGAGACATAAGAGGCCGAAGGATTCTTAAATAATCCATAAAGGAATCTCTCATTCCCTATGTATCAAATCTAGAATCCTCAAAAGAAATATATGATAAATTGGTGGAGATGTTCTCGAAAGGTTCTGCAGGGGAAATAATATTCTTGAGACAAAAATGATACAAATTGAGAATGTCAAGAAATAAAGGAATAATTCCATATCTAATGGATATTTTCACAATACGATATCAACTTCAAAAATTGGGAGAAGGAATATCGGAAGGAGAAATTCTCACTATGGTACAAAATTCTCTACCTAAATAATGGGTAAGTTTCACTTCTATTATCGATGGGAAAGAAGAAGCAATACCATTCCAGGATTTATGTAAGATAGATGAAATAAGATTGAAAGAGAAAACTGATTCAAGATCAAGTAAATGGAATCAAGCCTTTGTAGCCAAGTCTAGGAAGAAAGGAATATTCGGTAAATTTGGTCCTCAAAATAAAAGAAGAAATATGGAAAAGGCACGATTCTTTGGATGTAATAATTTTGGGCATTATAAATGAGATTGTCATAAATTTAGAAAGGACAAGAGGAAAAAGGAAGAAGCTCATGTCACAGATGAAAGGGAAGAACCTGATGTAAAGAAATCTAAGAAAGAAGAAAGCGAAAGATCTCTATTATGATTGAGATCATCTTTCTCCTTAAGAGATTTATGTTGGTTGTAAAATAGTATAGTAAGCAATGTATATTAATAGAATCAGGATAGAAGAATGGAAGGAGCACTTGAATAAGTAGCTCCTGGAAACCTCACTGATAACAACATTGATGGGAGGAGTTCTCTATGGATTCACTGGTTAGAAAGAAAGCTAAAGGTTTCAACGAGAATTCTATGTTACATAATTTTGAGATTAGGATAGGATGACAAATTGATGAAGCAGGTCAAGGGAATGAAGTTCTTAATTCTACTAAAATTTTTGCACAGTGACTCAAAAGGAAAAGGATGAGGTACATATATCGATATGCTGACACTGGATGCTATAAAGTCATGTCATATGGTTGCAGGTGATGGACTTCTATCTTTAGAAGTATGATGGAAGAAGGATCTCTTCTGGTGCAGAGGGTGCCACTAACAGATGAAATTAAATATGTACTCATATGGAATATTAGGTGGTTGTATACAAACAATAAATTGGATATTGGAAGTTCCTAGGGATAAAGTTGTGTGGAGAAAGAAAGGAAGATATCATGAAGTGCAACCATGTCAAGAGGCAGTTATCATCCGGAATCCAAGAAGATGTGACTAGGAGATCTCCTAGGAATATATGTGGACTCTGATAGAAGTATGGTAAACAAGAAAACCCTTGACAAGACATATATTTAGGAGATGTGTCAATTCGAATAGAGGATTTCGACGTGTACAGGAATATGTCATGGGGAAAGATCATCACTGAGGTAACTTTTTATTTAAATTTTATTATGTATATGTTTATTTGGATGAGTTTATGTAGGGCTGCCAATCATGTGGAAGGATGTAAGATCCTTGGGAGATGGTTCAAAGGAAAGAAACATGGCATAAAGGTGGACCAGATGAGAGATACTGATGAGTCACTTTCTGATCAATGACATGACTTGTGGATGAAAGTGATGGATTATATTTTCCTTATGAAGCCAAATGGTTGAAGATTCCTTAATATTGAAATCCATGACATCGAGGGGGGGAATTATTCATGAGCATTTGGGTGTCTCACCATTTTTTTTGCAGGTCCCTGGTTGAGAGGGAGCCTAGTGGTAAGTTTCTTATTTGGAAAAAACTTGAAGTATGTCCTTCCTGAGTTAAGAGAGAGTGACATATATGATTCTCTAATTCATGTGTCATGCACTAGGACAGGACTAACAACCGTAAGCCTTAGTGAAGGTCGTGAGGAGAGAATGGATAGACACATCATTCTGGTCCTCACTAGGGAAGACATAATGGAGGATTGGGTAATCATCTAGCATCCGATACTCTTTGAGAATGACATAGCACATTCAAGATAAGAGTATTCCGGGACCGCTATTCTTTGAGGGTTGGATACCCAAGAGAATAATAGTCCAATAAGGTCATACTCTGGGAACACCTAGGTGGAGTATTTACCTTGGAGATACAATTACTATGGTGTCTATAAGTCATGTGTCTCACTAGCATTGTATCCCATTGTCTCATTGAGAGATGGGGTTGTTAGTCAAGGCCTTGCACTAGGACAATGCTGGTTGATATGATGCTATACAGATGCGATTACCAATTCGATTCTTCTTATGAGATTCTTCAAATTGAAAGTGACCACGTACCGTTATGAGTACCTCCCTAGTTAAGAGTGAGTGTTGGAAAGTTTAACTAGGATCGGTCTTCATATTGACTATGTAATTATGTATTTATGTAAAAAATAAGACAAATATAATAAATATATTTTTGTTATGCTTGCCTCATGGGTTTCATGAGAAAGGTTTTATTATAGGTAAATAGACTTCTTCTTGATGCCTATTTGGGTTTTGTCTTTTGGTCATAAATTGTATTAATTAAAGAGTCATGTTTATAAAGAGTCAAGTCACACTTGTATGCCTCTAGACTATGTGACATAATCCTTGAAGATTGCACACAAAGGATGATCAAGATAAGTGTTGAAGAACCTTTCAAGCCAACCTTCATCATGCAGGAAGATACACGATACAAATCGGCCTATAAAGAATGTTCAAGTCGGCCTCACTACACATGGACAGGTCAACTCAATTCCAGGTTGGATATATACCCTATACATAATGCACATAAAAACAGAGATAGTAACTTGCATTCTGTTAGCACCTGATCTGGACCTCAAGTTGAAAAAGGGAAATCAGGGTAACATCTAAACCACGCTCAGCCTTGTAGCTAGCCCTACAAGGTCAGGAGAGGGCTCTCTCCGTGAAAGGATATTCAACAAAGTACAATTATAAACTGATTTTAGGCTAGGTATAAGAATGGGAATTTTTTTAATGAAATGAATGAATTTTTTAGGGATGTGTGGGACATGTTGTGGATCATCTGCACATCCTTTTCTATTTTGTCTTGAAAATTAGAAAATAAAAATAAAAATGAAATTCCAAAAATGCATATGATATAGTATAATGTTTTATGTTGTATTATATAAAAAAAAGAGAAGTATCCTTACAACCTCAATGCAAATCAAGTTTATCATTAATCTTTATTTGAATGTATGTTTGGGTTTCATGCTTAAGTTACGAGCAACTTCCTGAGCGGAAGTAGTGATCGTGGAAGAACGTTGCCAGGTGATCAAATGCGGGGGTATAAAGCGTTCGTGCATTATCCGATTCGGCACCCCCATAGTTGACTGGTCAGATCGCGGGTGAGCCGTGATCGACGGCTAAGATTCATTGCGGGGGCTGCCAGCCGAGGTTCATCGCCGTACTCCAAGACCCCCCGCGGTGACGTCATCAGGTGAGGTGGAAGACAGCTGGCATCCTCTTTCAACAGCTGTTTCCATGTCATGTTGGCATTTATTACCGGTTTTCGTAGTTGTTAAAGAGTTCTTTTGTCTCATTCCCGTCTATTTGTGATTGTTTTTCCTTTTGAACCGTGTTCTTGCCACCTTTGCGTTATCCGCTACTCCACGAATTTTTTCCATTGCCTGTCAGCCATGGAAAAGCGAGTCTCCCTATCTGGTATCACAAACCTCAATTCCCTCCTGGACAGTGAAAAAGACGTCCAGGATACCTTGTCTTATGTCAACCATTCCTTATTGTATCACCAAGTGACCCTAAACGCTGAGAAATCCCCAGTGTTTTCAGCCATGAAGAGTTCTGGTATCTTGTCCGCCTGTATCCCAAAAGCCCACTTTTTTCCCGAATTCATATCATGGCTGGTCTCTTCAATGTACCCTGGTAAGTGTTTCATCATGAAATCGCAGGGAGAAAACGTTCTGCAGGTATCGACGCAATTAATTCTACAAGCATTGTGCTTTCCCGAAAACGATTCACCATTGTAGTTTTCTGAAGATTCATTGGCTCGTTATTTTGAAGACCTTTCAAATGAAGAATTCAGTCTGTGTATGTCATACTTGAGATCAAATTCAGAGAAAGCTTAGCTCGGAGGAGAAGAATTTAGTTTGGAAGCGTTCGATGCTGAGTATAGACCAGTTTTAAGTTGCATTGCGGAGATTTTGGGCAAAGACAATGACAAGACAGTTGATAAATCAGTCTTGGGAATGTACGCGCTCATGATGAAGCCAGGGGTTGTTCTCGACATTCCATCTTTCTGGCAGGAGATTGTAAATTCTCTGTTGATGGCCTTTCCTCTTACAGGTTTCTTTAGATTCCCATCCTTGATTGTTTATTTATTTTTATATCAGAATGTCGAAGAATTTATGAGTTTGGGATTGAATATAGTTGATGTCAATAAGCAAAAGCAATCTGTGTTATTTTGGACTAATATGACTAGAAAAGAAGGAAATGAAGCAGGGCTATTTCAGTTTGCTAGTCATTATATGTCCATTGCTTATAGAATCTTGAATGGAGTTCCTCCTCCATGTTTTTTACTAAAAGCCTGGGAGTTCCTACAGCTAGGACCGAGTTGCAGATTTGGAGACTGGTTTGTGTTTGAAGAGTATTCAGAGATAAGGTTGTATGGAGCTAGCATCGAGCCCTATAGGCTCCCAAATTTTGTACCCATGCGGCTTTTCACCTTGGAATTCATAAGACAGAGCCTTAATGTGGATCAGGTACACTTTCTTCCCATGAAGAAAGGTTTTATGTTTAAATTTCCTATGAGTGTGGGACCTTTTGTGGTCAATATGAGGCAAGCTTTTGATGAAGTTTCTAAAATGTTGGAAGAGACACAGTTGCTACTAGGAGAAAAGTGGTCTTATGATCTGCATGGAGTAATTTCTCAGAGAAGAATTGAGAATGGATATTCTGCGTTTTCTCATGTAAGCAGACCTGATCAGGAGAAGCTAGCAAACCTAGGCGAAATAAACACATCAAAAATGAGCATTCAAACACCTGTTATTACTGAAAAGGCAAACAAAAGAGGTAGGGAAGATGTGGAAGTAGATGATGAAGAGCCCAGGGAAGAAAAGAGAACCAAATTGGCTGAGGATCATTCTCCCAACTCGCCTGGTTTTACCTTTCATATCAATGAAGAAAAAAATGTCCCTTCTTCTCCTAGAGGACATGAACTTTATTCAGAGAAGATGCCTTCAGTCAAAAAAATATTTACACAGATTGAAGATAGAAATCAAAGGATAAAAGATAATGTAGAAGCTCAGGCAGAGCATCACGTAGCTACTGATCAGACCAGGTTATTGACTGTAATGGACCTCTAAAAGGATCAGTTTAGGATGGCTCTGACACATCCAACTGGGATGTCCCTTGGATCTTCGAGCAGTTTTAATGAGGTAAACATAACTATGGATGTTAAAAAGATCCCACTGTGGGATAAAATGAATCTTCATATGCAGACTGGGCAATTAATTGTAAATGATTTAACCAAGACTAATGCCACAACAATTAAAGCTGAGAACATGCTTCCAAAAGTTATTAAACAGATCAAGATGGAGAAGGCTAATTCAAGGGCTTTGTCGACTCAAAATGAAGAATTGAAGAAGATCATTATGAAAATAGGTGTATATCCCAATGATAAAGCTGCAGTTCAAAAGCTCATGAAAAGTGCAGAAATGGAAATATCCTCATTGAGGAAAAAGCTAAAATTACTAGCTGCAGAGCACTCAATGGCCGCAGAAGTAGCTGAAGTGGAGAAAGAAAAAGAAGAGCTAAGTCTGCAGTTGTTGCGGAAAGATGAAGAGTTGTCCAAAGTGAAGCAGACTGCTATTTCATTACAGAACCGTATTGAAAATCACACTTGCACTTTTGTTCTGCCTACAGGTGATGTTGATTCCGATCCTGAAGCACAGGTTCTTCAGCTCAACACCGAATTAAAGTTAGTAGAACGAGATTGTAAGCAGGCTCAATCAGAGTTGGAAATAGCTACCAAGATCATGCGAGCATGGGAAGATAAAGCGAATGAGAACAAGCAGAAATTACAAAAGGCTGAGGATGAAATTAAATATCTCAAGGAAAATTTAAAGGGTAATATCTCACTTTTAAGAGCTAAAGATATCATCTGGGGCGAAATAATCTCTGAAATGAAGTCCAATTGGGATTCCCTAAATATAATTGCTAAAGAAAAATGCCTCATCTCAGAGCATGAAGAAGAGATATTATCTGAAAAGAAAACAGTCATTAAAAGAGAAAATTGGGCTAGAAAGTTTATAAATTTTATCAATTCCAAATCAGATGAAGAGTTAGAGGATATGGAAATATAAGACAGATATTTTTATGCCGAAGAAGTTAATAAGATGATAATTAAGAATAATCTTCGACAAGTAGCAGAGAAAAGGTTACTGGGAATAAAAGAGGTGGTAAAGAAGTTTGATATTGTTGAAAATGCAACAAGATGATAGAGCTTAGTGAAATGAAGTCGCCTTCACTAAGTGGGCCCGCAGGCTATTTTTGGCGCAAAGTTTATTTTTAGAATATGTCTATTTTTAGACATAGGGATCATGGTCTATGAGTTGCAGGATGCTATTTATGGATGATTGGTCGAGTTGGTAAAAATAGATGGACCTCTATTTTTAGACATTGGGCGGTTTCTATTTTTAGACTGCTGGGCTAAAAATAGAACAATCAAATATTATTAACCCTTAATAATATTTAGACTATAAACATTATTTTATCCTCTTGGAGCACTTCAGTTTGATGCTTGGATGTGGCACATGCAGCTGACAGAAGGAAATACGCTTTTCCTAAGGGTTAGTTGAGCTATTGCATGGTTGACTTCGGTTAGAACTCATGTGGCAGAGTTTGGTGGAGTTGATGAGACAGTTGGTGGAGTTGTGTTCGGTTTAACTTAGTTGAACTAGTTGTATTTAGTCTAACCGAAAAATACACTAGTGATGAGTGGTGTGAATTAATTATTAATTAATTCACTAATTATTAACTCATAAATCAACTAAAGAACACATCAGTTAACTGCAATGCATGGAAAGTTCAGTGGAGACCAGTGTTAGAGGTGGGTGAAAGGGTGAGTCTACTATCAGTTGTGACTATTGGCTGTGCATGAGATTTGCACACACATTGAAGGAGATTGCCAATGAGGATTGCGCAGTTGGAGCTAGTGGGATTCGAACTCGGATCTCATCATTAATCAACTTGGATTGCGCAGTAGAGGCAGGCAGACTTGTGGAGGAGATTTGAACCTGTAACTTGTTCATCTTCCGTGCTAGTTTTGTGTGTAGCATTGAGATAGTGCTGAGAGCTGTGAGAGATTTGTGCTATGTATTGTTACATTTTCTCTATCATTATAATATACAGATAGTTGGGGGTTTTCACCTATTGCTTTCCCCATTACATACTGTGTTGATATGTGTGCTTGATTATGTTTTAATGAGCGCATGCGACTGCTTTCTATTTCCGCATATTGATGATCAATTGTAGAAGAGGTTATGTATTAAGAATGAAGCTTAAATAGTGTGTAATCAGGATAATCTCGGTGAATAACTCAGAAAATTATTCAAATTTCTACATGGTATCGGAGCAGAATTGATCATCGGCTCTATTACAGTGATTACAATTATTTTCTGTAGACAGAGTCTGTAACGAGCCAGGTAGCCTCTGGATCCATCCTTTCTTTGAAAGGTGATATATCTAGTAAATGCGCTTACAGTCGATCTCTGTGCTAGAAATAATTTTTTCTCATAGATCCAGAAGCAGCTGAGTTTTGAGCTTGGAATTCGAATTTGCAGCAGAATTTGGAATTCGAATTTGCAGTAGTTTTCTTGGTGCCAAAGTTGAAATGTCTTTCAACGGATTGCGACTGGAGTATGCCCTTGAGGGCAGTTCGAATTATGTTGCATGGAAGGACAGAATGGAGGTGGTATTAGATGATAACGGGCTGAAGGAGTTCATAGAGGCTGAGATCCCAAAGCCTACTGATGCTGCTCAAGTTGAGGCTTGGGAAAAGAAGATGGCAAAATTTTGAAGGATTCTGTTGGAGGGCGTGAAGGATCACATTGTATCCAACATGCATGGAAAAGCTTCTCCATACTTGATGTGGAAAGCGTTGACAGATTTATTCCAAAGCAAGAGCGACCAGAGGAAGTTGGAGCTCAAGGATAAACTCAGACACATAAAGATGGAGAAAGGCGATAAAGATGCCTAAGTACCTCAATGGTTCATCCACGGTGGACAGAGTCAAAGGGAAGGATCGTCGATGTAAAAGGCCGATCAAGTTTGGCTCTCCTTGGTCTTCCAAAGAGTTGGCATGCCTATCAGGATTCTGTCAATGGTTGGGAGAAATTGCCAGGATGGGAGCGACTTTGGTCGGATCTTGTGCAAGAGGAGATAAGGCGGAATACCAGAGACGGATCTTCATCAAAGGCATCCGATGAAGAAAATTGCGCTTTGGCTACCAAAGCAAAGAATGGGAAGAGCAAGAAAGCTTCTCATTCCGGTGTGAAAGGAAAGAAGCAGGACATGTCTAAGGTGAAGTGTTTTCACTATCACCAGCACAAACATTATGCCACAAATTATCCGCAGAAGAAGAAAAATAAGCAGGCTGCTGGATCTGCAGCTGGAGAGGCCTTAGCCTCGTAGTTTGAGCTATATTTTTCGCTGATCGCATGCTTGGTATCAAGTGTGATGGGATCAGTATGGTTCTTGAACAGTGGTGCGTCCTTTCACATGACTGGAGATCGAGATCTGTTTTCAGATCTGGATGAGAAAGATCTTGGAGTGCACATCGAGATGGGCGATGATGGTAGATATAGTGCGACCGGTATCGGTACCATTTCCTTTGAGAGGGAGTCTGGTAAACCCTTCGTATTGAAGGAAGTGATGCATGTTCCAGGATTGAAGAAGAATCTGATCTCTGTGGCTATGTTAGAAGACAAGGGGTATGATGTTGTCTTCAGCGAGGGAAAGGCTTTCCTGCGCAGTAAGACAACTGGAGAGACCCGAAAGATATGGGTTTGAGTTAAGAACCTTTATTAGTTGCAAGTGGATGGCTGCGCAGCAATGGCATGCAAGGCGGAAGGAGTGGTGAGCCGGGATGATGGCGAGCTGTGGCACCGGAGATTGGGCCACCTTCACCATGGAGCTTTGAAGATACTGCAGCAGATTTCTACTGGGCTTCCTAAGGGCACTCTTGCGCAGTCAGATCAGTGCAAGGGGTGTACCTTGGGAAAATTTGTGAAAGCCACCTTTCACGAGAAGGATAGCCGCGCCATGACGATCCTTGAGAGAGTTCACACAGATGTGTGTGGACCTTTCTCAGTAGCTTCGACAGCAAAGCACAAGTACTATGTGATCTTTGTCGATGATTTCTCTCGGAAGTGCTGGATCTTCTTCATGCAAAAGAAGAGCGAGACATACTCAAAGTTCTGTGAGTTCAAGGCACTGGTTGAGAAGGAATCGGGGAAGCATGTGAAGGCTCTTAGGAGCGACAATGGTGGTATATTGATTCGTCGAATTCAAGGAATATCACAACAAGAGAAGGAATTCGAGAGAGCTCATAAGAAAATAACCCACAAACAATCCGGGTTGCTGTTTAAGAACAGAACGATCGTGGGTGCTGCACGGGCGATGTTGCATGATCAGGGCCTACCCCTTCACTTGTGGGCGGAGGCATGCAACACTGCAGTATATGTGCAGAACCGTTGTCCTCACAAGATACTTGGCATAAGTACACCGGAGGAGGCATTTTCTGATAAGAGACCTGATATTTCCCATTTGAGGATTTTTGGTTCACCTGTCTACTTGCATGTGACGAAGGATGCCAGGAAGAAGCTGGATACGACCGCAGAGGTTGGGATATTTGTGGGGTACACTGATACACCCCACAACTATCGTGTGTATTTTCCAGACAGTCGCAAGACTGTTGTGCGACGGGATATCAAATTTCAGGAGGAGAAATCCATGAAGTGTTCACTTGAGAGGGAGCCACACTTGCATGCAGATGAGGAGCTATTAGTTCCTAAGGATGAGCTTCCGGATGTGGATCAGCCACAAGAGGAAGTTCATGGAGTGGAAGAGACCACTCATGCAACGCCAACCATCAGAGGGCGCAAGCGCACTATAGAAGCTGAGCGACTGGCTCAAGATGCAGAGAAGGTTGTAGGACCACCTACAGCACAGCGCAGACAGAGACAGTCACCGGATCGGTACACTGGATACATGGCTCTTGTGAGAAAATGTGTCGTGACAGAGCCATCCTCTTTCAAGGAAGCCGTGGAGGACCCCGCATGGGTAGATGCCATGGTGGAAGAGTATGATTCGATTGTCAGAAACAGTGCATCGGAGATTGTCCCAAGACCGGAGGGGAAATCAGTGGTGGGTTCGCGATGGATCTACAAAGTGAAGCAGGCGGATGACGGGAGTGTGGAGAAGTACAAGGCAAGATTTGTTTCTCGAGGCTTCTCACAGATAGAGGGGATCGATTATGAGGAGACCTTTGCACCTATCGCAAGGTACTCTTCCATACGAACGATCCTAGCTCTCTCAGCGCAGATGGGGTGGCACATCCATCAGATGGATGTGAAGACTGCGTTCCTCAACGGAGTCATTGAGGAGGAGGTGTACATAGAGCAGCCCGAAGGTTTCGAGATCTTCAGCAGTGAGTCGCATGTGGCAATGCGAGACTGGGGAAACCTTTGTATGGGTTGAAACAAGCACCTCGTGCTTGGTACACACGGATAGACAGTTATTTCACCGGACTTGGATTCTCAAAGAGTGAGGCGGATCCTAACCTATACCAGATTGTGGTGGAGGGTAAGTTGCTGATCATTGTACTTTATGTAGATGATTTGATTTTGATAGGTGATGAGCTGTTGATACTCTCATGCAAGGAGGATCTTGCAAAAGAGTTTGAGATGAAGGACTTAGGCCTCCTTCATTATTTCCTGGGATTGGAAATTTGGCAGCGCAGTGGTGGACTGTTTGTTTCTCAGGGTAAGTATGCCCGGGAGATACTGGAGAAGTTCAACATGCATGGCTGCAAGCTTGTTGATACTCCTCTTCCTGGAGGTTGGAGGAAGGAGGATGCTACTTCAGCGGAGGTAGTGGATGCCACTGTTTATCGACAGTTGGTGGGGTCGCTTATGTATCTAGTCAATACACGACCCGATATATGCTATGCTGTTAACCAGCTTTCGCAAGCTATCGTTAAGCCTACCAAGCTCTTCTGGAAGGCAGGAAAGCATGTATTGCGTTATCTTAGAGGCACATCGGGATATGGCTTGTGGTACAGACAGGAGGATGAGGTGAAGCTTTGTGGCTTCACGGATGCAGATTGGGCAGGGAGCCCAACGGACAGAAAGAGCACATCTGGAGGGATTTTCAGTATCGGGTCGACAACAGTTTCTTGGTACAGCAGGAAGCAGAGATCCGTGGCACTCAGTTCAGCAGAGGCTGAGTATATGGCAGCAAGCTTGGCTGCATGCGAGGCCATATGGATGAGGAAGATCCTGGTTGGATTGTTCGGGTCACACTTGGAGCCTACTGTGATTTATTGTGATAACCAGAGTTGCATTAAACTCTCGGCTAATCTAGTATTTCATGATAGATCCAAACACATCGACATCAGGTACCATCATATCAGATATTGTGTGCAGCAGAGAATCGTGTTACTTTCATATATTCCCACGGAGGATCAGGATGCTGATATCTTGATGAAGGCGCTCACGAGAAGCAAATTTGAATACCATAGAGGCAGGATAGGGGTTGCAGATAATCCATATCTTGTTGAGAGGGAGTGCTGAAAATGCAACAAGATGATGGAGCTTAGTGAAATGAAGTCGCCTTCACTAAGTGGGCCCGCAAGCTATTTTTGGCGCAAAGTCTATTTTTAGACTATGTCTATTTTTAGACATAGGGATCATGGTCTATGAGTTGCAGGATGCTATTTATGGATGATTGGTCGAGTTGGTAAAAATAGATGGACCTCAATTTTTAGACATTGGGCGGTTTCTATTTTTAGACTGCCGGGCTAAAAATAGAACAGTCAAATATTATTAACCCTTAATAATATTTAGACTATAAACATTATCTTATCCTCTTGGAGCACTTCAGTTTGATGCTTGGACGTGGCACATGCAGCTGACAGAAGGAAATACGCTTTTCCTAAGGGTTAGTTGAGCTATTGCATGGTTGACTTCAGTTAGAACTCATGTGGCAGAGTTTGGTGGAGTTGATGAGACAGTTGGTGGAGTTGTGTTCGGTTTAACTTAGTTGAACTAGTTGTATTTAGTCTAACTGAAAAATACACTAGTGATGAGTAGTGTGAATTAATTATTAATTAATTCACTAATTATTAACTCATAAATCAACTAAAGAACACATCAGTTAACTGCAATGCATGGACAGTTCAGTGGAGACCAGTGTTAGAGGTGGGTGAAAGGGTGAGTGTGACTATCAGTTGTGACCATGATTGTGCATGAGATTTGCACACACATTGATGGAGATTGCCAATGAGGATTGTGCAGTTGGAGCTAGTGGGATTCGAACTTGGATCTCATCATTAATCAACTTGGATTGCGTAGTAGAGGCAGGCAGACTTGTGGAGGAGATTTGAACCTGTGACTAGTTCACTTTCCATACTAGTTTTGTGTGTAGCATTGAGATAGTGCTGAGAGCTGTGAGAGCTTTGTGCTATGTATTGTTACGTGTTCTCTATCATTATAATATACAGATAGTTGGGGGTTTTCAGCTATTGCTTTCCCCATTACATACTGTGTTGATATGTGTGCTTGATTATGTTTTAATGAGCGCATGCGACTGCTTTCTATTTCCGCATATTGATGATCTATTGTAGAAGAGGTTATGTATTATGCATGAAGCTTAAATAGTGTGTAATCAGGATAATCTCGGTGAATAATTCAACTATTATTCAAATTTATACAGATATAACATTTGATAAATTGATCAGAACAGGTTTACCTTCATGCTGGACAGAAAAGGGAAATATTTTGACGTGGAAGTTTTATGAAGATGCACTAACACTGGCAAAAATCAGGGCAGATAGCAGGCACGAAAAGACACAAGTTTTAAAGGGAGAAACAATGTTTAACTTTTTGCAGAGGCATTTCAACTTGCTATGGATGGTAAAAACACTCTTCACAGAAAGACTTACTCACAGTCAGGCTGTTGCATTTAGATTGGAATATCTTAGTTACAAGAATGCTTCTACAACTCAAAGTGAACTTTGGAAAAAATGCAAAACCTTCTCCATGGATACAACAAAAGAGATCCCAACGGCTCAATCAAAAGTAGCCGTTGATTCAGCAACTGCTTCAGGACCAGATGTTCTCATAGATTAGAAGTTTTAAAATTCTCATTATGTTATTTTTCAAAATTATGTAAATGTAATAGGACTTTCCGAGGCATGTGCCTCCATAACAGTTAGTGGTTTAAGCAGTTAGAATTAGTTGGAGCAGTTAGAATCAGTTTCATTACTGGAAACTGTCTTGTGATACTGTATTAAAAGACAATTTCAAGAAAGATGAGGGTTCCAAGTTTTTGAACCTTGAAGACAAATTTTGTACTGGAGAATACTGAATCAATGAAAAGTTTTGCAAGTTTCTATCATTCTGCCTATGCTGAATAGTTTCCGAGTTTCCATTATGTTTTCATGTCTTTGAATAAAATAGAGTAATTTGAACTGCAGGTCTCTAGATACATATGTATTTAAGAGTTAAATAAACCTTAATGGGCGCTCCTCTATTTTAACCTTATCATTGCTTACTTCTTCAGGGTTTTATAATGATAGATTATGTTTCGAACAACATATCAAATTAGAATCACTTTCTTTCTTGTTTCTTCCGTTCATTCACTTCAGCATAAAAAGAATATGGCATTGCAGAACATGCATGGGTTTAATATTTGAAGATTATAATTAATGTTTAAAGGTTTATAAAACTGAGATAGTTATTACATTTGTTTGTGACATAATTTAATAATGTCTTGAGCACAAATTCCTCTACATAGCAAGGAATTGTTTCTTGAGGTACAACAGGACAAATGGGACAGTTTCGAATCGGGGAATTAAATCGTGGATACAGGTTATCTCATGGGGCAAGGCAGGCAGGAAATTTTAGCAATAAAGTTTAAATAAGGATGGAATGGAAAGACTGGTGAGGAGATGAAAAGGGCATAGAAGATGGATCCTTTTCAAACATAAGAAAACACATAATATTGAATGATTTCCCAAGGCAGAGCATAAAAAATGGATTCTACCTTTCTGTCTTGAAAGCATTCAAATAAAGATGTTTATGAATGAATGGTACACATAACAATTTACATATGAACACAAAGGAGAGGACAAATGCTAAATTTCATACCACATAGATCCCACAAATCGGAGCTGCATCTCTTTATTAATTCCCTGTCCAAAAAATTGTTACAGTGGAGCGCAGAGCGTCCTCCTTGATTTTCCACACTATTCCCCTAGTTACTGATTTACAGACCGATTTACAAAATGATTCAAAATTACATTAAATAGACTGAAATGTGGGAACATAGATTCACAGAAAACAAGAGCTGTTTTCCAACTCAAGAACTGAAGTCCGATCATAGAAAAGAGAACAAACAATCTGCCCCTGAAAGTAAGGAACAACAATACGTTTTGATCACTTGGGTAGATTCACTGATACGCTGGATGGATGTAAAATAGGCAATCTGAAATGCAGATCCCTATTTTCATGCTGTTGTAAAAATCTCTGTCTCATTTTAGCTCTCGGCCCTTTTACTGTTTCTTTCCATTATTTCTTTGAAGAAAGCTGACTTTTAATAAAATGCTTTTGAAATAAAATAAAATGAAATTATGCCTTTAGTGAAGGGAGAAACCCATTTCGAATGAGAAAAAGGGAAGGGAAAGGAGGTGGGGTCCAAAATCACAATCGCAATCAGAATCAATGGGAAGAGGGGATACAATATATAGTAGAACATTTTGAAAATATACGTTGCGATGGTGTCATCGCAATCAGGATCGGAGCGGGAAAGGGAGCAGATGTATTGGGATGAGACAGAACCTCCGATGCGATTGGCATAGGTCTGATGAGGTAATACAACAATAGAGTGGGGAAATCCTTTGAAAACAAAAAAAAATGATTTTTCGCTTTATATAAAGGAAAGGATGATTTTTTATTGAAAGGGCGGAGGGCTTTTAAGGTGGGACCGGGGTATAAATCACAATCGGAATCGGGCGTGGAGGGGGGGGAAAATATAATGTGCCAAAGGATTTTGCCGATGCGATTGGGGGATCCGTAATAAAACATGACTTAAAACATTTCAAAGGGAAATAGAGTTTTAACTTGGAGCCGGGGGGGGGGGGGGGGGAATTTTACGGTGGGACCCGGGGAACAAATCGCAATTGCAATCGAGAATTTGGGGCAGGTATATTTTCATAATAAAATTCCTCCGATGCGATGGGGATAAGCAATGGGGGCAATATCTTTGTAAAATGAATTAAAATAAAATTTAAGTTTTACAAGGGGAAGAAGCCCTTTTATTATGAATGGGCGGAAGATCATATGGTGGGACCCAAAGGTCCATTGGCATCGGGAGATCGGAGGAGAGCGGGGAAAAATGTAATGCGCAAAAGGAAATCACTGATTGCAATAGAGCGATGGAATATAGGCCGTTGGATTGGAGGGGGCGATCGACGGCGAGGGTGCAATTGGGGGTTTGCAATCGGCGGAATTCAATCGGAGGGGATCAATCGTAAGCGCTGATTGGGATAGAGCGATAAAGTATGGGCCGTTCGATCGTCAATCGAATCAACGGTCATGATGTAATTGGGCGGGGTTCAATCGGAAGGGACTTAATACAATCGCATCGGATTTTTTACCATGGGCCAATCGGGGCGCACAATATATATGGTGCGATTGTGATGGGAAAGGGAAAGGTTGGATCGGCGGGGGATTTTACAATGTAAAACTTTAAACTTTGTTATAAAGTTTAAAAGGTATGTAGGGGAAGTGGTTTGTTTTATTGGGATTTTATAATAACAAACTTTAAAACGTTATTATAAAGTTTTAAAGGGACATGAGGGGAAGTGGCTTAATCGCATCAGAGTTCTTGGGTCAAGGAACTTTTGCATTGTGATTGTGTAATCGGAAGGGGAAAAAGGGGTTTTTTATAAAAGAAAACTTTAATAATATAAATTTTAAGGGGAAGGTGGGAAAAAGGGGAAGGTTTAGGGTATAAAGGACTTTGTTCACTTAGGCATAAATTTCAATCCAGGAGTCAGTTTTGAGAGTATAATATACCGTTGGAAAGCTCTTTCCGGGATCTTTCTGATGGATGTACTTGGAACATGATTTGACATTAAAAATGTTGTGGAAAATTTCTCTAAAAGGTAGGGTGATGACTTTGTGGAGATAGCAGCTTCTGAAATGTGACTTATTACATATGCTGACATAAAATTACATAATCAATGATAATAAAGGCAAAGTATCATGTTTTCACCTCAAAACATGGTTTTGAGGTGAAAATTACATCAAACTGAATAAAACATTTCTTTGATCTTCCCAGGTGCTATGAATTTGAGTTTATTGACTTTCTCATGACCTTGCTGATATTTATTGACACTTAATTCATTAATTTGACCATGGTGAGACCCTAGAACCTATTGAGACCCATCCTATGACCTACTAACATGACTCAAAAACTAAAAATAAATCATGACTGAAGACCATAGAGAGGAGAATCAGCAAGTTTCACACGAGGGAAAACTGATGAAAAAATCGCTACCATCAATGAATCCATGACCTAGCGGAATGGTGAAATTTATTGGTATGGGACTCCTAATATGCAAATGAAAAAGAGCAATTTTGATCACTGATGGCAGTATGACTAGACTGACACTAACATTGGCTCCAATGGGGATGGTAGCTCCTTAGAGGTGCCAAGAACACCGTAGACCAAGGAGTCTTATCCATTGGGCATGGAGTCAAAAAAATACTGAAAACTGACAAAATGAAAACTAACTTTGACTCAAGGCTAAGACTGAAAACTGAAATAAAACCAAACCATACACATATCATTTAAGTTTTATAGCCTTCAGCTCGGGCCCCAAACTTCAATGACTGTGTACTTGAACTTTGACCAAAAAGTAACATGGTATATATAATGATGGTGACATAGTTTCTAATCCATTATCTTCAACAATGGTGGTGCTTCAAAAGCCTACCATTCACTGCTCCTCCAGGGCAATCTTGGTCATCCATTTCTGAAAGAAAGAAAGCATTCTGTCCCCTGTATGTTGAAATCCTGTATGGTCCTTTCCACAGGTTTTCGAACTTACAATGCTTCCCTTTGTCCTCATGTCTTGCATCCCATCTCAATACCACATCATCCAACTGAAACTTCTCTGCTTTGGTCTTTTGGTCATAGATCTTCTTTATCTTCTCCTGCAACTGAATAGCATTCTGTGACACTTCCTCTCTTGTTTGCTGAAGGTGGATCATCTGATTGATCCTTCACTGATTGTCATCGTCTTCACTGCCAACTTATTGCAATAATCTCACGACCAGAACTGTAAGTGATGTAGGAAAGACAACATCAGTACCATAAACCAATTCAAAAAGTGACATACTTATGGATTTCTTGCTGCTAACTCTGTCTGCCCACAATGCGTTGATGATCTTTCGATGCTAGTTTCTTTTGTTTGCCTCCATCATTTTCTTGATTATATTTATCAGAGATTTTTTCGATGATTCTGCCAGGCCGTTGCATTGTGGATAGTACGTTGTTGAATGGCCCAACACAATGTTATATTTGTCGCAGAACTCCACCATATTCTTAGACTTTAACGCTGCTGCGTTATCTGTTATAATTTTGTGAGGGCAGCCAAAACGAGGTAAAATATTTGATTCAAGGAATTGAATAATTATCGTATCTATAGCTTGCCTTGCTGGGACGACCTTGATCCATTTAGTGAAGTAATCTGTACATGTCAATATCCATCGATGTTGCGCTGATGATGCGGGATGGATTTCTCCTATGAAATCGAGTCCCCACTGTTGAAAGGGAGTGTTTACTGAAACTGGTTTCAAAGGAAGAGGAAGCAATTTCTTCTTCCCTTGGAAAATTTGACATTCATGACAACTCATCACTATTTTATACAAATCTGAAAATAACGTGGGCCAATAATATCCTGCTCTCAACACTTTGTTAGCTGTAGTTTTCCAAAAAAAATGACCACCACAATCACCTTTGTGAAAGTCATGCATTACCTTCTGAGCCTCTTCTTCAACCAAACAATTGAGGAGAATACCTCCTGGATCTTTCCAATAAAGAGCACTGTTTAAAATACAATATTTAGCATATTTAAGTTTCAGTGATCTACCTTTACTCTTATACATTCCTAGAGGAGGTGAAAGATGCTGAAGAACATAAACAATATCTGAATACCATGGGGATTGTAGAAAAATGTCTGAAATCGGAACAAGCAAACCTTCATCTTCATCCTCTGAAATTACTGTTATGAGGTTTATATCTAGCGCACGCAGATTTTATTGGGCCATCAGCTTTGCGAAACCTTGTCCCTTGACAAATTTCGTGGGTTTGATCTCCAAATCATACTCTAACATAGCCGCTAACCACTTACCTCTTCGACCTTCTAGATCAATTTGCATCAACACATCCTTTACTGCTGCATTAGGAACATATGCTATAGTATGTGAATGCAGAATATAGACCCTAAAATCCTTTAATGCCTTTATAAGAGCCAATGTAGTAAATCTAAGAAGAAAATGTATAGAAATAGAAAATATGCCAAAGAAATAACACCATTAAAGATAAAACTTCAGATCTTCATTAATATCAAAACCCTTAAGGTAGGGAAACACCATACATTCACTCCTTAAGGAAGGAGATCACTCCAGAAGCCATATGCTTACCCATACAATAATCCTTGACATCTCTCAATGGAGAGACTCTAGCCTATATATAGGTTTCATACATGCAATACCATGGGTATCTCAATACCATACATCCAATACAATGGGCTTATCACTTTATTCCCTAGCTACATGTGGTCCCTTACATAATGTGGGTTAACCACTTTATTTATTAAATATGGCCCAATTATTTATCATTCTTATATTATTACATCATATTATTCCCTTGGGTACCTCCCTCTGTACCCTCTATTATCCCCCCTAGGTATACTACATTACACCCCCCTTAAACATGTTTCGTCCCCGAAACATAAGAAGAACACAAATAATAAGATCTACTCAAAAGAGTATTCCACTGGTGCCATTCACGTGCATCCACCCATCCTAGAGAAAGGTGAACACTCGATCTAGTCGATGTCTCGCTCGCTTGAGATGGAAGTGGGTTCTGGTGGTTCTTTTGTGTTGATGTGTTGTGCATGGATCGTCGCACCTCTCTATGTGTCATCCAGGGGTTGTTGTCCTTGTTGCTAATTCGTTGCCACCTTCCTGGTTATTGTCTTGCTGGGTGATGCGGGTGGTGATATGTTGAAGCTTTAATTAATGGAACATATTTCATTAATTCCTCCATTATTGGTGATGGAGTGGTGTCAGTTTCTTTTGTTGGTACTTTCTTTGATGTTTGTGTTTGGCTGTCTACCATCAAAGGCTCATCATCTGATGTATATGTGTCGCTAGAGATTTGCGCTTCTTCCTCCTTAGTCTCTGCATGGTTCCTAATGCAAATATCGTGCAATGTGATTTTCTTCTTTTTATACCAGAGCTTCATGAATTTCTTTTGCACATTAAAATTGACAGTACTAATGGATTCCATCCAAGGGTGTCCCAAAACAACATCCACAACAGCCATATCTGAAGCATTAAAATCAGAATGCAACACATACTTATCCATAGAAATCTTCAAATCTTTATAAATTTGAACATCTTCATTATCAACCTGTGTGTTTTTAATATGTTTGGCTGGAACTTGCAATTTTTTAGCCAAATTAACATTGATACAATTATGCTTTCCACTAGGAATGATAGACACAATGATGTTCTATTTCTGAATACTTCCATTAACCTGTAATATGGAAATATTAGTAGAAAAGAAGTCTTTATGTCTCTTAGTGTCCTTCTTTCCGGCTTTATACCACTTGTCCAAAATGAATTTTTCAAGTTTTTTCTCGGGAAGTTTCCTCACTGCGCTGTCAAGTGAGGTCCACCATTTATTTGCCTCATCTTTCAAATGAAGCCCCATGGAGCATATCCAAAAATTTCGGTATTGAGCCTTGAGATATTGTAAAAAATCTTCAATAGTAGGGCCATCATATTTTCCTGTAAACTTCATCTTGCGAGAATCCATAAAATAAAGTAAGGGTTTTGAAGAAAATCACTTACTTTGGCAAAAATTTTAAATGGACATTACTCGGTCAATATAACTCAAAATCCTTAATATAACCCATTTTCGAAAATGGAATAGCCATTCTGCATTTAAATATATGAATGAAATCCCGATCTAGGCACTCTTGAAACATAGATTTGTGCTGCAACTGTCTTGCCGTCACAAAATTTCTGAAAAAATGGCTGATTTTAAATCAGTGATAACTCCCTCATCCGGACTCCAATTTGACCAATTTTTTTTTTTGAAATCGGGTGATTTTTCAAGGGGAGATCAGATATGTAATTGGCTGTCTAAAATTGTGCACCATAATCTACTAAAAATGTCAGGAGAGCCGCCGTACACAATTTTCCGTCAGAAACATTTCTGCAACACCACTAAATTTAAATCAGCGATATCACCCTCATCCGGACTCCGATTCGACTAATTTTTTTTTTGAAATTGGGTATTTTTCCATAAGGAATCCAGATCTGATATTTATTTCTGAAAATATTTTGTCAAAATTTTCAGATCTTCTCTACAAACTCGCCGCTCAAAAATTTCCTGCAAAAAAATGAAAAAAAAAAAAACAAATCTCCAAACTCTGCCCAAGAAAGTGCTATGATACCACTTGTAGTAGATTTAAGAAGAAAATGTATAGAAATAGAAAATATGCCAAATAAATAACACCATTGAAGATAAACCCCTGATTGGGGTGTACACCTGTCCGGCAGAGCGTCATAAGAGGTGAACGATGGCAGTTGCTCGTCCTTCGCACACTTACATTTCATAATGGCGCATTGAAATTACAGATTATGGCGGTACGCGAAAGATCGGCCTTTAATAATGTTGCAAGAAGGCCAGCCTGTCCTGCCAGGGTGCAGAAGGAATGTTTTAGTTAAGGTAAGTGGCTCGCCTCCCTCCCTCCACTCGTTCACGCATCGCTCTCTGCATGCAAGCGTCTGGAGGCAGCCAAGGAGGAAGCCCAACATTTTTCAACCTGTCAGCCGCTCATCGCAGTGGGGGTATGTATCTGGTTTACTTCTTGTTTTCACAGTTGCAATTGGGATGGTCTTGCCTGGGATAGTGTATCATATGGCGATTTTGGTTCTGTTAATGGTCATTGGTTATGTTACTCCCTCTCCGAAGCCTGTAAAACCATGCTTCCGAGACCCTTGCAGTTTCCAAGCCCAACCTTTTCATATTGTTGTAATTCAGTTAAATTCTTGGTTCAAAGTAAGGCTAATCCCGTCTCGCCCCCTGTGGCCGCTAGGATTGAATTCTGCGGGTAGAGTAGGGGACCCTTGGAGTTGGGTAATTGCCGCGGTTCTTAACAGTGCAAGTGGTCTGGTTGGAGCTTATAGGTGGTGCCATAATTATGATCACTGGGACAATAGAAGTCGATTCAACTCTTGGTCTTTTCGGTTTGGTCTGTACAGGGGTTTCGACAGTGGGAATTCCCAGTTGGCCCCCGCTCCTTGTATGGACCCTGCGCTCACCCCTGTCATTTCTGCTAACCCGACCAATAGTTTAGGCATGAGGTGGGTACTGTTACATTTCGTCCAGGCTAAGTTAGCTCAGGGCTTCAGGTCTTCGAAATGGGAGATAAGGCTCTTGGTCTTTGGCTCTTCGTGCTTTCAAAATGTTTTCATTCACTGTCTTAGTCATTTGGTTCAGTGGTCAATAGTGCTTCCCTTGTTAGTTTCTTTTTTGTCAGTTCGACGCACTGTCGATATTCACAGGTTTCATGAAGGGTGGTCCCAAGATGTAGCTCACTCTCTCTTCCCATTTTCTTGCATGTTTGTATTGCAATATAGGCGTTTAGACACTATGGGGAAGCGTCGGTCAAACGCTCAGTTTGCTAAAGGGAAACAGGTCCAGTGTGAACAGACTTCGAAGAAACGCGGTCGCAAATCAAATTTAGAGATTCTTGAGAATTTGGCAGCCAACTATGCTATGGGGAATTCAACAACTGTTCGTCAGGAAATTAGAGGATGGGAACGGGACATCTAGACAGACCCGGAGGATAATGAAACAGAGGCAGAAATCTTGGATTTCATCACCGATCCTGGGGTCGACTCACGCTATTTCAACAGACCATCAAACATATTGGATCCTAAAGAGCCTTCTAGCAAAGGCTATACAAAGTATTAATCCCAGTCACGCTGAGCATGCCCCAACAAAGACTGAACTCCGTCAGCTAGACATGATGCAGCACATGCAGGATCAGCTGCAACATATTAAGATCACTCAGTACCAGGCCACTGACAGAATTAGCAGATTGGATGATCGGGTTGGTCGCATGGAGAAGCAACTCCAGCAACTACAACAAGTTGACATGCCAGGATCTACACTGAAAGCTTCAGCACCTGTCTCTTCATCTGAAGAGTAGTTTTTTCTTTATAATGTGATTTTATGATATTATCGGGCTTATATGAACTCCGTTTATTTTCCCAGTATGCAGATATTTCGGTAGTAGAACAAATAGCTCATGCTAGATGTAGAAGAATGAAACTTTTTCAGTTTTGGTTAGCTTTTCATGCACTGAGATGGCCAACATACCTGGTTTCCTACGGGCAGGTTGAGGCTATAGAATGAAGTTTATAATTTTGTAACCTACTTTACAAATATAAATAGAAAAAGAGAGGCACTACCAAATTCAAAAAGAAAAAAAGAAGAAGACACCATTGAAGATAAAACTTCAGATCTTCATTAATATCAAAACCCTTAAGGTAGGGCAACACCATACATTCACTCCTTAAGGAAGGAGATCACTCCACAAGCCATATGCTTGCCCATACAATAATCCTTGACATCTCTCAATGGAGAGACTCTAGCCTCTATATAGGTTTCGTACATGCAATACCATGGGTATCTCAATACCATACATCCAATACAATGGACTTATCACTTTATTCCCTATCTACATGTGGTCCCTTACATAATGTGGGTTAACCACTTTATTTATTAACTATGGCCCAATTATTTATCATTCTTATATTATTACATCATATTATTCCCTTGGGTACCTCCCTCTGTACCCTCTATTACCCCCCCTAGGTATACTACAACCAATGCTTGTTTTTCAATAATATTATACCTCAATAGTCCTACTGAAAAAAGGCGATTAGATTTTCAATTTGATCTCTCTTTTGCATCAAAATAACAGCCATAGTATGCTCCGATGCAAATGAAAATATGATAAAATCTTGAGTATAATCAGGACTAATCAAGACTAGGGCATTGGACAAGGCAAACTTTACCAGATTAAATGACTTGATAGTTTCCTCACTCCACTTGACAGTGCTATCTTTCTTCAACATGTTAGTCATTTCTCTCAAATGTTCGGCCAAATTGGGTATAAATATGTGCAAGAAGTTCATCTTACCATTGAATGCTTGAATCTCCTTTTTGTTCCGTGGAAGGTCTATGTGCTGAATTGCCTCTACTCTAGATGGATCAATGCGGATACCATCTTTAGAGATGATATGCCCTAGAAAATTGCCTTCATCCATGGCAAAGAGACTCTTCTTTGGATTAAGAGAAATCCCAAACTTTCTGCATCGCTGAAAAACAACTCTCAAATGGTGCAAATGCTCATCATCAGAACCAGAAAATACTGTCAGATCATCCAAATAAACAACAAGAAAAACATATTTTTCATTGGCAAAAGCAATGTCCATTGCTCGCTGGAAAGTAGCTCCAGCGTTCTTCAGTCCAAATGGCATTTTGGCATACTGGAAAGTTCCCCATGGTGTTGTGAAGGCAGTTTTGTCTTGGTCTTTCTCATGCAACAAGATCTGGTTATAGCCGGAGTAGCCATCAAGTAGTGACATCCTAGATGCTCCAACTACTCTTTGCAGAATATGATCCATCTTCGGAAGTGGATAATTATCCTTTAAGGATGCTTATTCTGATTCCGAAAATATATGCACAACCTTATCTCTCCTGTCTTCTTACGTACTAGAACCAAATTTGAAATCTAGTCAGAAAATCTAATGGGGACTATGATACTAGCTTTATACAATCTGTTTACCTCTTTTTCAATGGATGGCAGCAGCTTCGAATTGATTCTTCTCAGCTTCTGTCTAAATGGCTTCTGATCCGGCTTGATGGAAATAGTATGTTGGATTATGTTCTTGTCATACACCTTCAAATCTGAATAATCCCATGCGAACACATCAGAAAATTCAGAAAGCAATTTAACATACTTTTCCTTTACCTCAGGGGAAAATGCCTTTGACAACTTCACAAACTTGGGCTTGTCAAGTGTTCCAAGATTCACATCTTCGACTCCTTTCTCAGTAGGCACCAAGCTTGGTTTCTTTGCAACATCATCCTGATCGAAAAGCTCCTCTAAAGGTATGAGACCTCTACGAATTACATTGTCTTTCAGTTGCAATATGTCCATCTGATTTGCTTCCAATTCTTGATCATCAACCTCATACTCACCTTCTATTGGAGTATCTTTGAATTTTCCATCACTCTGCAGAAAAGCATTGATTTCATTGTCATCCCAAAACACTTTCCAATACATTAAATTGTCCGGAACAACAGGCCTATGTTTGACATAAATTTCAAACTTTTTGCTGGAGTTCATTGGAATCTTCAAGTTTCTTGCTGTAGTGGCAAGAAAATCAACAATAATGTTCTGCATCCTGGGTACCGCTGTCAAAGTGTACTCAGGGAATGTCTTCAAGATATCCAGGACCGCATTTCTATATGCCCTCAATCGTGGATGTTTAGCTTGGTACTCTCCTTTAACCTGTTTGATTATCAGCTTCGAATCTCCATAGACAGAAATCCTTTTTGCATTCAACTTCTTCAAAATTTTGAGACTTGCAATCAAAGCTTCATACTCTGATTCATTGTTAGAGCAGTCAAAAGCCGATTTATAAGCACATACTCTAACATTACTAGGAACCTTTGCAGGCTGGAAAACAGGGCTTCGAATCCATATTCGAATACCAGCCCCATCCTTACCAACAGCTCCGTCAAAGTCCATGCTCCAAAGGCCTTCTTCTTCTTCTTGTAGATGCTGAAATTTTGCTTCTTTCTCTTCTTTACCTTGACTGATTTCTGCATCTTTCTGCTGTTCACTATCTTTTTGCTGCTGGCAGGCAGGAGGCTCAGAAGTGCTTGTTGCTTTATCTTTTTCCTGTTTGAGGACTTCCTTAAAATTCTCTGAAATTTCGGGTATTTCATCTACTTGTACCAACTGAACATTTTCATCATTAAAACCACCATCTGAATATAAAACAAAAGACTCTAAATCTGTGTGAACTGCATTAATAGGATGATTGACTGGCTTCTCTTTGCTAGTGATCATATATTTCATTTTCTTCTCCCTATATAGTTTTATTAACTGGCCAAACATGGGAATAGTGGCATAAGAGAAGTCAAACTACATGGTTCCTTTAAGTTTCGCACCCCAAGACCTAGATAAAAGCATTCCAAATTGTGGTGGAACATCGGCGACAACTACATCCATCAAAATATTCTTGGCTAGGATTTGATCTAAAGACACTACCAAGTCTTTGATAAGACCAATACAATGGACCCTACCTAAGTCAAAAGAATACAAGTCATGATATTTACGGGTAATATCAAGTCCTAACTTCTCCATGATGGCCTTGGGCATCAAATTATGTGAGGCTCCGGAGTCCAACATAGCATTATGCAAGATGAACTCATGTAATCTAAGACTCAGGTAAAAGGGAGGGACTTCACTTTCTTCAGATTGATATTCTATGGCTGGACCAAAAATGAGTTCAGGATAATCATCTTCAACATTTACCATATCTGAAATAGAGTCTATTTGCAAAATTCTAGACACTTGATGTTTATAAGTACTATTTTTCACCAACTCGGTCAGGGGCATAAACACTTTCAGCTTAGAAATTTCATTATCCAAATTAAAGGAAGGGACTTTTTCTACCTCTTTAATGGGAGGATCTTTCTTCTCTGCTTGCTCCTTTGCTGCGCTCTGCTGGTTCTTTTCAATTGCAGTGTTAATCGCCGAAGATGTTTTGCTGGAGGAAGGATCGGCCGACTCTTTCCTTTTCTTCTGAGAATCGTTCTTCTTTTGGAGCTCTTTTCTCCTCTGAATGGGACTGATCGGAACATCTCTGTTCCTCAGATAATATTTCTTTTGTTGGGCTGATAAATCATTCATGTACCCTCTCTGGTAATCATCAGATTCTTCTTCTAATACTGCATCATTGGCGAGAATAAAATCTTCATCTTTTTGAGCGTCTGCAGGCACTGTGTATTCTTCATCTTCGGTGAGAAAGATGGGAGCACCATCTGCAGTGAAGAAATGGTTGGCTTCAATCATAGGATCATCATCCTCATCTGTCTCTGTTCCCTGAACATAATTCTGTTGTAATGGAGTTCTGATTTGTTGCTATGGTGGCGCTTGGTCCTGTGCTCTCTGTTCTCTCTGTTTAATTCTGAATTGTGGCTGCTATCCTCTGAAATTTAGATTCCTGATTTGAGGTTCAGGTCTACCTGAAATGGTTAATCGATCAACCATATTTTCGAATGTTCGGATCAAAGTGTCCATCTTACTGTCTGAAGGAGACGCTTCTTCTTTCACAGTGACTCTCTTTTCAGCTCTGGTTCGTGCTCTTTTAGCTAGAAAATTATCTTCTATGCTTACCACTATCTCCTACATGTCTTCCAGCATAGTGGGATCTCTTTCTCGTAGCTGATATGCCATATCAGCATCGAAACCATCTGGAAATTTGAGCAAGGCTAATCCCACAGGAGGTTTCAGGTTAGCCAGAATAGCATTATATACAACATTGAATCTTAAACAATAATCCTGTACAGTTTCACCCACATTTCTTTTAATATTATCATACTCAGACAAAATTTGGAGTGAGTTTTTCTTTACCTCCCACCGGTCTAAGAATTGTGTATGTAACTCCTGCAAAGTGCGAATAGAGCCTGCTGGTAAACCTCTAAACCAATTTCTAACTTCACCTCCAAATATTTGGACAAACAACCTTGTAGTTACATTCTCTGCCTCTACCTCATGAAGATCAAAAAAGTCATTCATCTTATCAACATGCTGCTGGGCTGTGATTCTTTGAGTGGCATCAAAGATAGGAATTTTACTTTGATAATCAACAGGCATATCATTCAGAGCCTGAGGTAAAACCAGGGGTGCATACCGGGCAGCCATGACTCGAGGTGGATTTACAACAGTGTTTGTGCTACTAGGATTTAAGGGAGGTGTAGATGGAGGAGATGATAGTTGAGAATTGACTGATGGGGATGCTAATGAATTAGGAGGAGGAAATGCTGTAACTGATGACTTTGAAGGCTTAGGGATATTAGTTACAGTGATATATGACTGAGGGGAATTCAAAATATAATCATCAATTGAAGTAATTGCCCTTTGAACTTCAATACCTACAATGAATTCTGGATCTAAAAATGTGTCATCAATTGCAGTTTCAGACTCACTTCCAAACAAAGAAAGCTCAAAACTTTCATCAAAAGAAAGATCTTCCACAAAAAACCACTCACTGGGCCAGGTATGGGATCTGAAAATAGGTTGAGGACTTAGTGATCCCTCTTGTCTTCTGACTATTCTTGGGATAAGATTAGGATTTTCAAACACAGGGGGAGGATTTAGATCAGGATTGGCCCTTTGGTATCTTCTTGAAGCTAGTGTGGTCAAATTTCTACTTTACAAAATTTATTTCCAGCCTAACAAACTCTGAACATTATTATCCAGAGTCCAATAATTTACAAGGAAAAAATTTACTGGGGTGATCAATCTCTGTGTTACAAAACTCCCCAGTATGGTCGCCAGAAATGTTAGCACCTGATCTGGACCTCAGGCTGAAAAAGGGAAATCAGGGTAACATCTAAACCATGCTCAGCCTTGTAGCTAGCCCTACAAGGTCAGGAGAGGGCTCTCTCCGTGAAAGGATATTCAACAAAGTAAAATTATAAACTGATTTTAAGCTAGGTATAATAATGGGAAAAAGTTTAATGAAATGAATGAATTTTTCAGGGATGTGTGGGACAAATGGGACAATTTCGAATTGGAGAATTAAATCGTGGATACAGGTTATCTCATGGGGCAAGGTAGGCAGGAAATTTTAGCAATAAAGTTTAAATAAGGATGGAATGGAAAGACTGGTGAGGAGCTGAAAAGGGCATAGAAGATGGATCCTTTTCAAACAGAAGAAAATACAAAATATTGAATTATTTCCCAAGGCAGAGCATAAAAAATGGATTCTACCTTTCTGTCTTGAAAGCATTCAAATAGAGATTTTTATGAATGAATGGTACACATAACAATTTAAATATGAACACAAAGGAGAGGAAAAATGATAAATTTCATACCACATGGATCCCACAAATTAGAGCTGCATCTCTTTATTAATTCCCTGTCCAAAAAACTGTTACAATGGAGCGCAGAGCGTCCTCCTTGATTTTCCACACTATTCCCCTACTTACTGATTTACAGACCGATTTACAAAATGATTCAAAATTACATTAAGTAGACTGAAATGTGGGAACATAGATTCACAGAAAACAGGAGCTGTTTGCCAGCTCAAGAACTGAAGTCCGATCATAGAAAAGAGAACGAACAATATGCCCCCGAAATTAAGGAATAAAAATACGTTTTGACCACTTTGGCAGATTCACTAATATGCTGGATGGATGTAAAATAGGCAATCTAAAATGCAGATCCCTATTTTCCTGCTATTGTAGAAATCTTTGTCTCATTTTAGCTCTCGACCCTTTGACTGTTTCCTTCCATTATTTCTTTGAAGAAAGCTGACTTTTAATAAAATGCTTTTGAAATAAAATAAAATGAAATTATGCCTTTAGTGAAGGGAGAAACCCATTTTGAATGAGAAAAAGGGAAGGGAAAGGAGGTGGGGTCCAAAATCGCAATCGCAATTGGAATCAATGGGAAGAGGGGATACAATATATAGTAGAACATTTTGAAAATATACGTTGCGATGGTGTCATCACAATCAGGATCGGAGCGGGAAATGGAGCAGATCTATTGGGATGAGGCAGAACCTCCGATGCGATTGGCATAGGTCCGATGAGGTAATATAACAATAGAGCGGGGAAATCCCTTTGAAAACAAACAAAAATGATTTTTCGCTTTATATGAAGGAAAGGATGATTTTTTATTGAAAGGGCGGAGGGCTTTTAAGGTGGGACCGGGGTATAAATCGCAATCAGAATCGGGCGTGGAGGAGGGGAAAAATATAATGTGCCAAAGGATTTTTCCGATGCAATTGGGGGATCCGTAATAAAACATGACTTAACGCATTTCAAAGGGAAATAGCATTTTAGCTTGGAGCGGGGGGGGGGGGGGGGGATTTTACGGTGGGACCCGAGGAACAAATCGCAATCGCAATCGGGAATTCCATTGGCATCGGGAGATCGGAGGAGAGCGGGGAAAAATGTAATGCGCAAAAGGAAATCGCCGATTGCAACAGAGCGATGGAATATAGGCCATCGGATTGGAGGGGGTGATTGACGGTGGGGGTGCAATCGGGGGTTTGCAATCAGCGAAATTCAATCGGAGGGGATTAATCGCATGCACCGATTGGGATAGAGCGATAAAGTATGGGCCGTTCGATCGTTGATTGGATCAACGGTCAGGATGTAATCGGGCGGGGTTCAATGGGAAGGGACTTAATACAATCACATCAGAGTTTTTACCATGGGCCAATCGGGGTGCACAATATATATGGTGCGATTGCGATGGGAAATGGAAAGGTTTGGATCGGCGGAGGATTTTACAATGTAAAAATTTAAACTTTGTTATAAAGTTTAAAAGGTATGGAGGGGAAGTGATTTGTTTTATCGGGATTTTATAATAACAAACTTTAAAATGTTATTATAAAGTTTTAAAGGGACATGAGGGGAAGTGGTTTAGTCACATCGGAGTTCTTGGGTCAAGGAACTTTTGCATTGCGATTGTGTAATCGGAAGGGGAAAAAGGGGTTTTTTATAAAAGAAAACTTTAATAATATAAAGTTTAAGGGGAAGGTGGGAAAAAGGGGAAGGTTTAGGGTATAGAGGACTTTGTTCACTTAGGCATAAATTTCAATCCAAGAGTCAGTTTTGAGAGTGTAATATACCGTTGGAAAGCTCTTTCCGGGCTCTTTCTGATGGAAGTACTTGGAACATGATTTGACACTGAAAATTCCGTGGAAAATTTCTCTAAAAGGCAGGGTGATGACTTTGTGGAGATAACAGCTTCTGAAATGTGACTTATTACATATGATGACATAAAATTACATAATAAATGATAATAAAGGTAAAGTATCATGTTTTCACCTCAAAACATGGTTTTGAGGTGAAAATTACATCAAACTGAATAAAACATTTCTTTGATCTTCCCAGGTGCTGTGACTTTGAGTTTATTGACTTTCTCATGACCTTGCTGATATTTATTGACACTTAATTCATTAATTTGACCATGGTGAGACCGTATAACCTAATGAGACCCATCCTATGACGTACTAACATGACTCAAAAACTGAAAGTAACTCATGACTGAAGACCATAGAGAGGAGAATCAACAAGTTTCACATGAGGGAAAAATGATGAAAAAATCGCTACCATCAATGAATCCATGACCTAGCAGAATGATGAAATTTATTGGTATGGGAATCCTAATATGCAAAGGCAAAAGAGAAATTTTGATCACTGATGGCAGTATGACTAGACTGACACTAACACATTCTTCTGTGTTTTTCAGACAAGGTTTAAAGGAGAATAAGATTGCGGATTACGGACATAAGGGACAGGGTTAATAACAGTGAATAAGGTGCGAAGAGAGGAGATGTAACATATGTTTAATTATGTTTGCAAGAACATCTTCTGATATATGACTATTTTGAAGTATGAAAATAGGACTGCGTTATGACTATGTTAAAGTGTACAAATAGGACAACGTTGAAGTGTAAATAAGGATGGTATTGAAGTGCGGTTATATGGCAATGTTTAGTACACGAAAGGACTGCAACAAGTGCAAGAAGGAAGTATGCTAAAGTAAGGGTTATGTTAAGCTTTGTAAAGATATCATCATAAGGTGAACTTCTTAGTGAAAGAAAATAATTCAAGTGTACAGTCGGTTAGCTTAAGGTACAACGTAAGATAATTTATGATATGGTGTTGATATCTATAAATAAGGAGCCAAGTAAAGACCGAGATCTCTAGCCTTGGTGCAGAAAAATGCAAGATGGTGCAAGAAAGAAGGATAAGTTCAAGGTGTAAATGAAGAAGCAGTGACAAGGTCTTGGAGGCATACAAGGGTCAAGGGTCCGTGTCATGGTCATGGTACTTTTCATTTGAAAGTCTATAAGAATAATTTCTTGTTGGTTTTCTTCTCCAAGAGGGAGAGGTTTTGGCCTTGGCTCGAAGAGCCTAAATTTGTGTCTCTTGTGTTTTGGTAATTGACTTTATGAAATACATGATAAGTTAAGAAGAGAATACATAATTAAAAGAAGTATTCTCACAAGTAATTATCAAGAAGACAATTTTAATTAATCACTGCTCCTCCAAATTCTCAACAATCTTCTCAATAATCTTGAAAGTTCCACAAAATTGTGCTACCATCTTGGCACATGATCCCATCAGCAAGGAGCTCTTCTTGGGTTTGATGTACAAGTACACTTGTTTCCCAACCTAAAACTCCTTAAACAACCTGTTATGATCTGCATAACTTTTTTTCCTATCATGTGCTTCTTTTAAATTCTTCTTGATTACATGTATTTCCTATTCCATCTATGCCAAAATGTTTGGTCCAATCAACACCATGTTAATTGGATCACTCCAACTGATGGGAGCATTGAAAATCTGCCCATACAATGCCTCAAATGGACTCATCCTTAATGATTTTGGATACCCATTGTCGTAGGTGAAATCTACCAGTGGAAGATACTCTTCTCACTTTCCCTATTGATGCATCACATACATCCTCAAAATGTCCTCCAATATCCTGTTGACCCTCTTTGTCTGTCCATCTGTCTGTAGATGATAAGTTGTACTGAAGACCAACTATTTTCCCAAACCTACAAAAAACTCCTTCCAAAACTTGGAAGTGAACTTTGCATCCCTATCTGACACAATATTATGTGGCACACCATGCAATCTGACCACATCTCTAATGAATATATGTGATACATCACTAGCTGAGAAAGTAGAGTTCACTGGAATGAAGTGCACTACCTTTGTCAACCTGTCCACAAAAACCATAATGGAATCGTGTTGTCTCACTATCATGAGAAAAATTGTGATAAATTCCATGGAAATGACCTCCCATTTCCATTCTAGTATCCAAATTGGCTGTAGTAGTCCACCTAGGTGCTTACACTATGGCTTAAATTTTTGGCAATCAAAACACCTAGCTACAAACTCTACCACGTATCTCTTCAAGTTCGGCCAATAATAAAACATCTTCAATATCATCAACGTCTTTTGATAACCTGGGTGACCTAAATATGGTTTCACATGAAACTCTGTGAAGATCACCTTCTTGAGCTCACTGTTATCTAGAACATAAATCCTGTCTCTAAACCTGACCAAGGCTTCTCCTGTGAGATGGTAATCCACATCCTGTACACCTACACCTGTATCTATACCTATACTAGTGTTTGTACATGTACCTATACTTTGCTGCAACCTGTGCACAATCTTCGTATATCTGTCATCTTGTCGACCTGCTTGCAATATCCTATCGTGTAAATCTATCCCATAGAAGCTCATGGTTGCTATGTGATTCACCTGTATCTGCCTACTACCTGTTTCTCCTTACCCTTGATGTACCTGATCTCAAATTCAAAATCACTGATCGTGGCCAACCATCTAGCTTGCTTAGCGTTCATATTCGACTGGTCAAATATATACCTTAGTCTACTGTGATCACTCATCAATACAAATCTTCAGCCCAGAAGGTAGTGCCTCCACATATTAAATGCATGTATGATCGCTGTTATCGCCTAAATCTACCTCAGGCTGAGGAAGGCAGAGTCTAGGGTAACATCAAACCACGCTTAATCTGGTAGCTAGCCCTACCAGATCGGGAGAGGGCTCTCTCCTGGTCAATCTCAGCAAAAATAATTAGTGAGGCTTGAGATGACTTGAATGAAGGCTGATTTTAGGCTAGGTATATTTACAAAAGAGTTTGATTTGATTTTGAGGGTGTTTGTTGGATCAAAGGGAAAGGTAGATTTTGGGTCTGGGGAATGAGGCCCAGCTTTGCAGAGATCTGAATGGGGCAAGGTAGGCAATTGATTTGACACTTTCAATTTGAAGGAAATGGAGAGTTGAGATAGGTGAAGAGCTGAAGAGGGTAAGAAACCTTCAAGTATCCTCTCCAAACAGCTGAAAACATAGAAAATTAAACAAACCCTAGTAGAGCACTACAAATTCCAATGAATTCCACCTTTATCCTTGTTTGTTTAACTTAAGAAGAAATAAGAGGGAAAATGATACACATAAAACACCAATAGACTTACATTTACAAAGAGAAACACATTATCAAAACAAAGTACCACATGAATCCCATGGAGTGCTGCAAACCCTGGTCTATTCCTTTGCCAAACTACAGAGATGAATATACAATGATGCTCAAAGCAATCCCAAGTGTCCAACCTATGCTAATGACTGAAAAACCACAAGATATAGACAACACTAACTCATCCCCAGCCTCTAGGGGTCGAGCTCACAATTTTAGGAGCTGTTTCAACAAGATCTAAACTAAGAACTGGAAAATAGGCAGTGGAACAACTTGCCTCTATAAGATAGGAAACTGATTCATTCAGTTGCAATTGACCTTTTGATGGATGAATCTACCTCCATGAGTAAAAATTTAACAAAATTACATCAAGATCCATCAAAGTGCATCCAATTACATCATGAGTTTAACATTTGGAAGTAATAAAGTCAAAATGTCAAAAACTACGCGAAAAACAGAGTTACTGAGTCCAAAATGAGCAAAAATCCCCAATGCGCTGCGCTCGATTTCTCTATGTGTCGCGCCAGTTTGGAGCTGATTTTGAAGGCCTTCCCGGTGTCCAAATTAGCTCCAAGTGGGCTTGTTGGAAAGGCCTGCCTATCTACTTTCCAACACAAGTGGAATTTCTGAATTTGGCTTTCATTTTCCCCTCCAAAACTGATTTCTCCCAACGCCGCTTCCTATGTGTCAAAAAAAGGGGTAGAAAGGTCATTTTTGGGGTGTTTTTGACCCTTCTGGAAGCCAAAAACCTATCAAAATATCTTGGCCATAGGTAGGCATGCATAAATTTTCATGAAAAATCCAAAAATATAAATTTTTACCCAAGAGGAGCCTCCCATCAAAAGCGCGCGCCAAGTGGCGCGACGTGTAGAGCTAAAAAATCAGTGTTTAGGACAAAAAAAATCAAAATTTGCAAAATAACTCCCAAATTTCTTGAAATTTGGGCTGAGTGTCCTCCATTATGTACTATGCTGGGCCAAGGAAGCATCAGCCAAAATATGAAGTCTATCTTGCCTTTTCCGATGCTTTGAGGCCTTCTTCAACTTAGCCTTCAGGATCTTGATTCGTACCTTGCAAACATGATTTCTCGCCCAATAATGATTGACCACGTGCTTGAACATATTTTATCTTTTTTTTGCCTTCACTAGCAATTAAAGGAGTCTTAACTCACTTGCACACCACAAATTTGATCAAATTTGGAAGTTTTGGGGAAGCTTATGGTGAAATTGGGCTTGCAGCTCTATGCGTCGCACCACAAGCCCAACGTGCCGCGCCTGCTCAATGCGCCGCGCCAGTGTATTTTTTACACTGTGGAGGCCAACTCTATGCACCGTGCCACTCAGCCAATGTGCCACGCCAGTGAACTTTGCCCAGTTTTCATTCAAACTTGCTCCTTATCTCCAACACGCCTTTCTCTTGTTCAATCTTTGTCTTTTGAATGCAAATGAGCTCTGTAGTGAGGATTAATGAGTTTATATACAAGAGATTTTGATCAACTATGTTTTTGGGCAGTTTACTCTATTTGTGCCTCTGATTAACTGAATGACTTGATTTTTGTTTTCCTTGCAGGGAATGAAGCTGCTGAAGCCTGGAAAGGTGACCAGGGTTGCCATTGAAATCATTTACATACGAGAGAACTAAAATTACATTAAATTTATACATAAAAACCTAAAATACTCTGTTTTTCCTCAAAACAGGGTTTTGAGGAAAAATACATTTCTGAGCATGCACTTATGAAATTTATTGGTACTGGAACTTTATTCAACCTCCTCATGCGCCTGCTGACCATTACTGGACATTTTTAAGACCTTATTGATGAAACCATAGACCTAATGACACTAAAACCCTAAAAATGACTCTTTGCAAACTATGAGACAAAAAGTGTCTGCAAATGATCTTAATGAATGGAAATGAGCCAGCAGGTAAAGGACATGAGGGACATGAGTAACAAGCCACTACCGTCAGATGATCCATGCTCCTAATGGAATGTAGCTAACTGAGCGAGACACCTAATATGCAATGCAACAAGAGAAATTTTGATCACTGACAGAGGGATGAAGATACCGACACTAACACTGGCTCCAATGGGGATGGTATCTCCTTGGAGGTGCCAAGAACTACATATCTCTGGGAAAGTAGGCAGTGCCTTTGTCCATTGGGAAATGGAGTCAATAATTTCAAGTTGACGATACAAATTGACTCTCATTCAACTAAAAAATGACTCGATACTTAAACACAATCGAAAAACTGGAAATGATGCTCAAAGAAGCTTATTCAATACAACCTACTCTAGTTATTCCATTCATCACCTGATCAAGTGAAATGAAACAACCAATGCAACCAAGTAAGTATTCCGGCTGTTGTTTGAATTCTCTGCAAGTGCTCGCTTATGAACAACAAGAGAGAACTACTAAAAGGCAACTCCCATGAAAACTTGGAAAAAAATCTGTTGAATACTATGGATTCTCTATCCGCCTCCAAAAACACTGCATAAGGATCTTGAAGTTTATGCACACTGGGACTTAGCTCATCTAATAGATTACTTCTCTTCTCCTCATACCATGAATGCAAACTTTGATATGATCTTTGTAATGAGACTCCTGCTGAAAATGACAAAGAAACCGGCTGCCGGATCAAGTTTGTATCAATACTTTTGTCAAGTTCACATGTAGTCAATGGATAAAAACTTTGACTGTAGACATCATCCAACACATCAGCTATTGGATTGTGAAAAACATGAAAAGACTGCCGCAACCCATTTTCTATTGTTTCTGATGAGATTACATGATTTTCTACAAGCTGCTCATTTGAAGATTTACTATACCAATTTCCCTTCAAAAACTGAAATGATTCAAAACAGAAAGGTACAGAATCATCTTGCATCATTTGATCGTATGTACCAGCTTCCAAGTCCTCATCTGCAACTTGACAATCAATGGCATTCGGGGACTGCAAATCTGGATATGAGAAGTCTTGAACAAGGTTTTTATTGCCCTCAAGATGGTCCAGATCAAGACTTGTCAACAGTTGATTTCTGATTGCATGGAAGTTGTCTCTGATGAACTGAAATGAATCAAAACAAAAAGGCAAAGATCCTTCACTTACTTCAAAATTTTCTGCACTTTCCTCATCATTTTCATAGCTGATATGTGATGGCTGAACATTGTATTCGAGCTGCTGAAAGTGAACTTCTTCCTCCCAGAAACTAGCTGCTGATTTGTCTGCAAGATTAGCTTATGTTTGGAGAACATAATCATCATCATACTGATCAAACTGAGGCAAATCATCAGTATAAAACACATCATCAAGCATACATGTCAAATCAATAGATCTCTCTTCTCCAAGATGATTTACAAAACAATCATTATCAGATCTATGGCAACTGGGATAAGAAACAATTTTTTTTGGATCAGCAACTTGTTCTTCTTCAATCAACGAGCCATGGGCTTGAACATTATACTCATTCCTTGTGATGATCCTCTGCATCATCTCTTCCACCGCACTTACCAAAATGTCAAGCTTTACCTCTAGAGATTTCGATTCCTTCGGATCTATGTTTTTCATCACTTCTTCCTTCAACTTTGCCCTTCGGATCAACAAATGAGCGTCTACATCTACTGCACTGTTCTGAATCTCTTCAAGTGTTGCAAGATTCCTTTCTCTCAGCTGAAACTCCATTTCCAGATCAAAGGCACCTGGGTAGTGCAAGAGAGCAGATCCAAGAGGAGGTATTATATTAACTGGCATCGAATAATAAACTTGGTTAAATTTGGCAGAAAACTGTTGTATTGTCTCCCCTGGCAGTCTTTTCAGCTGGTTATACTCTTCTATAATAAAGAAAGGGTTCTGTCTGATCACCCACCTGTCAAGGAAAACTTTGACGAACTGCTGGAAATCTGAGATGCTCGCATCAGGCAGGGTTTTGAACCAACTCTTGACTTTGCCTTGCAAAGAAAGAGCAAAAAGCCTAATATTGACATCCTCTTCATCAACTTCAAAAAGGTCAAGAAAAGACTCAAAATTCATAACATGTCTCTCAACAGTGATGTTGTCGCATTCACCATCAAATCTTGGTAGATATAGGTCATGATTTTTAGGGAAAGCATGGGATATAGGAGGTAAAATCAGAGGCTTGTATCGATCTGGAATTTTACAAGGTATAGGGGTATGTACAAATGCTGCAGAATTAGTCTTGGTCTCTTGAGGTTCATCAGTTTGAAGATGGTCATCACAAGATTCAAAAGAAAGGTCTTTCTCAAGCTCAAAGGGATGCAAATCTTTGGTATTTACAATCTTCAAAGGGAAAGAGTCAACTGCAGACCGAGGGTCTTTTCTCAAATACAATATACTTTTCAAAGCCTTCTTGACATTCTCGGGAAAAGAGAAGAAATAATTTATGACAAAGAACAAAATGTCTTGGATGAAATTCCAACTTGAATACCTGATCTTTCCATATTGTCCTTTCATGTTTCTGCTGGTCAGGTTCATTCTCTAGTGGAGTCCTTGGATTTGATCTTCAAACTGATTTAGAGTCGCCATGTGAATGATTTCAGCCTTCCGATGTCTGATCGTTGTCCACCATAAAAAATCAGATCTGAACTTGATTAGATTTTATTGAGGAAACCAGCTGTTCAGTTCATAAACTAGACCGGAGATTGACTGAAGCAGCATTCATCTACTTTCGCTAATGCAAAGCAAGAGCGTTTCGAAGGCTACCTGGCTAACTTCAGGCTTCGTCTGTAGTTTATAAAGCAAACAACAAAATTTTCTTCCCCAGCGGAGTCGCCACTATGTTATCGCCTAAATCTACCTCAATCTGAGGAAGGCAGAGTCTAGGGTAACATCAAACCACGCTTAATCTGGTAGCTAGCCCTACCAGATCGGGAGAGGGCTCTCTCCTGGTCAATCTCAGCAAAAATAATCAGTGAGGCTTGAGATGACTTGAGTGAAGGCTGATTTTAGGCTAGGTATATTTACAAAAGAGTTTGATTTGATTTTGAGGGTGTTTGTTGGATCAAAGGGAAAGGCAGATTTTGGGTCTGGGGAATGAGGCCCAGTTTTGCAGAGATATGAATGGGGCAAGGTAGGCAATTGATTTGACACTTTCAATTTGAAGGAAATGGAGAGTTGAGACAGGTGAAGAGTTGAAGAGGGAAAAAAACCTTCAAGGATCCTCTCCAAACAGATGAAAACATAGAAAATTAAACAAACCCTAGGTAGAGCACTGCAAATTTCAATGAATTCCACCTTTATCCTTGTTTGTTTAACTTAAGAAGAAATAAGAGGGAAAATCATACACATAAAACACCAATAGACTTACATTTACAAAGAGAAACACATTATCAAAACAAAGTACCACATGAATCCCATGGAGTGCTGCAAACCCTAGTCTATTCCTTTGCCAAACTACAGAGATGAATATACAATGATGCTCAAAGCAATCCCAAGTGTCCAACCTATGCTAATGACTGAAAAACCACAAGATATAAACAACACTAACTCATCCCCAACCTCTAGGGGTCGAGCTCACAATTTTAGGAGCTGTTTCAACAAGATCTAAACTAAGAACTGGAAAATAGGCAGTGGAACAGCTTGCCTCTATAAGAAAGGAAACTGATTCATTCAGTTGCAATTCACCTTTTGATGGATGAATCTACCTCCATGAGTAAAAATTTAAAAAAATTACATCAAGATCCATCAAATTACATCCAATTACATCATGAGTTTAACATTTGGAATTAATAAAATCAAAATGTCAAAAACCACGCGAAAAACAGAGTTACTGAGTCCAAAATGAGTAAAAATCCCCAATGCGTCGCGTCTGATTTCTCTATGCGTCGCGCCAGTTTGGAGCTGATTTTGAAGGCCTTCCCGGTGTCCAAATTAGCTCCAATGGGCTTGTTGGAAAGGTCTGCATGTCTACTTTCCAACACAAGTATAATTTTTGAATTTGGCTTTCATTTGCCCCTCCAAAACTGATTTCTCCCAACACCGCTTCCTATGTGTCAAAAAAGGGGTAGAAAGGTCATTTTTGGGGTGTTTTTGACCCTTCTGGAAGCCCAAAACTTGTCAAAATATCTTGGCCATAGGTAGGAATGCATAAATTTTCATGAAAAATCCAAAAATATAAATTTTTACCCAAGAGGAGCCTCCCATCAAAAGCGCGCGCCAAGTGTCGCGACGCGTAGTGCTGAAAAATCTGTGTTTAGGCCAAAAAAAATCAAAATTTGCAAAATATGTCCCAAATTTCTTGAAATTTGGGCTGAGTGTCCTCCATTATGTACTATGCTGGGCCAAGGAAGCATCAGCCAAAATCTGAAGTCTATCTTTCCTTTTCCGACGCTTTGAGGCCTTCTTCAACTTAGCCTTCAGGATCTTGATTCGTGCCTTGCAAACATGATTTCTCGCCCAATAATGATTGGCCACGTGCCTGAACATATTTTATCTTTATTGGCCTTCACTAGCAATTAAAGGAGTCTTAACTCACTTGCACACCACAAATTTGATCAAATTTGGAAGTTTTGGGGAAGCTTATGGTGAAATTGGGCTTGCAGCTCTATGCGTCGCGCCACCAGCCCAACATGCTGCGCCTGCTGAATGCGCCGCGCCAGTGTATTTTTTACACTGTGGAGCCCAGCTCTATGCACCGCGCCACTTGTATGTGCTGCGCCACTCAGCCAATGCGCCACGCCAGTGAACTTTGCCCAGTTTTCATTCAAACTTGCTCCTTATCTCCAACATGCCTTTCTCTTGTTCAATCTTTCTCTTTTGAATGCAAATGAGCTCTGTAATGAGGATCAATGAGTTTATATACAAGAGCTTTTGATCAACTTTGTTTTTGGGCAGTTTACTCTATTTGTGCCTCTGATTAGCTGAATGACTTGATTTTTGTTTGCCTTGCAGGGAATGAAGCTGCTGAAGCCTGGCAAGGTGACCAGGGTTGCCATTGAAATCATTTACATATGAGAGAACTGAAATTACATGAAATTTATACATAAAAACCTAAAATACTCTGTTTTTCCTCAAAACAGGGTTTTGAGGAAAAATACATTTCTGAGCATGCACTTATGAAATTTATTGGTACTGGAACTTTATTCAACCTCCTGCTGACCATTATTGGAAATTTTGAAGACCTTATTGATGAAACCGTAGACCTAATGACACTAAAACCCTAAAAATGACTCTTTGCAAACTATGAGACAAAAAGTGACTGCAAATGATCTTAATGAATGGAAATGAGCCAGCAGGTAAAGGACATGAGGGACATGAGCAACAAGCCACTACCGTCAGATGATCCATGCTCCTAATGGAATGCAGCTGACTGAGTGAGACACCTAATATGCAATTCAGCAAGAGAAATTTTGATCACTGACGGAGGGATGAAGATACCGACACTAACAATCGCTACCAACTCAACATCGTGTGTTAGATAGTTCTGCTCGTGATCATTTATTTTATGTGACTCATAACATACTACCTGTCCATCCTGCATAAAGACTCCACCAAATCCTCTCCTGCAAGCATCAATACACACTACAAAGTATTTGTCTGAATATGCGATATTTAACACTGGAGCATGTGTCAACAACTGCTTAATCTGCTGAAAATTGGCCTCACACTCCTTTGTCCATTAAAAATTATTACCTTTCTTCTGCAATGATGTAATAGGAAAAATAATCTGCGCGAATTTCATAATGAACCTCCTATAATAACCTGCCAATCCCATGAAGGATCTCACCCCATCCACATTCTGAGGGGCTACCCACTCCATGATGGCCATTGTTAATCTGAATAGAAACAACTTGATCACGACGCTTACGGTACATATCAATGATAGGTTCATGATGGTCTTCCTGCATATTTTCCAGCATGGCATAGATCCTAAGAATGCTATGTCCAACATCTCCAGCTGTTTATGTCTCATGCGCACTATAGATATGCGGCCTACCACCCTGGTGAATCTCTGAATATTGGCCTTCTCCTCCTTGAGGTAAGGCACATATCTCAGTAACTCCATGAACCTGCTAGTATACTCATCATCTATCACTGAAACCATACTTAGCTCATAAAACTATTTTTCCCTCTCATCATAGTACCTCTCTGATAGATACTTCTTCGAGAATATCCTCTCAAAATCAATCCAAGTCAGTTCCTCCTCATAAATATCTCTGACGTTCTTCACATATTGTCACCAAATATCTGCTCTACCTCTAAGGCTGAATGTAACTATTCTGGCTTTCATGTTTTCTGAGTAATCATGCAACCTGAAGAACTTCTTCATACCAAGCAACCATGCCTCTGCATCCTGTGGTTTCTTCATTTCTCCATCAAATGTAGGTAGTTTTGAATTCTTAAAATCATTTGGAAAATAGCCCCTATCACTCCTCCTATATGGATTATAATGATGAAAATCATGATGCCTCTCAGAACTAGAACTAGAATGATACTTGTGTCTATCACCTCTCTTATCCAGAATGTCCATGAACCTTCCATCTCTGATCGTGTCATCTCTATTCAACTTGTGACCACCAAGAGACCTATTATCATATGACCCATTAGTCCCATCCTCTTATCCATAGTTGATCCGAAGTGGCCCTTGTTTTTGCAATTCAGAAAAACTTTGAAGGATGAATGCATTAATCTCTACTTACTTTTCCTGTGCCTGTATTAGTCTATCATTGTCTGCTTTGCAACTCCTTATTTATTCCTTTAAACTTCTTAGTGTATCCGCCAAGTTAGAAGAGTTCCCAACACCATGTTTCTCATCTGATTCAAAGGGAGAATCTTTGTAGTCTACCATCTTAATATTCATCTTTGATTTATTTCGTGTAATGCATACCATGTGAGCTAAAACAAATCACAATAAACCAACGTACCTTAGCATAATTCGTGGAGGATATCTCATCTGCAAGATCAACCAATTGGCGTAATGCATGCATATATATAATCATATCAACATATAAACATATAACACATAGGTGTACCAACACATAAACATCATTCTAGCTAGAGTCCATTCATCAATGCATGACCACATCACTACACATACCATAACCGCATGCATGACAACATCCACCATATTAATGTACATAGACAATACACAAGCATAAACAAATACAATACACGAGCACAAACAAAATGCAATCAAGCATAAATAGACAATACTTATGACAACATGCAACAACATGTAACCAAACACACACAAAAAACACCTGTAAGCACTTGACATGTATAAACAACACATAACCAGTCATACACTCACGAAAATGTTGAATTCTTAGTTAAACTGAGAGGGGGGGTGGGGTGAATCAGTTTAACACATACATGAGTTTTTTAAAATTTTCATCAGCTTATTTGCAGCTTACTTTTATAACCAACCTTAGTATATGAGCAGTCTTAATAAGTTGCAGCAAGTATTAAATTAATGTGACATCAAACTTATTATGAGAACAACAAACATTAAGCAGATTTGGTAAATCATTTCAGCACATAGACAACACAGATAGAGACAACAGATATAAGTGGAAACCCATAAAGGGAGAAAACCACATCTTATTATTGTTGTGATGCAAAGGCAAGCTCCAACTCCCTCTCACCACTGTTTTTTTGCAGGCACCGACCTACAGGAGGCACCAACCTCAATTCTGCAAGCGACAACTTGCAAGGAAGCTCCAACTCCCTTCAATTTTCTGCAAGCACCAACCTACAAGAGGCTCCAACCTCAGTCAGCTACAACTGACAGCTATCAAGCTTCAACTTGATAGAGAAGCTCCAACTTCCTCAATTTATCAAACGGAATGTTTGCTGATTTACCTCAGATATCAGCTCTGGTCTGTAGCATCTCTTTATGCTCTTCTCTTCTTTATCTTCTCTGCCTCAATCTTCTATACTCTACATTCTCTATCTTTTCTCTCTAACCTCACTATGCATATCAAGGTGATATTACTTATAGAGATTTCCTTATGACTGTTTGTTTTCCTCTAGGAATTCGAAATGGATAGTCATACCTCTTGATTTTCTACCTTCTCATTTCTTTTAGAAACTCCTCCAAAAATAGCGCAGGTACTAACTTTAACATTCTGGAAATTGGAATTTGTTCTCTTAGGATGCCTGTGCATCACAAACAATAAAAATCAATTACAATATTTACTTTCATAATTTTTAGTTACATCAAGACAAATTTTACTCAACCCATTTTTGGCTTTTAGCTTTGCTGACTTTGTCTTTTCTGCAGATGTTAGGTAACTGTCTTGCCTTCTTCTCCTCACTGTCTTCTGCATATTTTCTAGTTTTTTGTGCTTGTTCACCTGTCAAATTCATTCCTGTGCATATTCCTGTCAACACCTGTTCACTGCAATGTTGAATCTGCTGAATATATAACAGTTTTACTAGTTTAGTTCCCAATAACTCTCAAGGTCCTGTGCATATAAAAAATGCCTTTCCAACATTTCATCCAAGTTATTTCCAAAATATGGGTAGTTCAACATTCCATTTTATGTGCTGGAAATTTAATTAAATACCCCAAATAAAATCAGAGTCTAGCAAATTCAATGATATATCTAGCTTCCTTAAAATTTCAAATCTGAGATATAAATTAAAACTCTCTAATGGTCATAAGGCAGCAATCTCCACTCTTCCTGAAGGTGGACGCACCCGCCCATAATTTCTTATCTGTCAACGTACTCATATAACTTTATAAGCGGAAGATTTATGTGGCCAAACCTCTTTATGAAAACCCCAATATACATATATACATATATATATATATATATATATATATATGCTTTTCCCAAAACCAAGGTTATAACATATTAATAAACCATCGTATCATTCTGACCCATTGAATTTTAATATACAGTAATACACAATCCTTTTCATGCGAGGTTCGACTTATTCACAATATATATTACCATATGCATATACTCCGCGTTAATAAACCTTTGCATTTAACTCTTACCTTTGTCTTAGTCGCCAGATTTCATTGTATAAGACCCTTTAATACATAAAATGCCCTTTCAGGCCCACCATCCGAAGCTCCGATGTGATGAGCCTTCTCCAGAGTTTTCCGATTGCGATTGATCACAATCGCAAACTTTACTAACCTGTTCCGCTATGTAAGCTTGTTCTGATTGCGATTACTCTGATCCTGCTCTGATTGCGATTACTTCGATCCGATGTGATGAGATTACTCTGATTGCGATTAATCGCAATCGAAACTTTTAGTTGCAAGTTCCACTGCCCTGCTTTCACTCTGATGCGATTGACCACTGTTCATTTAAATGTGCCGATGCGATTGGATAGGAACTCAAACCTATAAAATCATAATTTATAGACCCATCAGGTCCAGGCTTCAATCATAATTGCAACTTCCATTGAGATGTTCTGATGTTCCGCTTTAACTCTGATGTGATTGGTTACTGTTCATTTAAATGTGTTGATGCGATTAGACCGGAACTCAAACTTATAAAAACATAATTTGTAGACCCATCGGGTCCAGAACTTCAATCGCAATCGCAACCTGTTGTTAACCTGTTCCGCTGCCCTTATATTATCCGATGCGATTCATAAGGGTCCCACCTTATATTACTTCGTTTGTTTTAAAAATAGAACAATGGGACCTTTAGTCGTTTAATCTTGCAGACAAGCATATAATACATATACTTTGTATTGTAGTCTTGGTCCCTTGTCCATAAAACACTCGATGTACATATATGTATATATTCTTTGGACCTTTGTGTATAAGGTGCAATATATGTAACGCACTACATATATATAAGCTTCCACTTCCACCTTTATTATATCCTCCAGCTGGGGTAATGATTCTCGGAATTTTCTGTAGAGGGGTCCCACCTTATGAAGTTTTGGACTTAGACATAAGTCCAAGACTCCGCCGCTGGCCCTCTCCGCCTTCGTCGTGCCCATGGTTACCGCCGACCGTTTCATCTCTTCCTCTCGTATTCGCTACCTCTCGCCTCGCCCGCTCGTTCTTCGACCTCCGCTCCATCGCTCTCTAAATATTACCTCGCTCTTTTGTAATATTACTTGCCGTCTTCTCGGCCGTTTTGCCTCGTCTCTTCATCTCACGCTTTCTTTGCCATCAATGAAAATGTTTTCAACAGTCTCCCCCTTTGGCATTGATGGCAATACACTTTCTCTATGGCAATACACTTTCTCTTTTTGCACACTTTCTCTGTTTTCCTGCTCTTCCTCCCCCTTTGACATCAATGGCAATGGGTTGCACATCTCGTAGTGTAGATTCTGTCATTTAATCCTTTGATGCTGACGACATGTTTCATGCTTCCTTTGCTGGCTGATCTACCCCTCGAATGATATTTTCATTTCTATTCCCCCCCTGAAACTGTGCTTTCTCTTCACATCAGAGAGTAGCATCTACAGATACTACCCCTAGTCTATTTCTCAAATATTCAAATGGTTGTCTAGCAAGAGGTTTGGTAAATATATCTGTTGTTTGTTCTTTTGTTGGTACATACTCCAGTTCTACTATCTTCTGAGCCACTTGTTCTCGGAGAAAATGATACTTGATTGGGATATGTTTAGTTTTTGAGTGAAGCACGGGATTTTTAGATATACTTATAGCACTTGTATTATCACATTTGATTGAGATAGGTTCATCAATGCTTACCTTCATGTCTTGGAGGGTTTGCTTCATCCACATGACTTGTGTACAACATGCTGCTGCTGCTATATATTTTTCTTCTATTGTAGACAGAGAGATAGATGTTTTTTTCTTTCTTAACAACACCACTAGACTTTCTTCTAAATAGAATGCACCTCCACTTGTGCTTTTCTTGTCGTCCACACAGTTGGCCCAACCTGCATCTGTGTATGTTGTCAAAGTGACGATTTTTCCTTTAGGATACCAAAGTCCATATTGTGTTGTTCCTTGTAGATATCTGAATATTCTTTTTACTGCAAGAAGGTGATTTTGTTTAGGTGCTGCTTGATATCTAGCCACTAGACCTACTGCTAGCATGATGTCTGGTCTTGATGCAGTCAGATACAACATACTTCCTATCATGGATTTGTAGAGTTTTTGATCTATATCAGCAGACCCATCATCAGCACACAACTTACATCCCTTGATCATGGGAGTTGACATAGGTTTGCAGTCCTCCATTTTGAACTTTTTCAACACTTCTTTTAAGTATTTTTCCTGTGAGATGAATGTGCCTGTGTTCTTTTGCTGAATTTGAAGTCCTAAGTAGAAACTGAGTTCTCCAATCATGGACATCTCAAAATCTGATTTCATCTTCTCAGCAAACCCTTTTGCTAGTTCATCTCTGTTGCTTCCAAACATAATGTCATCAACATATACTACAGCAATCAGGAGTTCATTTTCATGGGCTTTTATGTATAGATTGTTGTCTACTCCACCTCTCTTAAAGCCTTGTTTTTGCAAATATTTATCTAGTCTTGACCAAGCACGAGGAGCCTGTTTCAGTCCATATAGAGCCTTCTTCACTGCACACATATTCTTCTTTGTCTGTTAAAGAGAAACCTTCCAGTTGTTCCATATAGACTTCTTCTTCTAGATCTCCATTCAGAAAAGCAGATTTTACATCCATTTTATATACCTTGAAGTCTTGATAGCATGCAAAGGCCAGAAACATTCTGATGGCTTCCATTCTGGCTACAGGGGCAAATGTTTCATCAAAATCAAGTCCTTTGATTTGTGAATATCCTTTGCAGACAAGTCTGGCTTTATTCCTGATTACCTGTCCTTCCTCATTCATTTTATTTTTGAATACCCATTTTGAGCCTATGACATTTTTCCCAGTGGGTCTAGGAACTAGTTCCCATGTATTGTTTTTCTCAATTTGGTATAATTATTCATTCATAGCATTCACCCAATACTTGTCCTTGCTGGCTTATTCAAATCTCTTTGGCTCTATTTGTGATAACATGGCTATGTATACCTCTTATGTCTGTTCAGTTAACTGCCTTCTTGTCTGGACCCCTACTTTCTTGTCTCCTATAATCTGATCTTCAGGATGATTCTTTTGAGTGTATCTTGAGGGGGCTTTCGAGCTCAGCTCTGCATATTCTGTTGTCTTACTTGTTTGATCATCATTTTGGTTTTATTCTTCATGGTTGTTTGATGGACTGCAGCAGTCTGTATCTCTTGTATTGTTTGGAAGTTCTTCATCAAATCTCACATTAATACTTTCTACTATTTTTCGAAGAGTCTTGTTGTAGCACTTGTACCCTTTACTTTTGGAAGCATATCCTAGAAAAATCCCTTCATCTGCTCTTGCATCAAATTTCCCAAGATTTTCATCATTATTCTTTATATAACACTTGCTTCCAAAAATTCTAAAATGTTTGATTGAAGCTGGCTTTCCATGCCATAGTTCATAGGGAGTCTTGTCACTGCTTGGCCTTAAGTGAGCTTTATTAAGGATATGCACCGCTGTGTGTACTGCTTCTGCCCAAAAGGTTTGAGGAATATTACTCTCTTGCATCATGGCTCTGGAAATTTGTTGAACAGATCTGTTTTGTCTTTTTGCTACTCCATTCTGCTGAGGTGTCCCTGCAATAGTAAATTGTTGTTTTATGCCATATTCATTGCATAGATCTGCAAAGTCATAATCTGTGAATTCACCTCCTCTGTCCGATCTGATGCATTTTAGCTTGCATCCTGTCTGATTTTCTGCTAATGCTTTGAATATTTTGAATTTGTCCAGAGCTTCCGATTTATTCTTGAGAAATGCAACCCATGTCATTCTGGAGAAATCATCTATTATCAGCATGAAGTATGATTCTCCACTTGGTGTTTTAGTTCTTGCAGGTCCACACAGATCCATGTGCACAAGCTGGAGTGGTCTTCTTGTTGATAACTCATCTTTGGCCTTAAAGGATGTGTGGGTCTGTTTACCCAATTGACAAGATTTGCATATGGTATTAGAAGGCCTTTTTATTTCTAGCATGTCTCTGACCGCTTTCTTCTTGCTCAGTCTAATGATATGATCGAAGCTGAGATGTCCCAATCTCCTGTGCCATAACCATGATTCCTTAAGTTTGCTAAGATGGCATGCTTCATCTTCCTCTTTCACGATGTAAACATTTCTCTCTGTTCGAACACCTTTGAGCAGAGTCTTACCTGTGGTGCTTGATCTGACTTCACAGTCTTGTGCTCTGAAAAGAACTTCGTAGCCTTTATCACACATTTGAATGACACTCAGCAAATTTGCTTTCATCCCATCTACAAATAGTACATCTTGGGCCTTACCTCTGCCATTATCTAAGCTAACTAAGCCCTTTCCCTTCATTTTTCCTGATTTATCATTGCCAAAAGTAACATTACCAGTTTTATTTTCATCAAAAGTTATAAATTTTCTCCTGTCTCCATTCATATGTTTTGAGCAGCCACTGTCCAGATACCATTGGCTTTTCAGATCTTGAGCAATTAGAGCCAGGTCACACTTATTCACCTTCTTTTTCCACTGGAGGCATCCTTTTGTTTGGTATCTTTTGTGAGATGATGAATCACATCCTTTCAGAGGACATTTGGAAGGCATATGTCCAACTTGATTGCATACACAACATTTGATCATAATTTTTGCAGAATTGTGAGTATGAGAAAAATTTCTTTGATTCATAAACCTCCTTGAGGTGTTGAACATCAATCTTTGTCCATACTTTCTACATTCAATAATTTTATGGCCAAATTCCTTACAATAAAAACAGTAACCATAGAAATTATTTGCATACCTGATGTAAGGTTGTCTTCTCCATTTGTTTTCTTGAGACAGTCTCTTCATTGTTTGCATATTTTGCTGGTTTGAATCACTCCTCCTTGCATGACAGTATGCAGCAATGTGTCCCAGCTTGTGGCAGACATAACAGGTGGCATTTTTCATAGGAGGGAAGAATCTCCTTTGATGGCTTCCAAATTTGACATACTCAGGGGCATATGAATCTTTTTCTGTTGTTTGAGTATTTCTTTCATTCTTTGTTATTAGAGGATTTTTCAGGGTTCTGTCTCCCTCCTTACAAGTTTCTTCTTTTGTAGGAATTATTTGAGTTGCTTCATCATCCTTCTTTGCTTTTACAAAAATAATCTCTCTGTTTTCCTTTTCTTTGCTTTTACTTGATTCTCCTTCATAGCCTATTCCAGTTTTTATCATAGGAGATCTTTGAGCAACCAAAATTTCATTCAACTTACTAGAGCTTGTTGTTTGAGAAGAATTTATAGCCACTTTCCTTTGAGCATTTTCTAATTTCTTCCTGAGACATACTACTTCTTCTTCCAACTTCTCTTGTTCCTGACTTTTCTCCTTGATTTGCTTAAGTAACATGTCCTCTATCTTCTTGGCTTCTTCAAGCTCTATCTTTAGCTGCATAAGGACTTTTGAATTTTTTTATTCTCGTACATACTTGAGGAGAATGTCCTTTTGTTTTCTGCATTTCAGCTTGAGTCTATCAATCTCTTCCAGAGCACTTCTTAGCTCCCCCTCAAGGTCGACTTCACCTTCTTCTTCTTCATCTTCTAGCAGGAGACCTTCAAGTTCTTCTATGGCCATCAATAAAAATTGAGAGGTTACTTATTCACTTGAAGGTTCATCTGAGTCTTCGGATGCACTGCTGTCTTGTTGAGCACAGAAGGATTTTCTACTGAACTTCTTTCCTTTCTGCCAGTTTTTTTATGCATTTTTCTCTGTTTCTTGAGCCTGATTCCTTACTTTCTTGTGAGGACACTTAGCAACATAGTGTCCCACTATTCCACAGTTAAAGCATTTGAAAGGAAGTTTACCTTTGTATTTTCCTGAGCCTCTATCCAATTTCTTGACAAATTTTGCCTCTTCTTCATCCGAGCAAGAGCATATGTCTTCCTCTTCTTCTTTCTTCTTTTATGTTTTAAAGGCTACCTCCCTCGTACTTGGCTTCTTCTGTGGGAGCCTCATCTCATATGCTGTTAGATTTCCAAGTAGCTGGTTCATGGTCAAGGTCTCCCAATCAACTGTTTCTTCTATTGCAGACACCTTGGGATTAAACTTGGATGGAAGAGATCTTAGAATCTTTTGCACAATTATACCTTCTGGTATGTTCTCTCCAAGAGCTTTCATATTGTTTACAATTTTTGCAAATTTTAAGAAGAAGCTGCCAACATCTTCATCATCATTCATTTTTAAATTTTCAAACTGGGCTCTATATACTTGAAGTTTGGCAGTCTTTACCTTTTTATCTCCCTCGTGGATGTTCTCTAGAGTATCCCACATCTCTTTGGCAGTGTCTTTGTGCATTACTTTGATAAATTATGCTTCACACAATCCATTTAAGATGGCATTCATGGCTTTTGCGTTAGCTACAAAATCTTGTTTGGTTTCCTTTTCTGAGTCAGTTGCCTTTGGGGCATATCCTAATTCCACAACACCCCAAACTTCTATTCCTAGAGACATTATGTATGTCCTCATCCTGATTTTCCAGAAGGAATAATTTTCACCTGTAAAGAAAGGGGCTTTATTGGTTGAGCATCATTCTTTACTAGCCATCCTGAGAACCTAGAATCTCCTTTCAGTTGTTAAACTGGTACAAAGGAACCTACTCTGATACCAATTGTTGAATTCTTAGTTAAACTGAGAGGGGGGGTGAATCAGTTTAACACATACATGAGCTTTTTAAATTTTTCATCAGCTTATTTGCAGCTTACTTTTATAACCAACCTTAGTATATGAACAGTCTTAATACGTTGCAGCAAGTATTAAATTAATGTGACATCAAACTTATTATGAGAACAACAAACATTAAGCAGATTTGGTAAATCATTTCAGCACATAGACAACACAGATAGAGACAACAGATATAAGTGGAAACCCATAAAGGGAGAAAACCACATCTTATTATTGTTGTGATGCAAAGGCAAGCTCCGACTCCCTCTCACCACTTTTTTTTCTACAGGCACCAACCTACAGGAGGCACCAACCTCAATTATGCAAGCTACAACTTGCAAGGAAGCTCCAACTCCCTTCAATTTTCTGCAGGCACCAACCTACAGGAGGCTCCAACCTCAGTCAGCTACAATTGACAGCTATCACAAACAATAAAAATCAATTACAACATTTACTTTCATAATTTTTAGTTACATCAAGACAAATTTTACTCAGCCCATTTTTGGCTTTTGGCTTTGCTGAATTTGTCTTTTCTGCAGCTGTCAGGTAACAGTCCCGCCTTCTTCTGCTCACTGTCTTCTGCATATTTTCCAGTTTTTTGTGCTTGTTCACCTGTCAAATTCATTCTTGTGCATATTCCTGTCAACACCTGTTCACTACAATTTTGAATCTGCTGAATATATAACAGTTTTACCAGTTTAGTTCCCAATAACTCTCAAGGTCCTGTGCATATAAAAAAATGCCTTTCCAAAATTTGATCCAAGTTATTTCCAAAATCTGGGTAGTTCAACATTCCATTTTTTGTGCTGGAAATTTATTTAAATACTCCAAATAAAATCAGAGTCTGGCAAATTCAATGATATATCTGGTTTCCTTAACATTTCAAATCTGATATATAAATTAAAACTCTCTAATGGTCATAAGGCAGCAATCTCCACTCTGCCTGAAGGTGGACGCACCCGCCCATAATTTCTTATCTGTCAACGTACTCATATAATTTTATAAGCAGAAGATTTATGTGGCCGAACCTCTTTATGAAAACCCCTATATATATATATATATATATATATATATATATATGCTTTTCCCAAAACCAAGGTTATAACATATTAATAAACCATCGTATCATTCTGACCCATTCAATTTGAATATACGCCAATACACAATCCTTTTCATGCGAGGTTCAGCTTATTCACAATATATATTACCATATGCATATACTCCCCGTTAATAAACCTTTGCATTTAACTCTTACCTTTGTCTTAGTCGCCAGATTTCATTATATAAGACAATTTAATACATAAGATGCCCTTTCGGGCCCACCATCCGAATTTTATTATGCTCCGATGCGATGAGCCTTCTCTAGAGTTTTCTGATTGCGATTGATCGCAATCACAAACTTTATTAAGCTATTCCGCTATGTCGGCTTGTTCCGATTGCGATTGCTCCGATCCAATGCGATGCGATTACTCCGATTGCGATTAATCACAATCGCAACTTTTAGTTGCAAGTTCCACCGCCCTGCTTTCACTCCGATGCGATTGACCACTGTTCATTTAAATGTGCCGATGCGATTGGATTGGAACTAAAACCTATAAAATCATAATTTATAGACCCATCGGGTCCGGGCTTCAATCGCAATCACAAATTCCATTGAAATGTTCCGCTTTAACTCCGATGCGATCGGTTACTGTTCATTTAAATGTGTCGATGTGATTAGACAAGAAATCAAACCTATAAAAACATAATTTATAGACCCATCGGGGCTGGAAATTCAATCGCAATCACAACTTGTTGTTAACCTATTCCGCTGCCCTTATATTCTCCGATGCGATTCATAAGGGTCCCACCTTATAATACTTCGTTTGTTTTAAAAATAGAATAATGGTACCTTTAGTCGTTTAATCTTGCGCACAAGCATATAATACATATACTTTGTATTGTAGTCTTGGTCCCTTGTCCATAAAACGCTCGATGTACATATATGTATATATGCTTTGGACCTTTGTGTATAAGGCGCAATATATGTAACGCACTGCATATATATAAGCTTCCGCTTCCGCCTTTGTTGTATCCTCCAGCTGGGGTAACGATTCTCGGAATTTTCTGTAGAGGGGTCCCACCTTATGAATTTTTGGACTTAGACATAAGTCCAACACCTGCCTCTGCCTCTGCCTTCGCTGTGCCTTTGCCTCTACTACTCGACCGTTTCATCTCTTCCTCTGTATTTGTTGCCTCGCCTCTGCCTCTGCTCCTCGACCTCTGCCTCCACTGCTCTCTGTAAATATTACCTTCTCTCTGTAAATATTTCCTGCTGTTATTTGCCTGTCTCTTCATCTGCTGCCTTCTTTGCCATCAATGACAATATTTGCAACATAAAACAGATTCCACAACAACAACGTCCTCTTCCACATGGCGACATCACCAAAATCATGACTGACACCATGAATATACAACAATAATATAGGCCGAAAACATGATTAACACACGTGCAACCAGAATGAATGCATTACCAACGCACACCGCCCATCCAGTTGAAGGGGTGAACCATGCTCTGATACCACTCTGTAACACCCTCCTCCCACATCTACCCAAGTAATTGGTCAATTGGGGTAAAAGTGTGATGAAGAGGTACTATGATATGATTTGACCTCCTAGGTGACCTGAAGGAAGTGGAACAGACTTAAACATATCAAACCGACCTTCCACATCAACAACAAAACTCCTAGGAGTCATCCCAACTACTCATGCATCCAACCCTTGGGTCCCATTAAAGTTTAGCCCTTCAAACCCCTAGACGCTCCCACAATATAGGCATGGGTGCATCTAGGAGGCTCTGGAGGCTCCCACAACATATGCATGCATGTGTCCAAGGAGTTTTTCCCATAGAGTTGTGCCACATTCCTCGATATTTGAGCCACTTTTTCAAGCCCAGAGCTCAGGTCACTTCCCATAACTCAAAGACGAGTTTAGAAATGTAATTTAACAACGAAAAAATGGTGCACAAGCAAAAATTCAAACAAAGACTTGAGTGGACCCTTACTAGCCATGATAGACATTTCATCAAACATGTCACAAGGATGTAATATACAAGTTTGAATAACATATTTAAGCATAGGGGTCTCATACTTATCTGAGAATCATTAAGGATCATTGTTGCTACATCACATTAGTTGCATTATTTAGGCATAGATACATTGTTCATTCAATCATGAATTGAAGCATGATGAGAGCCATACTTCATCACCATCATAAAAATCAGTCATAACCGAAAGAAATGACAAGCACATAATAGGCATATAAGCCATAGAATAACAAGCATATGTACCCATCAATACAAGGGAAAAAGAGCTCTTATTTCCATTAGAAAAATGAAACGAAGTATGGGACTTCCACGTTCCACCTGACCATAGACATGGTTGATCCAATCTCTCTTCAGATAGTCACCCCCGTGCCATATTCCATGCATGAATGTGGGATCTCATAAACCAAATCCATCAAAATTAAACCAGGGCTTCCAGAGGCCAAACCACCTCAACCCTCAACCAGTGATTCCACCTCACGGTCGGACATCACAACCATCACCAGATTGGTATCTACCTGTTGTGCTATACAACACTCCCCATTTATTTTAATAAATGGGGACCCTTTAGAAATAAATAGGAAATTTATTTTTATTTTTAAAACAAAAAACTTTAGGAAATAAAATTTTCTTTGAGCTTTTCCTCTTTATTCCTTAGTGCACATCACAAACCGCATAACTTATAACCCAAAAGACTTGAAACTTACTAAGTCACGTGGGCTACGAAATGCACTAAGCCTTTTCCAAAGTTATACTAAAAACTTGCAAACGATTCAATCACCGTTATCATTTATTTATCACATCGCACCTTAATTAAACGATCAAAATTATAAAGTAATTTGATATAAGTTGCGATTACGCAGACCCGATGATCCAACAAATCAATAAACATAAATCTCAAGTCCCATAAAGCGCAGCCGCTTAACTTCTTGAATGCGCACTTCGCATTTCGTAGGACTTAACCAGAAGCAAATTCATTTACCGCATAAAAATTGTGATGTGCGATTTGCGCAAATCACATTTCGTAGAATTGAGGAGGAACATCGTAAACAATAAAAGTTATAAGTTGAGATATGCGAATGAACGGCATTTAATTTCTCAAGCATACGAAATGAATTATGTCATATCAAACCGAAATCCGAGATCCAACGTCTTAAATCAATTAATAGCTATTTCTTGTAAAGGTGTAAGAGGTTTGATTTGGAAAGATTATTGGTGATTAATAGCATTTAATAGAAATAAAGGTTTTAGTAGATTCATATCTATTTGTGCATGTTTGATATAAACGACGAATTTGTCTCTCTGTTCTCTATAATTTTAATGTTCGCTCTGTTTACTTGAAATCCGGAAACCACTTAACAAAACGAGGAAGATTAAAATGAACAAGAAAGGAAAAGAGATCGCTCAAAAGCAATCTACCGAAGACTCAGATATGTCTCCCCTATTTTTAGACACCACCTGCAACAAGGATTGTGGAATTTCATCATGGGAGGCAATGTATAAGATTTTTGAGGACAAAAATCCAAGGGTAATAACCAAAGTCGCTACAACAGGCACATCAATTACTTCAGACACGACTTACTTCGACGTTGTATGTTCATTCGTCCACAAGGTAGCTGCAAGGCCAAAAATTCTCCCTTATACAGACATGGTTAAGTGGGTAATTGACCACTTAAACATAGAAGATAGAACATTCAAAGATTCAAAAGGCGAGAATATTGTATCATTCAGGGCAGAAGACTTACAAGCAATGTACCATCTACCCTCCCCATAGCAGAAATATGACAAAGCTTTTCTTCAAAGATTTAGAACAAAAAATCCAGATATGATGAAAGCCATAAAGGAATGGAAAGAAGACCAAGGAAAACTTAAGCGATATAAACTCAGTACGTACCCAATTGCCCAAATTCCTTCCCCTTACTGTTATGCTACTTGTATGTTGTGTAGATTATATGAAAAACTTGATACCACTAGGTTTTCAATAGATTGTCCCATTAATTGACGCAATCGTCAATTCCTTAATTATGAATTGGGAAAATATGCTATCTGATAATTTAGCCAAACACATCATGGAGTATAGGAATAAACAGAGTGTTTCATTTAGAGAAATACCTCCCTTTTATATGATTTCTTATGTCATGGACGCAATCTTCTTTTCTTCTAGTTTTCCTACCATGGGATGGAAATGGACTACCCAAGACTCTACCCCAATCCAAATTTACCACAGAGCCCTTTGGGATTCAGACTTCCATCTACATTTTTATAAAATTTTCCATGGAGTCATGTTGCCTATGCACCAGATGATATTCAATGAGAAAGCCCCTAGGGTTTCCAAAGAAGTTAGCACATATATTCTTTCTGTGGCTAGATGGTTTGCAGATGAGAATTTTACATATGTCAGAGAATTTGGGAGTTACACTTCTCCCCACGTCCTACCATATTATGTTCCTGATAAGTTACTTGCAATGGAGATATCCTACCGGCTTGTTAATGGTATTTCTAAACAGCTGAACGATGAAAAGAAGGTCGTTTAGCCTAATTTTCCTTTACAGTGAGGTACTTTTGCACTTTTTTATATTGGCCATGCCTACAGGGAAGTTTCAAAGATTAATCTATTGAATTTGGGTGTAATGCCAAAGAGGATGTATGATCCAAATGATGTAATTAAAAACTACATCACAAAGCTCAAAATGAAGCCTTTTGAAAAGGAAATAGACAGATTTGATGATCTATTTCAAGGCATGGAAAATTTTTCATATATAATTAAGTTTGCATCCAGTCAAATTAGCCACGATGATTTGGAAGCCTTCCAAACATATATAAATAATAGATTGGAGAGATTTCCTCTTGAATTGTTAACTATTGAAGATGTCAACAGACCTACTCCAAGTATTAGCTTGGATAATGAAGAAAAAGACATATCTGAGGATGAGTCGGGACAATCAGAGCATCAATCTCACAATTCAGATAATTCTGAAAATGAATCCAAATCCATAAAGGAAAGCCCAGAAAAGATAATTGATCAAGTAATTCAAGAGATAGAGATGCAGGAGAAAAGAGAAAGTAATGGAACAGAGTCAGCTTCTCAAGAAGTTCAGTACAGTCATGATACACTTGATCAGTCAGAAAAGTCCCAACCAAAGAATTTGAGTAGTGAATGGGATGAGTTTTCTGAAGAAATAAAAACTCCTAAAACCAATCCAAATGCTGATGAAGCTACTAGTTTTCAGACACCTGAACATTCCAAGAAGTTAGTGGAAATTGTTACTCCACTACAACAAGTTCCAGAAACTCATAGTTCTAGAACAAATAATTTTACAAGTTGAGGAAATTTCATTGTTGGATATCTTCTACAGTCCTAGTCATAAGGTTGTAGTCAAGAGAATAAAAGGATAAGAATTGATGAAACAGTCTCATATCTTACAAATGAATCTGTTGATGTTTTGTGGAAGGATCCCGCAGTTGATCCTACTAAACATTTAACTAAATTATCACAGTTTGCAAGGGCATATTCTACTGCCACTGTTGATAAACCTACTGAGGTTAAAATGTTGTTGAAGCAGAAGGAAGACAGAATACAAGAACTAGAGAGTCTGTTAGATGAAGAAAAATCTAACTCCAGCGAGCAAATGAAATCGAAGATGGCCCAATTTCAAAAGGATTTTGAAAATATTAATTTACATCATCAGGTACAAATCACTGAGAAGCAAGCACAACTGGAAGCAACAATGACCAGGTTACAAAGCTAGCCACAATTAGAGAAATTCATAAAAGAAGCATTGTATGTAAATGCTAATTTAAAGCAACAACATGAAGTATTTTTCCAACAAGCTTCTTTTATTAACTCTTATTGTGGCTCAAATGAAATACTGATGTAGCAAGTAGCTATCTAGAAACTTGAATGTGAGAAGCTCGAGAAGAAAATCAACGAACACATTCAATGGCAAGCATCAGACTCAGGCAAGGAAGCTAATCTACCCCAGGTAGATAAGTTCCACAAGAAGATCTTATTCAAAGATTGGGAAGCACAAATAAAGCAGGCAGAGAAAGCAGCAACGAAAACATCAATATTATCAAAGGAAATTACTAATTCTGTATGTGAACAGCTGGTGAAAGCATAATTTATCAAAGAGTACATGTTTGAAGTGTTCTCAGAAGTCAAACAACTAGAAACACAGTGGAAGCAAAAGGCAGAAATGAAGGATGAAACAATTAAAAAGGTAAATAAGTTTGATCAAGAAAATTGTTGGAATTTTCTGATCAAACCTTATCATCAATACCAACTCCTGCAGTCTTTAACATATTCAACAAGAAGATCACAACTAGTACTCTCAAACGCAGTATTCAAGGGACACGTCAGATTGAGGATTTCGTAGCCAGCTCAGCTCAAGCCTAGGCTAGATATTTTTCAACTTCGTGACCAAATCCAAAAGAAAGGGCGGAATTCATAAATCATATTGTTACTTTATTTTCCTAGATTGTAGTTTAAGCTAGTCTTACGAGAATGGTTGTTTGAAACCTGCTCTATATTTTTGGAATAATCTATTTTAGAACATAGTTAGTTTAGTATTTAAACCCCTCTCATGCATTTAGAGAAGGGTCCAAAACTTTGTCAAAAACATTTGCAAAGAATGCACTATTTTAAGTTTGTGAATGCTTTGATGAATTAATGGAACACATATGTTATTTTTTGACAATTAAAGTTGTTTAACTGATGTTGCACTACTGTACTCTTTAAATTGCTTGAAAGTGAAGAGGAGCAGATCAATTACTGCCAATTTACATGAGTGGAACTTCGTACATATGGTATTTCTATTCACTTGTATTAAGTCTTGCTTTATAGATTGACAATCATCTTTTTATTTGCATTATATATTTGAAACGTTATTATAGATGAATGTTACATGCACTTCTATTCTAATATTTGCCTATGATTTATTATTGAAAATATAATCACACATATGAATGCGATATATTTTTCACAATTCTTCTAGTCAAACTACTTTGTTGGAAGAATCATCTTACATAATTTTCATCTCTTTCAACTGTTAAATTATCTATATTACTAATAGTTGAAGGATATCTCTTTGGATCGCATAAAGGAAGAAACACCTAGGGTATATAGTAGAATATATATTTTAGATAGATGCATATGATATATTAGAATAATTATCCATTTGCATGTTGTATAACCAAAACACCCTCAAAATCATCCTATGATTGGGAAATTGGTCCCATTATCCCCATTCGAAGTCACTACACCAAACGAAAAAGGAGCTGCTTTAAGGTCCGGATCGGGTGGTTTTCTCCCATGTTCTGGCAGCAGAATTCTGAGGCCTCAACACCACCCAAGCTATCTAGGGCTCCAAAGCTTTGTTCCAAACAAGGCTCCAGGACTAGTAACTCAAATCCAGCTGTTTTTGAGCCCCAGATCATTTGTCCAGCTAAGGCTCCAAGACTAGTAACTCAAGCCACCTAGGGCTCTAGAGAGTTTGTCCAACCAAGGCTCGAGGACTAGTAACTCAAGTTGTCCGCCAGGCTCTAGAGATTTTTTCCAACCAAGGCTCCAGGAACTAGTAACTCAACCCATAACTAAAGGAACATGAGAACCAAACAGAAAACAAAAAATGAAACTGAACCTACAACACCACGGGTATCCAAGAAATGGCAAGGCTAAGAAAATCCATTTTAAATCTAGACAATCCTCCATGCCAATGACAGATCATGACCAAGAAATCACATGCATACACCATGCATGCAAAAAATAGTGAGGAAAACATAGATGCAACTTGGTAGCTGCAATAAAAAATCGTTGCATTTGCTGACCTCGATGTCCTCTTGCACTTTCTTGGTCTTCCTTTGCCTTCTTGCTCCAAATCTCCAAGTATGTCACACCCTCCAAGAGTGCTCCAAGAAAACTCTAAGTATCCAAGAGTATGAGAGAGAAAGAGAGAATAATGAGAGCTTCAAAACTGCACTCAACAAAATCCATGAACTAACCCTTATAAGCCTTTTTATTAATGAGGCCTCTATTTTTTTCATTTCCCATATTTTTCCTTGATTTTCCTCCTCACATGCAACGTGTGACCTTTCACCTCCCTTTTCTCCTATTCTCCATTATTTTCATAAATAAATTCCAATAAATGCCACTTTGCCTTTCTAAAGCCTTAGCCATTGCCTTTGACACTTTCCTTAGCCATATGAACACCCACACTAGGATGTTTTTCCCAACGTTCAGCTTGGAATATGGGTTCCATGACCTTGGTTATTATTTTTCCTTTATCAACTTTTATGACATGGAATTTTCACGAGGGTTGTTACATTTTGGAGGAAGAATTAATTGCTCACATATCGATTAGGGTAGAGGACCCCGATCTTCAAACCAACATTGTAGCCCATAACATCTTGGGAGAAGACCAATAGGTGGCACATATTTGGAAGTAGAGGTAAAAATATACCATCCTACACTTTGAGGAAATGACGAGGCCACATATTCCTTCCAGAGAAGATGATAAGCCTTTCCTTATAGTATGTAGGTTAGAGAGCTCCATTCCCATACTAAACTACATAATTCCCTCTCTAGAATGCCTCTTTACAAGGGGCTCCTGTAAAGGTTGGGAACACAATGGATTGGTTTAAGTTTCAACAACCTAATATTGTTAAGACTATCAAAATAAACTAGTCAAGATCAAGAAGCCACAAAATGTATGATGTTATAGGATTCAACTAGATTCTCTTGGCATGGGGAGTTGCCCAAATACATTACATGGGATGGAAGACAAGTTTTCAAAGAATCGTGGGACAAGAATAAAGAAATTTGAGAGAAATGATAGTTTCCCAAGAATGTGCAACATTCCAAACTAGGGGGTATGATGGGCCCATCCATTAGATAGTTTATAAAGACCATATATCATGATATTTCACCCACATCCTACATTTTTGACCTTGTATTAGCAACTATTTTGATATATGCATGATTATTATGTGTGCATATGGCTACTCGAATTACTAGTCAACTTTGGATGCTTTTTTACCTTTTTTGGGAAGTCGTAGAGAATATTTTACAGAATATGTGATCAACAGCCAAGAGGAATTATGGGGATTATGTCCCCTCGTGTATAAAAGTATGATTTCCAGAAAACATTACGCACTTATGACAAATCAAAGAACATGTGTGGTAGACTAAGTGACAACAACCTTAATTTCAAGATCATGGAGGCAAATCAACCCTCCTTTCAAGGAGGTTATTTTCACATGTTTGTATATAACTGAATTTCAAGGTTATTATCATTTTTGTTCTAAAATTTTTAAGTTCCTATATTAAGATTATGTATATTTTATTCAAAATTTAAAGGATAAGCACCTTATTTTCAATTTAGTTATTGTTGAAATTTTACGGTTCTTTAAGCACCTTGGGGAGGGCCCACCCATAGGAGATCCATATACCTCTATGTACCATATTCTTTATGATAGACTTCTATTCCTTTTATTTTTTAGTAAATTAGTGCACACAGTGATTTGCAAGTTCCTGAAAGTTGGTTAATTATAATTTTTTACTAAGTGGTTTTTATGATTGGTACACGAAAGATCCAAGTTCTTTTATGAATATTTAGCCTTCAAAAATTGAGTTGCTTCTTTAAAATTAGATATAAAATTCTTTTACATCCTATAGAATTGCAGGGTTTTTTATATAATTGTAATGAACCCTTGTTTTGGTTTTTTCCTTCATTTTAGTGAGTATTTCACCCTTCATTTCATAAATGGCACTTAGCAAGATGATTTAATGAATAGGAGGTCAATGTAAATATTTGTAAATATTTGTGTTAGGATTTACATTTATGTAGGTTAATTATAGTCCTTTCTATTTCTACAAGTAGGAATAGTTATTTTACCTTGCAACCTACCTATAGTGTTTCATTTCCTACAAGTTATTTTTAGAAATTAGTATTGATTCTTTTCCTACAAATAAAATTAGTATCAATTTTCATTAATTTAGTGGCTAGCCATGGATTGATTCCCCCTTCACCTGAATAATCAAAGTAAAATGTTCTTTCATTAGTATATTATTAGTTGCATTAAGGAGTGTAGAAAAGTATGGCTTACACATATAGTGATCAGGTGCTTAGTATATAAGCTCAAGAATGAAAGTGCTCATAATTGATTGGAAATTGAATGACAACGACCGGCCCGTCGTCAGGAATCCAGCGCAATTCATTTCATCAAAAACCGACTCCGGATGAAGAAGTTATAGTCTGCTGACCGCTGTATAGAACAATCAATTTTTTTAAAACAAATTGCAGAACAATGACAGATTGATGGCATGGCAGCCTGGTCATCATGCAAGGAATATTCCTCAATTTTCATCCAGTGTCACAGCAGGATTCTCCAGTTTGGGTTTGAGAAGGTGAAATTGCCCAATGTCCTCCAAGGTTGAATTTGGGTTCATGATGAATTATTATGTGTTGGAATTATTTTTTAATTATTAAGGTTGGATATATATATATAATTTAAGTATTATAATTTCCGCACATTATATTATATCCAAAGTTCATGGTTTAATTATATGGTGTTTGGCGAATTATTTTATAACCAAAGTCGTATGTTATTGGCAGATTAAACATATTTATATGGAGGTGCGTAGTTTAAAGTTGGAAAAATATATGTATAGGGGCGGAGGTCAGGGTCGAACCCACGACCTCCCCCCAAACATTACCACATCTTACCAACAGACAATGGTGCAGGGCTTGTAAAGGCTCCGCGCCCGACTTATATTTAAAACATATGTCGATCTCCGATGGCAGAAGGGAGGGGGGCAACGCTCCTTCCCACGTGATCCTTCCACATGACTGCCGACCAACACCCAAACTAACTACGCTTATGCACCATTAAACAAAAATTATCACCTTTTAATCCGAGTTTAAATTAATTAAACTCACAGTTGAAGATGGCGACATATTTGGAGGTGCCCCCATTTTCGGCAGGCCTGTTATTTTGGCGGACTTATCTAGAGTCTTCTCTAGATTATGAGGAAGATTCCAGGGAAAAATTGAATGAACCATATCTTGAGCAATTTTGGCTCAGGAAGAGTCATTCCTGGCAGATTGGCATGCGCTGAACACATTGGAACAGGTTGCAGAGGCAGAGGAGAAATTATATAGGTGTTTTTGTCACTTTGAATAAAATTGAAGCCTAGGGCCACCAGGAAGGAAGGCCATACCTATATCAGCTAAAAGCCAAATTGAGTGAATGAATAGTAATTTCTAATAGATTTTGACATTCTAAGAGGTTTTTCATGACTTCATACTTTATTTTGTCTATGTGAAAATACCAAAATATTTTCTTGTAGCACATAACGTAAATATTGATTAGGAGCTTGTAAAATTTTGGTTCCCATTGCAATGGAAGCACAAGGCTTTCTTTTTCTTTTATCAATTTCATAATTCTTGAGTAACAAAGTTTAAGAGTATGATATTTGTTCCAATCAAGGACATATTCCCTTATGAGGGTCTATACTTTCTTCCAGAGAAAGATATTTTCAAGTGTCAAGAAAAATTCTCATACATAAAGCTTTATAGCTTTGAAGGAAAGCCTACACATATGCCTTATTTTGTGCTAGATAAATTATTCGTAACATAAGTGTGTCACCAATATAGATCCTAGGCGTACTTTTTTAATGAGGACCAAGAAAATATGCCACCTCAAAATGGGTTTGAATTAAAGGAGGTTGATGATAGGTTCTTTTCCATTTGAGTCAAAAATTAGATAACCTTAGCAGAAGTACGGGAAGTCATTGAACAATGGATAAAGAATGCAATAAAAATTATAGTTGATGAATCATCATATATGCAATAGGAAATTAGTTATGGTAAATTTTTATTCTTCCATACGCAAATATTTAAAAGGAAACTCTATGATATTTAGAAGAGAGAGAGAGAGAGAGAACCCCCTTTCCAGAGTGGAATTTTACATTTATTTGATTTGTAGGAGCCCAATACCAATTTGCTTAGGATGAATGCATTTTATTTTACAATACTTTTTATAAAATATTTTAAATACTTGTATTATTTTTCTTTTTTATGTTCCACGGAGAACTCTGAGGAGCAATAGCTATTATGATTTTAGACTTTGAATTTTAAGCTAAAATTTCAAATGTGTGTTTCCTTTTATTTCCTCTGAATCTAAATGAATTATCATTTTAAGTTCTTTGCTAGTGTGGCCCATTTTTATTTTCATAAGCTTTAATGATATGGCGTGTTTTGTTTACTACTATGTTGGAAACAAGTGTTCTTGCAATTTTATTCATTTCATTTGAGAATCACATGATGTGAATATCATTGTTTATACCATCCCCATTCATAAATAGTTTGTTTGTATTGTGTTTTATTTTATGTGCATGCATATATCATTATTATTTCAATAAACATGAGTACCACCTCTCTAAAAATGTAGAGGGAAGGTTTTCCTATCATTATTACACCAAAGAGTTTCTCAGTTTGAATTTTCCTTGTCATAGGTTATCATTTAGATATGGGACAGTCTTAGTTTACAAAAACTACCTTAGAAACCTCACACTATATGTTGAGGAAATAGGGGTTGGTTTCCTTACAGTCTTTACATTAGGGCCCTGCCTTTGTGCCTAGGTAATTTTGGGTCGACCTCCTCTTCTCTATCTTATGATCGAAATTCCATCTTCTTCATTCACCCTTCCTCCTTCTTGAGGTGTTTTACCACATAATCTCGAATAAGTACTTGATAATACATGTTTACCCTAACCCTTCTTGTCTCAACCTTGTGATAACCATAAAACCCACTTGTCCCAATTTTTACAAAACTGCAAACTCAATCTATGTGTAAATTGTATCCAAATTTCCATGCCCAATCATCTTCCCAATCCGGGCAATCTCACAACATCCCTTTATTCTACGCTGGCAAATTAAACACTTAATCTGAGAGTGTTAATATCTCAAATCTATGATATTTGAGATATTAATTCCAATCCCCTTATGTTATGCGCTCAACCCTTCATATGTGTACATCATTCGCACCTTAATTGAATCTCGACTTTGGATTAAACAAGCCAATAGGCCATAAGGTCCGTCGGTCCCACTAATCAGATAACATACCTTTGCGTTATGTCACCCTTCTCATCCGACGATGGAGAGCACGTCGCCTTGCCCTGTGTGATCCAACGGATATCGCTTGGCTTAGATGCACGAACGATAATGTGCGATGAGAGCGGTTTCTCTAGACCGATCAAGGCCACGTGTCAGGCAGTCAATGGAATCGCTCCAAATTCTTAAATACCGCTTGCCCGACGAAGGCGGTGCGATCAAAATCAGAAACCCGCCTTTACTTTTCACTCCTGCAAGGTTCCACCTTCTTCCTTACAGGTTCCAGCTCAACACTTCAATGTACTAGTTCCACCTTCACTCTGCTCCATTAGCAGGCTCCCCCACACGACTGCAAAATTGCTCTTCCTCGCTACAGAGTTCTTCTCGCTGCAATCAATTCGATAACCTAGACTGCAATCCCCACACAGAGTTTATTGTGCGTGATTATATACACTCTGTCATAGGGTCTCACCCATACAAAATTCTCGTAACAGAACACAGGCATATAATCACGCAGAATTATTCATATCAATAACCCAACAATCCTCCACACAGGTCGCATACGATCCAACGATTTCAAAGGGATTAAACTCTCACGCATATAGAAAACACAGGAACTCGACTTCTCATACACAGAAGTTCTTCTATCTCAGAATCAATCCTTACAATGATCGATTCACCTCACCTTACAAGCCATTTCCTTCAATAACTCACAGTCTTCGTTAGCCAGAGTAAAATCAACAAAATCAATACAATGCTGAAGAAATTTATAGTCTATACACCACTGAATTTACTTATTGAGTCTCCATGTAATTCAATCAAGAAGACATAAGGTCACACATGGAACTTATAAACAATTCTCCATAAATAGATATATCTATATATACAGGCGATCAATCTCAAAAGTAATCGCTTACAATTTCATGACAGGCCAGATATTAAATTCAGTGGCCATTATCCTCCTACTCTGTTGCTGAAGAAGTTCTCCTTCTCTAACTCTACATGATTACATTTATACCACAATGGACGACCTGAATCGATTCAGATCTCCAAACAGTTCAACAACTCTTAGCATTCCTAATTCCTAAAATTAGACTCAATAACTGAACCGATCCTAAACTGACTCATACCCTTGGCTGTCTCTTCGTATTCCTATCTTAACCAATTTATCATGTTCTCAAATTTCTTGAGAACAATTACAATTCCCTACAAAATTTATTCAAAACATCAATATTTACAAGAAGTTTTAAGAGCATGGGACCCCCTATGTCTACCTGTGTACAAAGTAACTTTTGAGCCTAATGCCCCTGCATCAGACTCCCAAGCTTCAAATTGTTCATGATCTCCTGATCATGTGCTCTCAGTCTCTGCCTCGAAGATCCCAAACTTTGGTTTGCTATTTTCCATCAGCTGCATCATCCTTCAATTGCATTTCACCAGGTCTCCAAATCTTGTTCTGCAATCTGCCCCCAGCTATGCTTTCACAATCTGCCATTGTCTTTCTCTTGTTGAAACTCTCCTGCTTTCCTGCTGTTGTTTGCTGCTCCTGAGTCACTCTCGTCATCAGCACCCTGATGTCTTAAATTTCTTTGTCTATCCTATCTTCCAGCTGGAAATTCCTCTATCTGCTGCTGCTGCTTCCACTTTCTGTGGTAGCCAACATTGCTGCTCTTGCTGTTACTGCTGTTACTAACATGTCTTCAATTCCTGCAGATGTCACCCCCCATGTTGCGTCTGCTGCCTCCATGGGTGTATCTGATGCCAATTTTGCCTCCGCCCTAACATCCCGAATATCCTTTAGGATATCTCCCTCTGCAACATTCTCCTTTTGTTCATCATCTGCAAATTCATTCTCAGAAAACAATTCACGATTTAATTCCCTACCAGTAGTGACATACTCATCCAGTATACTAGTAAACATAATATGATTCTGCAAGCTAGTATCTGCTCCTCTCTTCTTCACAGCTTCAGGCATCCTTTCTCCAGGGTCTGCAATCCCTTTCTCTTCTCCAAATGCTCCCAGCAAACAGTTCAGCCATTTCTCCTGTGTTTGTTTTACATCTTCAACATGCTGTAAGTTAGACTCAACATTTTCTTCTTCTTCATGGGCAATATCCAGAAATTGCCTTTCACCTCCTTGGTTGACTTTAACAATCAAATCAAGTTCTATAGCCACTTTATCTTCATATTTTTTTAGCATGGAATGCTGATTCTTCCTCACTTCAGCAGCTTTAAAATTCTACCCTCCAGTCTGTAATTGGCCCATCAGTCTAGCCAATTCTTCCTTGTCAATGACAGTGACAAATCCCTGCATATGAGACATGGTTGTCTCATGCTCCTTCAGCAACAGTTTTTTCGCTCCCAAGAGAACTTCAAAGGATGAATTGTCTTCTGCATCACCGGTACACATAATCAAACTGTCAGTGTTAAAACCATGAGACCCAATGGTCTCACTTGATGACCTAGTCACCAATTCTTCTCCCGGCAATCCTAAGTCTGGTTCAAGGCTCAGAAATTATTCATCATCTTTCTCTTCAGCTGTCAGAGCCATCTCCACTTCTCCAATCATCATGCCCAAATGATGATCCCTCACTATGTTTTCAGCCAACATAGTTTCCTTCTTATTCATCTCTTTGACAACTTGCAACTTTTGTTCTTCCTCTTTCTCTGCATTATTAACACATGGATCATCAACAGTAAAGTTCCAATGCTTCAATGCCTCCTTTTCCTCTGACAACACATCAGTATGTTGTTCATAACTTCTTTCCAAATCTTCTGTCAGTACCCCAGCATGCTGATCTGCATCCTTCATGAGACTGTCAGCTAGCCTCACTTTTCTTCCATCATCTGCTCCATGAACTCCATCCATGAAGGTCTTCCTGCCTTGCTTCCCCAACAAATTATCCAGTGCATAGGTCCTCTGCTCCTCCAATTCTCTTCTCTGAGAATCCAACCTCCTATACACTCCAACAACTTCAATAGGAGTAGATTTCGGGAACCTTACACAACCTTTTATGCCTCCGCTTGTCCTTGACCAATCCTCTGTTGGCCCTTCTTTCTCAGCTTCAAAATTCAGTTGGATATCTTCATTTGATCCTTCTGTCTTCATCTCTCCCTGAGATCTCACTATCTCAGCATTGATTTGAACAGATTTTAGATTCAATGTCTCCTTCTCATCAACAAATTTTGAAGCTTGTTCATCTTCCAATAGGGTACCTGCAAACACACACAACTTTTTAGTTTTCAAACCACAAGACCTTTCAGTCTTGGTTGCTTCCTCAAGCACTTCTTCTTGCACAAGTTTACACATGGAATCTTCAATTTCCATCCTTGCCTCAAGAACTCTGGGTTCTTCTTCCTCTGTGGAGTCTGTCATCACTTCACATTTTCCAAACTCAAGAACACAAGCCCCTACATCATCTGGACTTGTCCAATAACTCAAGAATTCCTCAATGACTTCCTCTTCAACAAGACATGCTTCTTGCTGCCTCGAGTCTTCACTATGTCTCACAAGATCTCCTTCAGGTCTCCACTCTTCACCTGTGCTCTGTTTTGCTTCACAAGCATAAATTTCTTCTTTCAACTCAGCTGCTCTGAGTTCTTTTCTCAATAGGGGAATATTATTTTTCCTCAACCTCAACTGTAATGGTTTCCAATTCACTCTCTTTTTCATGAGCCAACCAACTCTCTGGCTTTTTTCTATCCTCAGTTTCAATTTGTTGAACTCTTCCCTGATCTCATCAAATTCCTTCCAATACTCTTCATCTGTGAGTCTCTTCCTCATGCCAACTTGTTGGAATAACGATTGCCGTTAGACCAAAACCAACAGGCATTAGTCTCCGCTACAATCGCCAGAGTTAGGATCCACGAGAGGCGGTTAGTCCATGTCGTGAAACACACGGGGAACGTTGAAACCAATGTCCAAAAATCTCCCCCCCCAACGCGAGCCGAGTGAGTTTCGTACTCGAGACCTTTCGCTCTGATACCACTTGTTGGAATAACGATTTCCATTAGACCAAAACCCACAGGCATTAGTATCCGCTACATTCTCCAGAGTTAGGATCCACGAGAGGCGGTTAGTCCATGTTGCAAAACACACGGGGAGCGTTGAACCCAATCTCCAACACTGCTTTGTAATCTTCCGTCTCTCTTATGCTGTGGCCTCTCTCAGAACCTCTGCAATCTCTGCAGTCTCTGCTGTGGCTCTCAGTAGCCATTTTCTTCTCTAGGAGTTCTTTACTCACAAGCTGCACTAAGCCTCTGCAACAACAAGATCTCTTGCCGTAACTCACCTCAGTAATCCTTTCCTCTGGATCCGGCTTTTGGCAAGTACTGGTCCCCTTTCTGCTAGAACCTTCTAGGCTTCACTCAGCAACTTTCTCAAAAACACCTCTTTTCTTCTGTCATCCAACCTTTGTTGGGAATCTTCCAGGTTCTGCCACACTTTTCTTCTTCACTAAGAGTCCCTTGTTTGACTCTTCTACCACTGCTCTCAAAGCCGTGATATACTTCTGCTGAGATGTATTCAATTGTCTACACTCTGGCTTCTGCAAACAATCTTTCAACTAGAGTTAAAAACTGCTCGTTTCCTCTTTATCCAGCCTTCAGCTGAATACCAGGCTCATTGCCTTCACTATTGAACTCTGTCTTCAATTTTCAGCAACCATAATTCTACAATTACAATTTCAAATCAGATTAAAGTTAATTACCTGCAAGATCATGATCCTGTCCTCCACTCACTCTGCAAATCCTGTTCACTGTGATTCTGTGTATCCTTGCTGCCTGATCTTCCTTCTTCAAATCTGCAGTCTTCAAAACACTTGTCCTCCAATTGGACTTTTCAATTCTGCAATCACCCTTAAACAGATTAACTTCAACTTTTCTTCACTATCTCAGTACACCTGCACTGCGCCTCTATATACTTGCAGTCTTTGTCAGCTTTCAAAAGTCTGGTTTCCTTGCATTCACCAAACTCAGATTTTTTTTTTTTAAATTTTATTTAAAAGAGCTATTCCTGAAGCTCTGATACCACTTGATAACCATAAAAACCACTTGTCCCAGTTTTTACAAAACTGCAAACTCAATCTATGTGTAAATTGTATCTAAATTTCCATGCCCAATCATCTTCCCAATCCGAGCAATCTCACAACATCCCTTTATTCTATGCTAGCAAATTAAACACTTAATCTGAGACTGTTAATATCTCAAATATATGATATTTGAGATATTAATTCTAATCCCCTTATGTTATGCGCTCAACCCTTCGTATGTGTACAACATTCGCACCTTAATTAAATCTCGAATTTGGATTAAACAAGCCAATAGACCATAAGGTCCGCCGGTCCCACTAATCAGATAACATACCTTGGCGTTATGTTCCCCTTCTCATCTGACGGCGGAGAGCATGTCGCCTTGCCCCGTGTGATCCAATGGATATCGCTTGGCTTAGATGCACGAACGATAATGCGCGATGAGAGCGGTTTCTCCAGACCGCTCGAGGCCACGTGTCATGCAATCAATGGAATCACTCCAAATTCTTAAATACCGCTTGCCCGACGAAGGTGGTGCGATCAAAACCGAAAACCCGCCTTTATTGTTCACTCCTGCAAGGTTCCAACTTCTTCCTTCCAGGTTCCAGTTCAACACTTCAATGTACTGGTTCCACCTTCACTCTGCTCCATTAGCAAGCTCCCCCACATGACTGCAAAATTTCTCTTCCTCGCTACAGAGTTCTTCTCGCTGCAATCAATTCGATAACCGAGACTGCAATCCCCACACAGAGTTTATTGTGCGTGCTTATATACACTCTGTCACAGGGTCTCACCCATACAGAATTCTCGTAACAGAACACATGCATATAATCACGCAGAATTATTCATATCAATAACCCAACAATCCTCCACACAGGTCGCATACGATCTAGCGATTTCAAAGGGATTAAACTCTCACGCATATAGTGAACACAGGAACTCGACTTATCATACACAGGAGTTCTTCTATCTCAGAATCGATCCTTACAGTGATTGATTCACCTCACCTTACAAGCCAATTCCTTCAATAACTCACAGTCTTCGTTAGCTAGAGTAAAATCAACAAAATCAATACAATGCTGAAGCGATTTATAGTCTATACACCACTAAATTTACTTATTGAGTCTCCATGTAATTGAATCAAGAAGACATAAGGTCACACATGGAACTTATAAACAATTCTCCATAAATAAATAAATAAATAAATATATATATGTATATATATATATATATATATATATATATATATATATATAGGCGATCAATCTCGAAATCAATCGCTTACAATTTCATGACAGGCCAGATATTCAGTTCAGTGGCCATTATCCTCCTACTCTGTTGCTGAAGAAGTTCTCCTTCTATAACTCTACATGATTACATTTATACCACAATGGACGACCTGAATCGATTCAGATCTCCAAACAGTTCAACAACTCTTAGCATTCCTAATTCCTAAAATTAGACTCAATAACTGAACCGATCCTAAATTGACTCATACCCTTGGCTATCTCTTCGTATTCCTATCTTAACCAATTTCTTATGTTCTCAAATTTCTTGAGAACAATTACAATTCCCTACCAAATTTATTCAAAACATCAATATTTACAAGAAGTTTTAAGAACATGGGACCCCCTATGTCTACTTATGTACAAAGTAACTTTTGAGCCTAATGCCCCTACATCACCTTGTTTGATTCTCCTCATCATTTCCCATGTTTGATAGGATTTACATCCTATTATGTATATAGATGATGATATGAGAGTCCATTTTATACTAAATGGGGATAATCATTTGGAGGATGTTGGTCCAGAATTGGAGAGACATAAAGCCCCATATCCATGGGCTTAGAGTCATGCCTTAATAATATAAGATTTTTAACTCTACCAATATCGTCACTAATTGAAGAGAATTGTTTGACCATTGTACCATGTCTAGATTGTCCTAGTCACTTCATTGATTTCCTTTATTTCCCTTATATTTGAGTATCCTTGAATCTGGTTTAAGTGATGAATTCCATATACCTCCACATTAACTAGGTCACCAGTGTCATCCCCCCTCCTCATTAACCAAATGCTTGTGGTGTGTGTCACCCTCTATTGTTTGGTAGTTCTCACATTTCTACTAGTTGGTGGTATAACAAGTGTGCCATATCACCTCCTTGACACCACATATCATGTATTAAGAATTATTTTAGTATTTAGATAGGGGTTATATTAGTAGAAGATTAGGGGTGACAACTTATATTGTATTGGTACAATATTAACTTGCAATAGGTCACGAGTGTCACCCCCTTCCTCATTAACCAAGTGCATACGGATTGTGTCACCCTTTGTTGCTAGGTAGTTCTCAAATTTCTACTAGTTGGTGGTATAACGAGTGTGTCATATGACCTCCTTGACACCACATCGCATGGGTTAAGGATTATCTATTATGGATCTTGTGCCTTAAAAATGATAAGTCACCAATAATTAAAATCCTCTTCATGAGGGGAACCTCATTTTACAATGAATACAATGTGTAAGTCAAGATTTGATGATCCTACGACTATGTCTCCTTAGTATATATGGGAGACAAAGGATACAATTATAATAAAATGGGACCATGAAAGGTTCTAGCCTATATAAAAATATAACAATAAAAATGTAATCACTCAATATCTAGGGCTTAATAAGGGATTCTAGGGTTAACATGGGGCGCATATAGGACTTAACTTGATCCTTCACTTCAAATAAGTGTTTTCCTCAACACTTGATTAAATGCTAGCGAATTTGCATGATTAAGTCATCTTCCCATGTCATCTCTTCAACTAGTAGGCTATTATGTTTGATGAGGATCTCCACAATTATTGCATTAATCAGTTTCTTAATCCTTATTTCAAGTATTATTTCCGCTTCTATTATGATTTTGGCTTCTTAATTTATCTCTGGTATACTTCTTGACTGCAAATGAATAACATAATCATGATCTCAAGCATGTGGAATACCCTTAGCCATTAATACAAATACCTTGCAATGATCATTGATAACTTTATGGAGATCCCCTGACATAAATGATAGCGATGTTCAAACTTTTAGTGAATACAATGATGTAATTAAAGCATGGTCCCCTTTTTAAGTAGTTTTTTTCATTCCACTGGAGCTTATAACTTTATAGAGTTTCCATTGGATACCTCTAAGCTCAATTTCCTTGCCTTATGAGGTAAATCTTATGAAGAGATCTTGGAAATTAAAGGTCAATGTTCCTAATGGTTGTAACCATTGGATGCCCAATACAACATCAACACCACCCATTTGTATTGCAATAATGTCATTATCGAATAAATACTCCCCCATAATGAGCTTAAAAATATAGCACTTACCTAACAATTTATGGTACCTCCACTTGCAATCATTACTTGACACTGTAATGTTGGATATATGAAATAATTGAGAAGTTTTGCTAATTTATAATTGATGAACTTATGGCTATTGCTGGAATCAATCAACATTATTACCTTTTTCTTTTTGATATATCCTTCTTTCTTGTGGGGCGGTGAGGTATTGATGCCAACCAATGCATGACAAAATATTGTTGGAGTAGTCACTTATAGCTCTAGATCTTGTGACAGTTCCAATTATTGCTTTTATTCCTCTTCATAGTCTATGTAGAATAATTTCTTCTCACCACATTTATCCCCCTTACTATACTTTCTGTCACAATTAAAACATAGTCCTTTTTTCTCTTCTTTCATCCATTTGATGAGGTGTCAACCTTGTTGGTTGAGTGAGGTTAGGACAGGGATCGTCTTCTCTATAGTTGTTGGTGACCATATTTTTTCTTTCAACTTTCCTCGCTATAATAAAAGCATGCTCTAGGGATTTAGATTCAAAGAGACACACCTCATGTTGGATGACTTCCATTAAAGTTCCCATAATTAGGTCTAACAAATTATTCTCTAAAATGTTCCTTACCCTGAGACTCAAATTTTGGAGTTGCTGAATGTGCTTTGTAATTAGACCTTTACGTTGAAGATTTATGATTTGATTAAATATGTACTACTCTTGATACTATTAATATCCCCATAACGTGCTACCATTTCTTATGTAAAAAGGACCAAGATATAATAGAATCATTTTCCCTTCCACAAATCCATTAATACCATACATGTTGGTCATGTTCTAAAAACGTGGATGAAATATTTACCTATTGTAAGGATTCCACTTTATGTAGATCAAAGTATTGCTTTATCTGGAAAATCCATGTTATATGATCATTACCATAAAAATTTCTCATATCAATCTTTGGAATGTAGTAATTCCTTGGTACTTTCTCGAAGCCTTGGCGATGTGGATATTGGATTGAAAATTCATGATTATGTTTCCATGATTCAATATTTTTGCTTTCCATTTGTGATAACATACTCCACATATGTGATTGAGTCTCAAGACCATGTTTCTCCTTATGTTCATGATTTCCTTGGATCCCCACATCCCTTTAGGAAGTTATTTTAATAGAACGATTTGTAATTCTTTTATTTATTCCTTGATGGATTTTTATATATCTTCATTATTTTCATTCATATTTTTTTTTTCAATTTCATCCATCATTTCTCTTTTAAGGTTTTCTCGAGAACCCGATAAATCCACCTTTTTAACCATACAAATTTCCATTTCATTAACTTTATTCTCTAATTCAAAGAACCTAAATTCCAAGTCTTCACTTTCTTCATAATTCCTCTATGAGCGTTCATGAGGTTTAATTAGTGTATTAGCTCTTATATATTTATTTGGAACCATGTGAGAAAATAATAGTAGTATTATCCTTTATCACAATTTCTAGTCACCCCAAAAAATGGATCTTCTAATCAAAAGTTATGTTACTTGTAAGTTATGTACCTTTAAAACATTGATTTGGAGAATGTTTGAATGAATGACCCTTTTCTTGATATATATATGAGAATTGAGCCCTGATGAATCTAACACTTTGGTTGGAATACTTTGCAATTCCACGAGTTTGACTATAATTTGATGTGCAAAGTGAAAGTTATCGTAACTTTCCCAGAACTTGTTGATTTTTGGCCTCTTCCCACAAACAAAATTGTGTAGTGTGCCACATGTCAAATTATTCAAATATAATTATGAAATTTTAATGTCAGGTATTTTTGTATGTCTTCTAATATCTTTGAGGATTTCATGGTGTGAAAAGTCCCAAAAAATAAGTTATGGCAAAAATACCATGCTAACCTATTTAGAAATTATTTCAAGATCCTTCACAAACCATAAATTCCACTAATTATATCTAAGAAAGTGTAGTGAAACAAACTTTGAAATTTTAATCAAATGTTCCCCAAGATCTTTCCTCAATATGATCCAAATTTGACCATATGAGATGTCCCAAAAAAAGTTATAAAAAAATTCCAATCTAACCTATTTGAAACTAATTTCAAGAGCAATGAGTAACCCTAACTTCTTTAGAGCATATCTCCTAAATTATAACAAACCAAGATCTGGATTTTTAACAGCGTTCCCTGATATCTCATATCAATATGGTCCAAATTTCACCATCAAAACCATCCGATAAAAAAGTTATAGAAAAAAAATCCAAATTGGTGTGTTTGAAAATTATTTAAGGAGCATTCAAGAACCCTAACTTCCTTAGATGATATCTCCAAATGTATAGTGAAATAAGATCTAAAATTTTAAAGAGATATTCCTTAATATTTCTCCTCAATATGGTCAAAATTTCACTATCTAAGACCTCCAAAAAAAAAACAATTATGGTGAAAATGGCAACATGGCATGTTTGAAGCAGCAAAACCTTATGTTTTTATATTTTGATACCAAATATTATGAACCTTACGCCTTAAAAATGATAAGAAACCAATAATTTCAATCCTCTTTGAGGGGTAAATCTCCTTTTACAATCAATACAATGTGCAAGACAAGATTTGATGATCCTAAGACTAGGTCTCCTGAGTGTATATATGCGATACATAGTGTGCATTTATAATAAAATGGGAACATGAAAGGTTATAGCCTACGTAACAAAATAAAAATAGAAACATAATGACTCAATATCTAGGACTTAATAAGGGGTTTTAGTATTAAGGTCGGGCTTAAAATTATCTTAGTATTGGGATAAAGGGTATATTAATATGAGGTTAAGGGTGAAAGTTTATATTATATTTGTACAAGCTTAACTTACATTAGTGGGGTGTTGGGGGTAATATATTATGTTTTCATGTAGATACATGGGTCATTAAGGTCTTTGATACTCGTGTCTAGCATTATAAGCACGCGTGCGCACACACACACACACACACTAATTACTCTTTTTTCTCTCTATACATGCATACATAGGTCAACTAGATCTAGTTGAGTGGTTGAGAGGAAGAATTGTTATCCTCTTGACTTAGGTTCAAATGCTTATGTTTTTTTCTTTGTGAACTAATTGTTGATTGAAGCTCTTAATGGGCCATGATTAATATTTCACCCTTACTTACACGAAGGGTGTAATATCCCGAAAGGGATATTTTAAATAAAAATGCAGAAAAATAACTAAACTCCACAATATGCTGAAAAATCACTATTTACTCAACAGAAGATTGCCATGTAAAATTAAGATGCATAAAACACTACAATCCATTAACACATAGAACAGGAAGAATCTCAGCATTTTATTATAAGTAATAACTGGGGTTACATATAAATCTGACCTAAAATAGCTGAGATGGAAAACTGGCCACCAAGATGAACTGCTGCACTGCACTGGCCTCCACAACTGACTGCTGCACTCTCCCTCCAGCAACAGCTACCACTGAATCCACTGAAGCACCTGTTGAAGATCTGAATGATCCTCACTCCAATATACCTGAAGCTCTGCGAAAATTCTGAATGAAGTCTCCTCAAAGAGAGTTGGGTTTCCGTCCAACACTCACAAATCACCCAAGGGTTTCCATCCTGGGGCTACGACAGAAGTAGAGAACCACGTCTCAAACCTCTCATACAAGAAAATGATATGATCCAAAGATATCCCTCAATGGCCTCCTCCATTTCTTTTATATATCACTTGGAGCCTTCTAAAGCCTTATTTTAATATTATTTTATCCATGGAGCACTTTTCCCTCTTATTAAAATATTCCTTTTTAATGCAGAAAAGGGTAAATCAACTACCACGCCTCCTTCGGTCACTGAAATTCATGTCCAACTGTCCCATCATGGAGGTATCATCATCCCAGTTCCAATGAGCTATTACACTAAGGTGTTCCATCATGTATTCCTCCTGGAATGCCACCTTGAGCGTAATTAGCAGAGTTAAGCCCACAAATAACTCAAATTTCTGAAAGTTGCTGGAATGCACCATAACGAAATCCAAACTGCTCGGATGATGGAATATATCAAGCGAATGCCACCGGACACCATGGAAACTCCTAAAAAATCCTCCAAAAATCCCCTGAGCCCACTTATAACACCAATTTGTAGCTATGACCTGTCTACTCCTGACTCTGGAAGTCCAATCTAACCCTGTCGTAGGTGACACAAAAAAAGGGAATATTACAGACCGTCCACCCCAATATTGCTTGCCCTCAAGCAATCCAAATATGTGGGCCACTATGTTGGCCCAATGCAATTGAGACCCAATGCCCAGATCCCATACAAACCTCCTGGTGCTACTATGTGCCTGTGTCAAGCCACCCGGAATAGACCCCTCAATACCGGGATCCCAAACTGATCTCTCACTGTACCTATCATCAAGCAATCCTCCTGGATCCCCAAGCCACGATGGAAAATCATCGCCCAAGTCCCACGGCTCGGATTGTGCACTGCCTTTGGCTATAACTGATGCTCTAAGAGGTGAAGACCACGTCTCCTGCTGCGCTGTATCTATGACAGTGTAAGCTGCCCCACCAACTGTGTACAAAATCATCACCTCTCTCCAATCCAACCCATGATTAAATCCAATGTTGATCCTGCTCTCCTGAAACCAGGATGGGATGTTGAAGAAATGTCGATATATGCCCCACTGCCAACTAGAATATGTATCATATGTCATGTCTAAGGGCCCCTGCTCCACTGTGCTCCCTAAAAAGAATATCGTACCATCAAGAGGGTACCAACTCATGATCTTCCGCCAATCCATCCTAGAAGAAGAATCCAATGTAGCAACAACTACATACGGAACACGCCTGGAGTGTTGTCGCCATCCCGTAATCAACTCACACTACTCTGCCCCGTCTGCCAACGAAAGTTTCCTATAGAATAAATCCCATCTCTCTATAATGGGCCAAAGTGGGCAAGATATGCTGCAAGCCCCATCGATGTACTCCTAGAGAGTGCTACTCACTGAAAGTACTGCAGCTCTGCCGACTGCATGTACATTTATCTACACCTCATCAATGTGTCATCCCAAAGATGGATGCTCCACCATCTCCAACAACTCCTTCCTCTCCTGATCGGGAATGTAATGCTTTGACTGTCCACTAGCCCATGCAAAACTATGCCATCAACCTCCACCATCTCCAGAGGATATGGATTTGCAACTGCTGTCACCGTACTCGATGTCTGTGCATCTGACTGCTCCTCCTCAATGGCTGGCCCTAAGGTTAGCTGCATACGCATCATAGACTCAGTGTGAGCCTCCATTTGGCTCTACCCCAAAAGACTATCATGCATGATGTGCATAGTATCCTCCTCTGCTGACTTAGGCACCATAATATGCTGCTCTGGCTGAATCATCACAAGTGACTCATCACCTAGAGTATCTCCCATAGATTCCCTTGATAGATCACCCTGCACACTGGAATACAACTTCGACCTATTGTCATCATCTTTGCATGACTACTCTCGCTCCCTAGAAACATCCTCAACTAATCCCATGGACTCATCTGAAGAAGAGTCCTCATCCTGACATACCGAAGGAACGTCTACCTGCTCTACCTCTGCCGCCTCATCTGCATCTCTCAAACATGAGTGATCAGGCCCCCAAGGTTCTTTGCAAATGAAGTAAAGTCCCTTCCTCCTCAGCTCATTTCTGCTACCTTATCCACCAAACTGGAGCAACTCCTCCTTGGTCAACTGTCTCCTGAAAAGCTCAATGTTCTCCTCCAAATGCTCAACAACCTAGTCTGCAGCTCCCGGAAAATGGCATCATGGTCTCCCATACATGACGACAGGATGGACTGCATGTGAGCTATGGCTATGTCAGAATAATGGCTCCTAATGATGAAGAAGCATTGGAACATCTGCATAATAAAGCTATCACACTCAAGATCAATCATGACCTCATAAGTCCGGGTCATGGCCATGGCTTCTAAGACCTTAAGCTTTCTCCCAAATGTAGAGCCTGCACAGTTGTATAAATCCCAAAAGGTTTCTACTATCAGTCTGGAAATTATTTTCATAATATCATCATTATAGGGAGGGAAGGGTGTTGTTATCCTCAAAATATCACTGAAACAAGAGGCAACTATAAGCTTGACTCTCTCACTTGGATGTTCCAAGAATCTAGCTTGTACCAATTCAAGCATAGATGGCTCCAAAGCCCAATTTAAACTCCAATCAGATTGCTCTATATTTGAAAGGCAGGATTCCAGTTTCTCTAGCATGGGAAAGTCATTTTATGATCTTCCACTCTTTAAGTCCATCCCAAGTGCAATCTTCCTCCTTTTGTAAATTCCTCGGATGCCTTTGTTGGAGAAAATTATGTACCTTCTTGGAGAAGGGTCTGCTATTTTGTTTTGTTTTCTGGTCTTCTGATGTTGGTTGGTTCAAGGAACCAACTTGTATTCTTCTCAAGCTATTTAGGAATCCCTCCATGGTTCAAGCAATGATGTGGTCACTGTTTTTCTGAGTTTCTATAGTGGGGTAGATGTAGTTTTTATTAAACAGTTTGAATACATACTGCTATAGGTGACACAATTTGTTGGTGTCAAATACAAGTGTATAGGGTGAATTTATAATGAACCAGTCTCAACCCAACATATGATATCTATATTTTAAGCTCATAAAATTATTACAACTATTGACAAAACTTCACAGACAAGACATAGCGACCTCTCTCAATGATATTAAGAAATGTATACTCAAAAAATATAGAATGGAACCTGGAATTATGATAGCTGCCAGCACGAAGTTGCATATAGTCTTGGGGCAATTCCAAAGAGTGACATTCCTAAATTTGTTGAGAAACACGTTGCCCTGGTGTCAAATCGCGAACAATACCCCTAAGTGCATTAGCCGGTCCAACCAATAGTCAATTTAATGGAAACAACCAGTTGTTTGGCCATGATAGAAAGCCATGACATGCCCAGGAAAGAGGAGTAATTTCTATCCCAGCTTGTGAGCTTAGGAAATCGACCACCAAGAAAACAAACTCATGTTTCCTTAATGGCTACTTCTGGAACTCTGCGTACACAGTGAAGGATTTCTAACAACATGGAAATTCACGGCCCGCTCATAACGATATACCCGTCCCATGCAGCCGACTGGTGACTCTAGAAATCGAACCCTTCAAGGAGAAATTATAGCCATGCGTACAAGAACTTTGTGGCCCAAACCTATGCATAAACTCGTTCTCTACAGGCAGAAGTATAGCCCAACTGAGGGACTCGTCCATACGGAACAAAACAGGACTCGAACACTATATATGTTTCAAAAAAATCACCCACAGGCACAACAAATGCGTTCCCACAACTGTAAAGGTGCTCGGTCACCAAAATCGACCCACGTGCTTGAGAAAATTCTGATTCCCGCTGAAGGATCAATTCTCACAATTTCTGGGCTCCCTTCATGGAAAAATGTGTATCCATACTTCCGCTACTTCGACGACAGAAGCATTTCTATGGATTATGCACTGTTTAAGTCCACAACTCTGGTGGTGCAAGACGCAGGTTGTTGTTACTGCAACTTATTAGAGGCCATGATAGATTCTATTTCGTTTGCAATGGAAGCCTTGGGATATCCCACATCCCACCCATTATTAGTGAAATCAGACGACCTTCTGCTGGCAACGAGACGTCTACAATTGAGAATGCTCAACAAAATCTAACGGTCACGAAGAAACTAACGGGCCACTTTTAATATGCTAAGGCCTTCATAAAATCTACGACCCCTTCACCATAATTTTTGCTGCAACAATAATCTGTCTTTGGTTCGGGAATGGATTTCTCACGTCCTCAGTATCTTCGAATAGGAAACTTGGCGACTGAATAATTGGTGGCTTCATGTTTTGAAATTGATCCCAAGAGGGACAGGGCTTAATGATTTGGCCACGCCATAATCTGGTCCCACTTTGCCTTCAACTTTTTCACCTTGTTTGGATGTTTCTCCAAGAAATTTCGACGTGATGGAACCCACAAATTTATTACGCGGACAATTTTTCCGGAACAGTTGGCTTGGCTGCTCCCCCAGCTGACAAGCCCGTTAGCATTTTCCCTAAATAATAATTTTCCCTTAATAACTTCAACCCTTTAATAATTCTACAACTCTCTTTTATAATTCGTTCACGACGAGATAAAAATCATTCGGTCCTTAATAAGTGGGTTTTTGAAATCTTCTCGCCACAGACTTAATAAATATCAATCGACTCTAAAAAATTATATGAACTAATCGCACTTCGCCGATATGGATTGTCTAATGATTATTAAGTAGCCAACAAAATCAAGGAGAATTTTTCTAACATTTTGCAATAGAAATTTTGTAGAGCAATTAATGCTTAAGACAAATTTCTCGAAAAACTTTCTGCAACAAATTGTGACTCGAGCAAATATGATTTGGCACCTCCTTGAACTTCCTTTGGCAAAACCCTTAATAACCACTGCAATAATAATCACTGCAACTAGAGCTGAAACCCGCAGGCTGAGCCAAAACTGCAGCTCTGATACCACTGTAATATCCTGAAAGGGATATTTTAACTAAAAATGCAGAAAAATAACTAAACTCCATAATATGCCAAAAAATCACTATTTACTCAACAGAAGATTGCCATGTAAAACTAAGACACATAAAACACTGCAATCCATTAACACATAGAACATGAAGAATCTCAACATTTTATTATAATTAATAACTAGGGTTACATATAAATCTGACCCAAAATAGCTGAGATGGAAAACTGACCACCAAGATGAACTGTTGCACTGCATTAGCCTCCACAATTGACTAATGCACTCTCCCTCCGACAATAGCTACCACTGAATCCACTGAAGCACCTGTTGAAGATCTGAATGATCCTCACTCCAATATCCCTGAAGCTCTACGAAACTTCTGAATGAAGTCACCTCAAAGAGAGTTGGGTTTCCGTCCAACACTCACAAATCACCCGAGGGTTTCTGTCCTGGGGCTACGGCTGAAGTAGAGAACCACGTCTCAAGCCTCTCATACAAGAAAATGATATGATCCAAATATATCCCTCAATGGCCTCCTCCCTTTCTTTTATAGATCACTTGGAGCCTTTTAGAGCCTTATTTTAATATTATTTTATTCATGGAGCACTTTTCCCTCTTATTAAAATATTCCTTTTTAATGAAGAAAAGGGTAAATCGGCTACCACGCCTCCTTCGATCACTGAAACTCATGTCCAATTGTCCCATCATGGAGGTATCCTCATCCCGGTTTCAATGAGCTATTACACTAAGGTGTTCCATCATGTATTCCTCCTGGAATTCTACCTTGAGCGTAATTAGCTGAGTTAAGCCCACAAATAACTCAAATTTCTAAAAGTTGTCGAAATGCATCGGAACGAAAGCCAAACTGCTCAAATGATGGAATATATCAAGTGAATGCCACCAAACACCATGGAAATTCCTCAAAACTCTTCCAAAAGGCCCCTAAGCCCGCTGATAGCACCAATCTGTACCTGTGACCTGTCTGCTCCTGACTCTGGAAGTCCAACCTAACCCTGTCGTAGGTGACACCAAAAAAGGGAATATTACAAAGGGCGTGGTGATTAGTTTTATGCAATTTTGGGTTTCAATATTTTCGTGATATGACCATTTATATTACATTAAGTGGCATGCAATTTATGTTTTATTCTTAAAATTTGTAATATTGTATTTATAATTTAATATTATTTTTAGTTGGTTATTTTTTATATTTGCCTATGCTTTTTTATATATGTATTGTGGGAATTTTGTAAATAAAAGTGTATTGTGTGAACTTAGTAAACAAAATTATATTATAAAGCATTTTTTTAACAAATACGTTTTCTTGAAATTTTGCAATCTGATAAGTCATAAAAAAATTATTATATATTTTTAAGATTTTTCTTTTGGTAAATTAAAGCATTTTATATTATCAAAATAATTTAGAGATACATAGCTATTACATTTAGTTAAGTGAAGATTTCTCTATTTTCTGTCACGGATACAAGAGTACTCATAGTCCAATTTTTTGTTTGTTTGTCCTGTAGTACAAAAACAAATCAAACAACTAGCTCCAAATTATAGAAAGACCCTTCAGGATGGGTAGTCATCACAAAAAATGATAGAAATATAATTTAACGAAAAAGAACAAACATCATCAAATTTAGAGGAAGAGATGGGAGTAGGGTCCTTGAAACTCGATCTAGGAGGTGCAACAATGTCCAAATCATAGCAATGTTCCCTTCAAAATTGGATAGCGTTGAGTCCAACCTCTCCAGGATGGGATGCTAGTTCCTCAACATCCTCTTGATGTCTTCAAATACGTAAACACTATATAAATTTGCACCTATTTATTGTTTAAGACAATTCCAAGTAGTGCCTTCATATGCTAGTGTAGAGCCACTAAGTTTAGATACTTCTTTTTTTGTCCCCTGATGTGGCTAAGGTATGAAATCCAAAAAGAAACCTCATCCATAATATTAGGGTCCAAGTGGGATTATATTTTTGCTCCCGTTTGAGTTTCCAATTTTATAATTTCTCTCCATGTCTCTTGTGGCACTTTATGAAATAAGTTGCAACAAATTCCTGAGTGAAGAACCTAGCTCTTTGTTGGCCTTGCAGGCTACTTCCCCCACCTCCCCTATTGGAATGTATGTGCTTCCTTGGAAGCATGGCTACTAGAAGGGGGACACATTTGTAATAATAACTAAAGAAACCTCAACCTACAAAGTGACAAGAAAATTAAACAAAGGAGGCACTACCAGGGCCGAGCCTACACGAGACAGTTCCATTTCTATACCACATGAGCTAGACCACATAATTTGACAGAGCCCTAGGCTCAGTCTCCATCAAACTAGTTCGACTTGATATGGAGATCACTAACACCAAAATATATAGCCATAGACCAAATAAAATACTATTCCTATAGTAATTACATAATTTTGAGTGAACCTAGTAGGGCGAGAGAACCTTTACCCAATTTTCTAGACTTGTCATGAAACATTCCCTACTAGGCATGAAAAACAACATATACATACCAAATTCCCCATTCTTAGTTCAGAAAATAATATATCAGAACCAATATTGATACTAACCTAACATTCTATCCACCCAAACAAGACAATAACCCATGAATGGTAACAAGAGAAAAAAATTGAATAACCAAGAGAAGTAAACAATATACAAAAGAAAGATGAGAAGGGAATAACCTAATCCAACTTGAAAAATATGCACATGACTAACATCTCAAAATGAGCGCCATCGAACACCATAAACTAATGCAAAGGTTCCACATTTTGATGAAAAAAAACCCTCCTACCACCTCTTTACCAACACCAGGCAATACATGGGCCTCATACTAACCTAACATTCTATCCACCCAAACAAGACAATAACCCATGAATGGTAACAAGAGAAAAAAATTGAATAACCAAGAGAAGTAAACAATATACAAAAGAAAGATGAGAAGGGAATAACCTAATCCAACTTGAAAAATATGCACATGACTAACATCTCAAAATGAGCACCATCGAACACCATAAACTAATGCAAAGGTTCCACATTTTGATGAAAAAAAACCCTCCTACCACCTCTTTACCAACACCAGGCAATACATGGGCCTCACCTCACAAGGACCAGATACCCATCCATATGGCCCTTCTGACACATATGAATTTCATGCTTCCTCCCGCAACAACAAGGAGGTTGACACCTCAACCTCGCCTTTGCTTGAGGCATCCTCACAAAACACCCATAACAAAGCATACTATATGGTTAAATATCCATAAATAGAAAAATGGTGATATACACACAAATGCATATTGAAGTAAGTCGCACCCCTTGCTCATAAATACACATCACATTATATGGTGGTGGGATCAACCCAAAAACCCCTTTTGAATAATGCGATCACCCCATCGAGATACATTTTTTAGGAATGCTATTTGACGCCTAACATTAAAATTGAAATTATACACCTATGTTTATTTAAAAAATCAAGTTATATTTTAAATTCTTTTATTTAAATTCTAACTTTATTGTACAATTTTAGCTTTTAATTTCCATTGATTGAATTTCCCAAAGTATTATATCAAATACTTTATATCAAGATGTTCCTTATATAACCCCTTCAAACAAGGCTTATTGGCATTGATTCTATGATTCCTATAAGATGCACTTGAGGGAGAATTAATTATTAGGAATAAACAAACTTATAAGAGAGCAATATCCACATATTCTATTCTTAATTAAAAGGGTCAAAATGTAAGATTTTTAAATATTTGATTATTTTTTCCAAAATTTATTTATTCGGGTCTATATGTGGTTATGGCTATGCGAGTTATTTATGTTGTATATTTTATTATTCAATTTCCCATCATGGGAATTAGTTTTGGAATGCATTTTTTTATAATATAATATTTTAGTTATTTTTTAGTTGCGTAAGAATTTAATATACAATTTTTTTAATAGTGAAGAGTGGTTTTATTTTTATTTTTATTTTTGGATAAATGTATTTAAAGGTAAATTTATTTGAAATTCAATTAAAAATTAAAAAAATTATAGTTTTAAATTATTTGAAAAATGAGTTTATTATAAATTTGAATTCATTTTTATATTAAAAATGCAAATAAAATGAAAAATAGGTTAAAACTTATATCTACATTATTTTTTTACATTCTTTTAAGAGGTTCTATTAACGAAGGTCATGTAGTGTTTCTTTTATTGAAAGTTGTGATAACATGTATTAATATTTAATTTGTTTGTATTAACGAAGGTCATGGAGAGTTTCTGTTATTGAAAATTTTGATAACATAATATAGTGGTGTACTAATATTTAATTTGTTTATATGAACATGTGGTTTAAGTTGTTTCACTTATGTGAAAATACTTATTCATTAAACATATTATTAAAATGGTTCTGATAACTAAACTTGTTTTTTTTAATTGTATTTAGAAATTTATATTGTTGTTACATCAAACTAATTATGTGTTTTATATTTATACAACCATTTTGGTGTGTTTGGAGTACTATTTTTAGGTAGAAATTATTTTCCTTCCATTTTAAAAAACTTCAACATTTCCATGATATAATGTGTTAGGAGTACTATTTTTAGTTAGAAATTATTTTCCTTTCATTTTAAAAAACTTCAACATTTCCATGATATGTCAATTTATATTAGATTAAATGGCATACACTTATTTTTTATTCTTAAATTTATTATATATATATATATTTATTATTTATTATTTATTTTCACCATTTTTTTGGGGTGTGTGCGCTTTGTTATGTAATGTGTATTTTATAAACCAAAATTATACTTTAATGTAATTTAAATTTTTTTTTGGCTCTTGATAGATCCGGGGTTAAGATGGATCTAGGCTAGTTTTCATATACACATATAACATATTTAGGTTGGACCCATCTCTCCCCCTCTCTCTCTCTCTCTCTCTATCTATTCTATCTCTCCCTCTCTCCTTCTCTCTCTCAACTCCTCTCTCTTTTCGTTCCTCTTTCTCCCTTTCTTTCTCACCTCCCTTTGTATCTCCTCTCTTTCTACCCTACAACTCTATCACTATATCCGTCCCTCTTTCCTTCCCTCTCTCTCTACCTGTTGAGAATTTAGAGGGCTGGTGATTAATTAAAATTCCGTTCTTGATAATTACTTGTGAGCTTACTTGAGTTACTTATGTCTTCTCATTTTTAGCTTATTTATTCATTCATAAAGTCAATTATAAAAATACACGAGACACAAAGTTAGGCTCCTAGAGCCAGGGAAAAACCTCTCCCTCTTGGAAAGGAAAACCTGTTATGAATTATTCTTATATATCTTCAAATGACAAGTACCATGACCAAGACTCAGACCCTTGACCTAGGAATGCCTCCAAGACCTTGTCAAAGCTTCTTTTTATGTTCACAACGTTGATCCTTATCTTCTGCACCAACTTGCACTGACCTGCACCACCACTAGAGAACTCGGTGTCTAATTATATCTTCCTTGATTTAGTCTTCGGTTATCAACATACTTCTTTTTGTTTCATGTTCACTTGAGATATATTGCTTTCCTTTTTATGTACTAAATATAGGAAGGTAAATCACATATTTACCTTTCTTCTATTCTTATATTATTATATCAAACCTCAGTCCTTTAACTTCGATGCTTCTTATCACTGTGAACCATTCATACTTCTTATTCCACTTAAATTTTATACATTACTACATTGATCGCACTGCTGTCCGCAACTTATTCACACATATATTTCTTCACTGCTTCAAAACAATTCATGAAACAGATCAATACTTTGACCAATTCCTTTGCACTTATTTCAGACTTTTTCACGCCGTGGAATCTCAGATATATCCGCACTTGAATCCTTCTTGAAATCCACACTAAACACATATCTATCTGCAAACCTTTATCTTAGAGCAATCCACAAACTTCTGTGCTTGAATGAGCTGCAAGTTCCTTCATATATATAGTGCTCCAGTTCTTCTTTTAGGCCAACCCTACAACAATCTTGTAGGCCGACTTCACCACTATATTTAAGCCGCCTTCATCACTGATTATAGGTCGACTCCATTACAAGATCAATAATCTTATCTTCCAACGTTGAATGTGGGTTGTCTTTAAGCCATTCTTCCACAGTTTTATAGCAAGGTCTTGGAGAATTCTCTAGCTACTTCATATACATGATACTTGATTATTTTTATGACCAGAAGACAACCCTAATAGACATTAAGAAGAAGTCTATTGACCTATAATAAAATCTTTCTCATGAAACCCATGAAGCAAGTACAAAAAAAATACATTTTATTATCTTTGTCTTCTTCTTTACACAAATACATAATTACATAGTCAATATGAAGACCCATCCTAGTTACACTTTTCAACACTCCCTCATAACTAGGGAGGTATTCATATAGGTACATGGTCACTTTAAAATTGAAGAATCTCATAAGAAGAATCAGAATGGTAATTGTATCCGTATAACATCATATCAACCAACATTGTCCTAGTGAAAGGCCTTAACTAACAGCCCCATCTCTCACGAGATAATGGACTACAATGATGGCAAGACACATGACTTATAGACACCATACTAATTGTCTCTCCAAGGTAGATACTCCACCTAGGTGTTCCCAAAGTATGACCTTCTTGGACTATTATTCTCTTGGGTAGCTAGCCCACAAAGAATATCAGTCCTTGAAAACTCTTATCTTGAATGCCCTATCACATTCTCAAAGAGTATTGAATGCCATATGATTACCTAATCTTCCATTCTATCTTCCCAAGTGAAGACTAGAATGATGTGTCTATCTCTCCCTCTTAGCTAGGGAGGATCTATTCCACAAGGGAATGTAATCATTCTTGTATAAGGAATGTACCTAAGCTCATTCTTATGAATTACCCAGTTTCTTCCAAGTAAGAAAATTATCACCAGGCTCCCTCTCAATCAGGGACCTGTAGCAGCAATGGTGAGACACCCAACTACTCATGAATAATTCCTCTCCTCGATGTCATGGATTTTGATATTAAGGTATCTTCAAATTTAGCTCAATAGGGCACAAATCATCCATCACTTTCATTCATGAGTCATGTCATCTAATAGAAAGTGATTGATCAATCTTTCTTATCTGGTCCACCTTTTATGCCATGTCGCTTTCTTTTGAATCATCTCTAAGGATCTTACATCCTTTCACATGATTAGCAGTCCTGCACAAATTCATCCAGATAAACATATACGTATGAAATTTTAAAAACAAAAGTTACCTCATTGATGATCTTTCACCATGACATCTTCTTGTAGGCATCGACATCCTTTATTCAGATTGATACATCTCTTAATGATATGTCTTGTCAAGGGTATCCTTCTTTACTAGACTTCTATCAGAGTCTACATATCCTTCCAAGAGATATTCTAGTCACATATTCTTGGTTTTGGGATGATAAATGCCTCTTGACATGGTTGCACTTCATGATCTCTTCCTTTCTGCACATCTTTATTCTTGGGAACTTCCAATTTCCAGTTCCTTTTTCACATACAACCACCTCATATTCCACATGAGGATATATTATGTTGATTTCATCTGTCAGTGAACCGCGAGAGATCCTCCTCCATAAATCATACTTCTAAATATAGAAGTCCATTACCTGCAACCATATGACATGAATTCACAACATCAAGTGTCAACATATAAATGTATATACCTCATACCTTTTCCCTTTGAGTCATCTTTTAGCAATTTTACTATAATGAAGAACTTAATTCCCTTGACCTGCTTGATCAATATGTCATCACATCCTAATCCCATAATTTTGTAGCATAGAATTCTTTGATGAAACCTTTCTTCTTTCTTTCTAACCAGTGAATTCATAGAGAATTCCATTAGAAACTGTCAACACCTATTTCCATGATGACCCTTGATCTTGATGATTGTCTTCCATCAAAATTGTTATCAATGAGGTTTTCACCGAGCTTTTTCACCAAGAGCTCCTACCATGCTTCTATCATGATTCTATCAATATACATTGCTTCCTATCGTACTTACCATCACAAATCACTTAAATAAGAAGATTATCTCAATCATAATAGAGATCCCTCGCTTCTTCTTTCTTAGATTTCTTTGCATAAGGTTCTTCGCTTATATCTGTGACATGGGCTTCTTCCTTTTTCCTTTTGTCTTTTCTAGATTTAGGAAAATCTCTTTTATAATGGCCGAGTTCATTACATCCAAAGCATCATACTTTTTCCTTATTTATTCTTTTATTCCGAGGACCAAATTTTATGAATCTTTCTTTTTTCTCGGATATGGCTACAAAGGCTTGATTCCCTTCACTTGATCCTGTATCAGCTTTGGATTTCAATCTTGTTTCCTCTATTTTACATAGAGACCATAAATCATGGAATGGTGTTGCTTCTTTCTTCCCGTATAAAATTGAAGTGAAGTTTCCCCATTCTTCTGGTAGAGCATTCAACACCATTGTAGTCATCTCAGTGTTAGACATTACTTCTCCCAGTTCCTGTAGTTGGTCTCTTATTTCAGAAAGCTTCATAAATTATGAAGTGATTCCTTCTTCTATTGATAATTTCATTTTGTATAGTTCTTGTCTCAGAGATATTTCTTCTCCCGCCATACTCATAGAGAATAGCTCCACCAGTTTCTCATATATTTCTTTAGCAGACTTTAGTTTTGATACATAGGGAATGAGTGAGTCCTTAATGGATTCTATGAGAATCCTCTGGGCTCTGATTTCTCCTTTCATGTACTTGGCATGAGCTAGAGCATCTTATTTTGAGGGTTGAATTGTAAATCCTTCGATGTAATCCATAACTTTGTTTTCAATTAAATTCAAATCTGTCCTCTTCTTCCATGCATTAAAGTTTGATGACCCAACCAATTTGTTGTTCTCTTTACAATAATTCATCTTGACAGATTTAAGTAAGGTCATAGATACTTACTTGAGTAGAGTGAGTTGCAGCTTCCTTGATGAAGATGAAGATGAAGTCAGGAGCTTCTTCTAAGATTGAAATCTCCAATGTAGGTGTTCTTGTATCCTTAACGATAAAGGATATCTTCAAAAGGTGGCATTTCTTCCAACTTTTTTTTTTAATATAAATATTTGATGGAAAATATTATTTTCTTGATGAGTTGATCCTTTGAATGATATGAAGATCTTTCTTGAAAATAGCTTGAGAGTCTTCCTTGCAAATTGAATTGACTTTTCACCCAAACTTTGATCTTTGCTTCCTGGACTGTCTTCTTGTCAATTAGCCCTTGTGTTCAACACCTTAGCTCTGATACAATGTTTAGAATTTAGAGGGCTAGTGATTAATTCAAATTCTCTTTTTGATAATTACTTGTGAGCTTACTTGAGTTACTTATGTCTTCTCTTATTTAGCTTATTTAGTCTTTCATCAAGTCAATTATCAAAATACACGAGAAACAAAATTAGGCTCCTAGAGCCACGGAAAAACCTCTCCCTCTTGGAGAGGAAAAACCGTAAGGAATTATTCTTATAGATCTTCAAATGACAAGTACCATGACCAAGACTCAGACCCTTGACTTAGGATTTACACCAAGACCCTGTCAATGCTTATTTGTATGCTCACAACACTGATCCTTCTCTTTTTCACCAACTTGCGCTGACCCACACCACCACTAGTGAATTTAGTCTCTAATTATATCCTCCTTGATTTAGTCTTCAATTATCAACATACTTCTTTTTGTTTCATGTTCACTTGAGATATATTTCTTTCCTTTTTATGTAATGAAGATAGGAAGGTAAATCACAAATTTACCTTCCTTCTATTCTTATATTATTATATTAGACTTCAGTCCTTTAACTTGAATGCTTCTTATCACTGTGAACCATTCACACTTCTTATTCCACTTAAATTGTATACATTACTACATTGACCGCACTGTTGTCTAAATCTTATTCACATAGATCTTTGTTCGTTGCTTCAAAACAATTCATGAAACAAATCAGCACTTTGACCATTGTCTTCGCACTTATTTCAGACTTTGTCATGCTGTGGAATATTAGATATATCCACACTTGAATCCTTCCTGAAATATGCACTAAACACAGATATATCCGCAAACCTTTATCTCAGATAAATGTGCAAACTTCTATGCTTGAATGAGCCGCAGGTTCTTTCATATATATAGTGCTTCGATTATGCTTTTAGGCTGACCCTACGAAAATATTGCAGGCCAACTTCCCCACTGTATTTAAGCAGAATTCATCACTGATTATAGACCGACTCCATTATAACATCAATAAACTTATATTCCAGCGTTGAATGTGGGCTGTCTTTAAGCAATTCTTCCATAGTTTTATAGCAAGGTCTTGGAGCATATACGTGACACTTGATTATATTTATGACCAGAAGACAACCCTAATAGACATCAAGAAGAAGTATATTGACCTATAATAAAATCTTACTCATGAAACTAATGAAGAAAGTACAAAAAAATTACATTTTATTATCTTTGTCTTCTTCTTTACATAAATACATAATTACATAGTCAATATGAAGGCCGATCCTAGCTACACTTTTCAACACTCCCCCCCTCTCCCCCTCCATATCTATGTCTCCATCTCTCTCTTCCCTTTCTCTCCTTCCCTCTCTCTCTCCTCTCCTTCTCTTTGTCTTACCTCCTCTCCTCTCTCCCTCTCATTCCATATCTCCCTTGTCACTCCCTCTTTCACAGCCACACACTATGGAAAATTAATTCCCCCATGGGCATTGTATGATAGTGGTGAGATTTCACTTTTAAAAATTTAATTTTACCCGGACTACGCCGAACTTCCAACACTTAGTCAATTTTTCATTCAAGTGTTCTTTACTTCAATTATGCATCGAAAATTCAATATGTTTACTTCATTTACATTTAATTCATGAAAATGTGATACACATCAACATAAATACAATAATGCAACAATACAACATTGTGATATCACAAATATGACAGCAGACAAAACTTTACGATGGGAGGGGGAAACTCCCTAAAATAGGTCACCCCTTCTTTTATTAAACTTCCAAAGTATTTTAAAACAACAATTAGAATGTTACAATGGTGTGACAGTTGCCTGGCATGGGCCAAAAAATTTTTTCACTCAATTTTGTCCAAGTTGTGCAGTCCTGTCCTACACACTTGACCTGCCCAAAAACCCCCAGTTCTTCGCCCCAAAAAAGAATACAAAAAAATTTCCCAAGTCGTTTAGATCCTTAGGAGAGCCCCACGTTTCTTGCGCCTTCCTTTCCTACCTTTTTGGCGATGTGCGACGTCCCTGAGTTTTTTCAATATCGTAGAATCACGCCCTCTGTGATATCGCAACTTACCTACTTTGCGATATCACATACTTCACAATTCTTCTTGTTCTGTGATCTTCCTTGCTTCCCTTTTGGTCAAGCGCCTCTCTCCAATATATACACGTTCAACCCTTATGATTTTCCAAGAGTTGACATGTCCTTTCAACATTTTGAGCCAACTTTATGTTTTCATGGGCACCCCTACTTTATGGGCGTGCCCCTTGGGCGGACTTTCCAATGGGCGTGCATGTGCTCCCTTATAGGTGGGAGCACCCCTGCTGGCGATCCATTATGCCTTGTTGCGTATGCTATGTCTATCATTCCACTTGTGTGTGTTTCTCATGTCATGTCGCACATTTCCTCGTTGCACCCCCTCTCACTTGCCTCATCTGTCATGGTTTAATTTAATTTCCCACGACGTCGTCGCACATCGCAGCACCCAAGCACCTCGCCTTGGTGTGGGAACATCCATGCGAATGTGTCCACCAAGTCGTGCATACTCCCCTTGCTATGGGTGTGTGTTATCCTCATGCACCCTACTCTATGAATTCACCAAGTTGTCCCTCGTCGCATGGGTGGGCACCTTGCCTTGTGCGGTCGCGCCCCATCATGCGATCTCCATGATTCGGTTCCAAAATTTGGTTTTTTGACACTTCAAGTGAGCATGGAACATCATGTGCACTGCTGGTCTTGGTGCTAACTCAGGGCCTTGACATCCTCCCCCACTTCAAAATGGTTTTCGCCCTCGAAAACACAAGATTCTCGACAAACTCTATCGCAAATATCATCTGTCGCAAAGTGTCATCAACTCCAACGTCAATTGTCCCTGTTGCATGAAATCCTTTCCTTCATCATACGAAACTTTATCAAGGCTCATGATTCTATGTGGGTAAGATTCCTTAATCCTATGGTCATTAGCCACAACTTTTCGTAAACGTCCACACTGCCCCAACTAACAGAAGGATGCTCCCTCCAACTCGGCTACATGCTTTGGTCACAACTTATATTGTGCCAATCAACCACATATTGTCATCATGCGACTACTTTTCCATACTCTAACTCAAATCTACCATGCATCCATGTACTTGGCCACTCCATGAATCGAAATAATCGGGTGATCAGTCCAACCATCACATCCAAATCCGTGAGAATGCACATCCACATGCCTTTGTTAGTTGTTTTTTTAACACTTCATCACATCTTCAACATAGATCAATAACTCTTCCCATATCCATGCATCAATCCTTCGACCAAAGCTCATTGTTCCATATCCATGTCCATGAAGAAAACTCCATCTCATCTCTTATATGCTACACATCAATGTTATCAAAGGGGAAAGTATACACCTACCTCATCATCTCGTCCATGTGCTACCAATGGTCATATAACAACAACCTCCATGTCCATCAAAATGGATAAATCTCATTAAACTCAATTCATTCCTGAATGCTCCCACCAAGGCACCCTCATCACTGTAACCACCATCGAACTCCAAGGCATATTGCTCATATCACATCCATCAAGTCTCTCCTCATGAACACATCCCATACTATGCCAAAGGTATGCATCCCATACCACATCAAAGTCAACTCTAAAGTTGACCTCAGCTCCTCAACGAACTCGATACTCCAAGAACACCGTCATATGAAGTCTTCATCGATTGTAACTTCCTTCAATATGTCATAGGCTCCATGAATCATCTTCATCCACCACTTCAGGTTGGTACACTTGTCTCGATCGGAAGTCCCATCACAAGTTTCCTCTACATTTTTTGTTGCATGAATTATCTCATAGGTTTCCCATGTCTTACTTCAAAACCACCATGATATTTCTGTTTGAATGTGCCGAACATCCCCATTAGAACATCCAAAAATATCTTCATGTGGTATCGACAAGTCCATCCTGCATAACATCCTCACTTGACACTTTTGTTTAATGCCCATATGCGACATCTGTACAACTACCCTTTATTAATGTCCCTACATGAAGTTTGCCATGTGCCCTTCTCTGCAACTCAACGCATATGACTTCAGTTTCCCAAATATTCCACTTCAGCATAACCGATGCAACTTTAGTCACTGCATCCTTAATTTTAGTCAGGTTAGCACCCTCGGTCGCCTTACCCTCATATCTTTATCACTTGTCTCTTCCTTCATTCCTGTCTCCCCCACTAAAGGTTCGCCAATGACTTCTCCTTGGCCCAAAGAGATTCCAATGATGAAGTCCAACCAAGTATGTGTGTATCATGTTGCCTTCACTTCGGTGTGCCCTTACATTGTTCTATCCATGAGTCATGTCGAGCACTTCGCCACATCTCCACTTGGGTAAGCATGAATCTCCCATCACATAGGTTCATCATGTTCCACCCTTGTCTCAGGAATTCACAACTTTGACTCTAAGGTCACATACTTCCCAAAGAAGTCCTACAAAAATCAACATTCCTTGTTGCCCAATTGCACAAGAACACATCCCAACCTTCCATGGAAAGGTTTTCCATTGCATCAGAAAACACATGCTTCCTTCACTCATATCTGCATATGATCCATCTTCCAAATATTTCAATGAAACATAAGTTACAACAATACTTACATATTCATCATGTTTATCCAAGTGAGTGCCTACTTCCCTCAATGGTTGCATTGTGCACAAATCTCATTCAACCAGGGAAAGCTCCATCGCACCAAGTTCCTCCTCTTTTTTCAACACCTTTGCAACACCTTCTTCTTCACACATCACAACTTCTTCTTCCTCGTTGCAATCAACAACTTCAACTTGCCCATTTGTCCAACCAAGTCGAAGAATATCCCTTCTAACATTATCTTCCAAAACTTCAAGTTCATCTCGCAATCGTGGCCCCTCTTCCTTTATGTGGCCCAACCTTTCCATGAGCTTCATAAGCCTATCACGACCCTCTTTCCAACCTGCCATTGTACTTCCCAATTTTCAACAAGCTCACAACCTTGATGACAATTCTTCCAAACTTCTCCAATTTTCCACCTTTGCAAAGTAGCTCGTGATACCATCTTCTCATCAACTTCTATCAATGCCCACTTTCTTCAAAACGGGCCCTGATACCAAATTTTGCAACCCCACGTTATGGTGATTTAAGTCCATAATGGGCATTTTGCGACATCGATGATATTTCACTTTTTTTGGTTACTTTCACCCGAACTACGCCTAACTTCCAAAACTTAGTCAATTTTTCGTTCAAGTGTTTTTTACTTCAATTATGCAACGAAAATTCAATTTGTTTACTTCATTTAAATTTACTTCATGACTATGCGAAAAAAATCAACATCAATATAATAGTGCAACAATACAACAATGTGATATCGAAAATATGACAATGAACACAACTTTACAATGGGAGGGGGAACTCCCCAAAACAATTCACCCCTTATTTTAGTAAACTTCTAAAGTATTTTACAACAACAATTACAATGTTATAATGGTGTGGCAATTTCCTGGCTTGGTCTAGTAAATTTTTCCACTCAATTCTGCACAAGTTGTGGAGTCCTGACCTACACACTTGACCTCCCTAGAAACCCCAAGTTCTTCACCCCAAAACAACATACAACAAACTTTACCAAGTCATTTGGATCGCTAGGCGAACCCCACCTTTACTATGCCATAATTTCCTGCCTTTTTTGTGATGTGTTGCCTTCCTGAGTTTTTGTGATATTATAGACTTGCGCCCTCTGTGATATTGCAAACTTCCTACTCTAGGATATCGCAGAATTCACACTTCTTATTCGGTGATCTTCCTTGCTTCCCTTTTGGTCAATTTTCTCTCTCCAATATATACACATTTGACCCTTATCATTTTCCATGAGCCGACATGTCCTTTCAACATTTAAGCCTAAATTTTGTTTTCATGGGTGCCCCTTCCGTATGGGCCTGACCCTTGGCTGACTTGACTATGGGCGTGTGGGAGCCTCTTGTTGAGAAGGTGCAATACTTCCTGGCATTCATTCTTGTCTTTTCATGCATGCTATGTCTGCCAGGATGCTCTCTTATTCCCAATGTCATGTTGCACACTGCCCCACCACGCCCTTGCTTTCCAGCCACATCCATCACGGTCGCTTGTGCTTTCCCTCTACGTCGTCGCACATTGCAGCACCCAGGCACCCCACCTTGGTGCAGGAGTGTCTGTGGGCACGAGTCCAACAAGTCATGCACACTCTACTTTCTATGGGAGGGCACTCTTCTAATGTGCCCTCTGTTATGTTTCACAAATTAGTCCCCCATCAGATCCGTGTGGGCCCTGCCTTGTGCGGTCCCCATCTTGTGATCTCTCCGATTTGGTTCCAAACTTTGGTTTTTTAACACTCCAAGTTAACATGGCCCATCATGGGCATGTTGGCATTGATGTTGCAGTTTATGATGAAGTTGTTGGTTACAATGATTGATGGTTGGAATTGATGTCAACCTGGGCATGTATGAAAGATGCTTGTGTTGTAGGTGCTAGCTTGGCTTATGAAATATGTTATGATGTGTTTCTACATAATATTTTTTGCTTGTTATTTGCAGGGTATGTATTTCATGTTTTGGAAATTATGCAGGTGCTGGGAGAGTTGTGGAATATGTTGGAAAAGGTTTTGTGCTAAGATTTTTGTTTTTTCCCTATAGTCTACCATAACCGCATGTAGCCATTTTTATGTGTGTGGTTGTAGGCTCTTAACCGCACAAATGCAGTTCCATGGATATCGTTGCAACTGAGTTTTTCATGTGTTGATGGTGCACTTATGGGACTAATCATGAGTATTGGTCTTTGAAACTTGGGATTGGTTCGTGGTTGATTGATATATGTTTGTGTGTGCCCCAGGTCAACACTTGGTATTGGAATTACAGGTATTGGTATTACCATAATAACTGCCTATGGTATTGGCTTGGAGATTACCATGGTATTGAATTGGAGATTACCATGGTATAGGTTTACATGGTATTAGCGTAACCATGGTATTTACCCATGGTATTGACTTGGAGATTTCCATGGTACATGTGTCCATGGTGTTGGGATAACCATGGTATTTTCCTTGGGTATTCGTGTGGAGAATTGTTGAGTATATTTTGGAAAATACTTGTGTGAGAGTATTGAGCTGTGTGATTGATGGAGTGAGTGTATGTGTGGAGTCAGTGAGTGCTATGGTACCTTGCATAGATAATTTTATATTTGTAGCTAAGTTTATATAATGCATATCAAATTTTATTATTCAGATCAATGAGGCCGTTGGGTTTATCATGTTGAGAAGAATTGAGAACATATTCTGAAGCATTTTGAAATTTTGTTCGCATGGAGGCATAGAGGATTCATGCTTGTGGAGACTAGCATACAATGATTAGAGGAGGATAATCTCAATCCAAAGGTAATTATATAGTCCAATGGATGTTGGGTGAGGCACATTGGTTTTGGAGGCTTCTAGTAGATGACTATCTACATAGTCGTGTGAGTAGGAACTTCTTAGTTGATGGATCTCATCACACTATTATAGGAGTCGAATCTTCGAGCAAGTGGGTGCTAGCTACTCTATGTAAAATTTGTTCAACCATTAATTGAAGATATAGCAGCAACAATAACAGGTGGTTTTTTTTCCTTGGAGAGGGTTTTCAGGAAAAAAAACTGATGTGTCCTCTTGTGTGTATTTTAATGATGTTCATGGTATTTTATATGTTGATTATATTCTGATTTCATGTAGGTTAATGAATCTTGTTTGTTTTGGTCGAAATATTTAAAAATTAAATAAACCCTCACACTACTGATTCACCCCCTCGGTCCCCCTACCCTCTTAGTAGTGAGCTCATTTCCAACAATTGGTATCAGAACAGGGTTCTCTTGGTGAAGATTGATTGCTTAAGAGGAGATTTTGGGCCATGGAGAAGAATAAGAAGAAGTAATCTCCGAAAAGAAAGAGCAGTAAACAAGTGAGGAAAATGAGCTTTTTACAGGTGAGAAAAATTTCAAATTCAGAAGAACCCATCTTCTTTCTAGTAAAATATAGTGAAGGTACATGCTATGATAATCTTATATTTGGTAGTACATTTCCTTCTAGTGATGATGATTTTCTTGAGATTGATGATTTTGAGGACGATAACAAATAAATTCGGTATAATATTTTGGAGAGAAGTCGAGGAAATATTTTTGTAGAAAAATATGCATATGAAGGCGAGGAGCTCAGAAGATTAGTGAATCTAGAAGCCGAAAACAAAGCTCAAGTAAGATTGGTCAAGAATCTCTAACTGGAAAACATAGATTTGAAAATACTTCTTCAAATTCTTGAGGAGAGAGGGCATGCATTCAATGAATAAATTTCTGAACTTGTAAGTTAGCTAGAAAAAGTAAGAAAGACTGAAGTGGTGATTGGAATTCAGCTTAAAGATAAGATCACCTATTGTAAAAAATTGGAAGCTGAACTACAAGAGAGAAGATAAAACAAGGTTACTAGTGAAAAACCCAAAGTAGAAAATTCCAGTAGCAATAAAGCCATCCACCATCAAACACAATAGGTGTAGAATACAACAAGAAGATGTGTGAAAAATGTTAAGTGTTTTAATTGGTAATAATTTGGTCATATTTCAGCTAGTTGTAGAAACAAAATGACAAGATTTTCCCAACAAAAGAAGTAGTAGGGTGAGAAGGGTTCTCAAGCAACAAGTCAAGAAAGAGTGGTCCCATCAGTTTCAGGTACACAAATTTATTTTATGGTTACTGTTACATATGTAATGATTTTGAGCATAAATCTGTTCACTGTAGAGTTTATGGCACAAAGAGTAGAAAGCATAGGGGTTTTGAGTGATTTCCACTATTTCTTGGACATATGACATGTTTTGTTTGTGATAATGTGGGCCATAAGTCAAAGGAATGCAAGCTGCCAATGTGTTACAAGAAATCTAATCAAAAGTAGAAAGTCATGGAAGGGAAACCATATGAAACCATATGTGAAAAAGAAACATGATCTACATGTTAAAGTTTAGCAAATCAAAATATGGGGAAGAAAGGAGCAGCAAAATACTCCCACTAAAAATTGAGGCCTACTCCGTATGAGGGGGAACATGATGCTTAATATACAGTTTTAGGGGAAGCTCCTTCAAGAAATATTTGTGAGCAGTTGATGTAGGGTGTTTTATGAATGAAATTGGATCAACATGTATGAGCTAGTTTTGGGCAAAAACAAAGACAAAATATTATAAGATGTATCAGCCAAAAAAAGAAAAAAGAAAAAGAAAAAAGAGGGTCATCAAATGAAGGGCATAGGATTGCTATATTTTCCTTGATCTTAAGTTTCATATTTCGGTATTCATTTTGGTCTCTGCAAATTTTGGAAATTATTAAAAGAAAGAGTCCTTTCTTGTGTTACTCAACCCCCTATCATGGAGAAGTCGTAGCCTGTGCAAAAAAGATGTTGAAATTGTTGGAGTGTTAGGTCCCTATATTACTAGTATAGTCCCTTATTATTGTTAGTGTAACCCCCTTATTGTTATTATTGTACCCTTGTAACCCCCATATTTTTATTTTGCCCTTAAATTATTATTGTTAGGTCGGCTAGGATTACATTGTGGCCCCACTAGGATTACATTATGGCCCCATGGACTCCTATATATAGAAAGGAGGTTTTGTAAATTGTATCATCCAAGATTTTTTCATTTATGTAATGTATTGGAGGTTGCCCCCTCGAAGTGTCTTATTTATAAGGCGTTGATATCTCTGTTCTTCTATTTTTGGAGCTGGTTACACGACATTTGGTATCAAAGCTTTGGATTCTAGGGTTTTGCTGCTCTAAACAGGTGATCGTGGCATTTTCGCTATAAATTTTTTTCTACGAAGGTTCAGAATCTGAAATTTTTAGGGTACGAAGCTGACATCTTGAGGAAACTCGTCAAAATATTTCAATGCTTGGTTCGCAATATTTTTTGAGATATGATATGTGGAAGGTAGTGCTTTTTCAGGCTCCCGAATTTCATCTCAAAGAGGTGATCTTGGGAAAATTTTCATAACTCTCTCTCTGAGCATCGGATTGGAGTGCCGTAAAAAGTGGTCGCAAGTACACGGAATTTAGTTTCTTGGCTATCCATTTCAGAGCCAAAGGATGAAACAGTGACACGTGGAAATCCATACAATTTCGCTCTACTGAATCAGTCCATAATTAGGTCATTGTGGGAGATTGGACATAACTTTGTCTTGGAGAATCTAATCAGGTCAGACCTGTGGAATTCAAAAGATAATTCAGAGGGATACTTCAGTGCTAAATTTTAGATATTGAAGAGCCTCAATCACAGAGATAATCCAATTTCAATATCGAGCTCTTCAAAAGCAAGAAAAAGGTGTGTATTTTTTTTTTTTTTAAATTTTTTTTTTTAAATTTTTTTTTATTTTATTTTTATTTTTTATTTTTTATTTTTAATTTTTTAATTTTTTTTTACCGAATTGCATGAGTCTTGTTTGAAGAATCAATTTGAATTGATTCCAAGGGAATATATTAGTATGGGGTTCTAAAAAATGCCCCGTAAAAATAATTCAACACCCATTAAGCCTTCAGAAGGCTATACTATGACTCATGAAGATGAAGAATTGCAACATGATCTATCAAAATTACAAGAGCAACTGCACCAAATTTCGCTCTCGCAAAGAGCAGCAAAAAATGAAATGGAAGTTTTGAAGAAAGGCATGGAAGCGAAGATGGATGGTGTGAAGAATAATATGGATGGTTTGAAGAAAGGTGTGGAATCTAAGATAGATGGCATGGAAGCTGGCATGGAATCTAAGATGGATGACATGGAAGCGAAAATGGAAAACATGAAGAATGATCTAAAATCAGACATGGAAGGTTTGACAAAGTTGATACAAGAAAATTTTCCTTATGGTGAAAAGATAGTAGAGGAAACTCATGACGAGAACAAAATAAATGTTAGCCGTGATTTCATAAACTCTAATGTTGGCAGGAAGAACCACCATATTCCAAAAATGGATATGAGGAAGTTTGATGGAAAGGATCCTGTCACATGGATACTACAGATGGAGCAATATTTTGATCTCCATAATGTGCAAAACACACAAAAGGTATGCATTGCAACTTTACATTTAGAAAAAAATACATTTGTATGGTATTGATGGCTTTTCTCCCGTAAAAAAATTGTCACTTGGTCAATTTTTACGAAGGAAATGATAGCACATTATGAGGATACAAAGAGCAACACCTTCTTTAGAAAATTGATAAATCTCAAACAAAAGGTTTTAGTGGGGGAGCACATTGAGGATTTCCAAAAATTGAATATAAGGGTAACTGATATTCCAGAGGAACACAGGATTGATCTCTTCATAGGCACTTTAAAGGATGACATCCAACATGAAGTTCGTGTTTTGGAACCTGATTCATTGGAGAAGGCATTCAGGTTGGCAAGAAAAGTTGAATGTAAAATTATGGCGACAAGGAAGCCTACCACTCAATTCTATAAAGAAGGAAGTGTTGCTACGCCTAGATTTCCACAACCTACGAGGTTGACACCACAACAATTGGAAGAAAAAAGAGCAAAAGGGCTTTGCTACAGTTGTGATAGAAAATACACTAAAGGTCATAAGTGTGCTGAGAAGAAATTATTTTACATAGATTGTGAAGAGGAAGAAGAAAATGAACAAGAAGAGGATATACACCAGGAACCAGCTGTAGAAGAGGAAGAAATGAGTCCGACCATATCGTGTAATGCACTGGCAGGAATCACCACTCCTCAAACTCTCAAGATAGAAGGACATATCAAGAATAAAAAGGTAATAGTGTTGATTGATTTAGGTAGCACCCATAATTTTATTCATTGTAAGGTAGCCAAGGAATTAAATTGTTTCCTATACCCAGCACCAGAATGTCAAGTGATGGTTGCATATGGAGGAACTATAAATTGCTCTGGAAAATGCCATCATATAAAGATAACCATGGGGAGATATGTATTGAATAGTCCAATGCTTTCCATTCCAATGGGAGGTGCTGATGTTGTACTAGGAGTACAATGGTTACAATCTTTGGGGATGGTAACTTTTAATTTTCAATAATTTTTTTTTATTTTTTTATATATTTATTTTTTTATATTTTATTTATTTATTTTTTAATTTTATTTATTTATTTTTATTTTTATTTTTATTTATTTATTTATTTATTTATTTATTTATTTTTTTCAGAAGGAAAGGAAGTCAAATTACGGGGTATTGCAGGGAAGCCGGGAAAGATAATAAGCTCTAATGTCATGACAAAGTTTCTAAAGAAAGAAAAACGAGACGTAATTGCACAATTATACTCACTAGAAGTTCCAACATCAAAATCATCTATTTCTGCAGATCTCCAACAAGTCGTGGATAATCATTCCAAGGTGTTTGAAACTCCCAAAGGACTGCCACCTATTCATGATCATGATCATGCTATTCATTTGATTACTGGAAGTGTTCCTCCAAACATCATGCCTTATAGATATCCTTATGTCCAAAAGAGAGAAATTGAACGTATGATTGCAGAAATGTTAGAGGCGGGTATAATTCAACCTAGTCAAAGTTCTTTCTCTGCTCCTGTGGTATTGGTACACAAGAAGGATGAATCATGGCGCATGTGTCCGGATTATAGGGAGCTCAATAAGCTCACCATTAAAGATAAATTTCCCATTCCTGTGATTGATGAATTATTGGATGAATTACATGGAGAAAGTTATTTTACCAAGTTGGATCTTCGTTCAGGATATCATCAAATTAGAATGAAGATTGAAGATATTCCAAAAACAACATTTCGAACTCATGAGGGTCATTATAAATTTTTGGTCATGCCTTTTGGCCTTACCAATGCACCTTCTACATTTCAAGGGTTGATGAATTCCATTTTCAAACCCTTCCTTAGAAAATTTGTGCTAGTATTTTTTGATGATATACTAATCTACAACAGGTCTTGGAAGGATAATGTTCAACATGTTGACAGGGTGCTCAAACTATTGGGGGAGAAACAATTATATGCAAAAACATCCAAATGTTTCTTTGGAGTACAAGAGGTGGAATATCTGGGTCATATTGTATCTCATGAGGGTGTTAAGGTAGACCCTAACAAAATTAAAGCCATTAATGAATGGAAAGTCCCCACAACCATAAAGCAGTCACGAGGATTTCTCGGGTTAATAGGGTATTATCGTAAGTTTGTTAAGAATTATGGGAGAATAGCAGCACCTCTAACAACATTATTGAATAAAGATGCATTTTCATGGACTCCTGAAGCAACTAAGGCCTTTGAACATCTTAAAGAGGCAATGTGCCTAGCACCGGTCTTAGCTACGCCAGACTTCATAAAAACCTTTATTGTGGAATGTGATGCCTCAGGAAATGGAATTGGTGCAGTTTTAATGCAGGAAGGAAGACCCATTGCTTTTGAAAGTCGTCGAATCAAAGGAAAGTATTTACAGAAACCTATTTATGAGAAGGAAATGTTAGCAATACTGCATGCACTAAAGAAATGGCGAACTTACCTAATGGGAAGACACTTCAAGGTAAAAACTGATCATGATAGTCTTAAACACTTTTTGGAACAAAGACTATCTTCAGAAGAGCAGCAAAAATGGGTCACAAAGGTGTTGGGTTATGACTTTGAAATAATCTACAAAAAAGGAAAGCTTAATGTTGTTGCAGATGCACTCTTAAGAAAGAATGAAGAGGTGGAAGCATTTCTTTGTGCCATTTCTATTATCCAACCAGATTGGATAACCGAAGCAAGAGATGAATGGAAGAAGGACAAAGATGTATGGACACTCATTCAAAAGTTGCAGCAAGATCCTAGTACATCTGATACATTTGGTTGGAAAAATGATTCCTTATGGTACAAAGATCGCTTATATCTTTGTAAGAATTCCCAACTAAAACAAAAGATTCTTCTGGAATTGCACACTTCTCCTTTAGGAGGACACTCAGGATTTTTTAAAAACTTACCACAGGGTGAAGAAAGAATTTTTTTGGGATGGCCTTAAATCTGATATTCGAAAGTTTGTGGCAGAATGTTTGGTTTGCCAGCAGAATAAAGTGGAAACAATTAAGACCCCAGGACTTCTACAACCTTTATCCATTCCAAGTCAACGTTGGGAGGAGATTTCAATGGATTTTATCACGGGTTTACCTAAGTCCGAAGGAAAGAGTGTCATCATGGTGGTAGTTGATAGACTTACCAAGTATGCACACTTTTGTGCATTATCTCATCCATTTAAAGCAAGTACGATTGCTACTACATTTATGGACAGAATTCAAAAGCTACATGGAAGCCCAAGGGTTATTGTGAGCGACAGAGATCCCATTTTTACTGGAAATTTTTGGACGGAGTTATTTTCTTGTTTGGGTACTCAATTAGCTCATAGCTCATCTTATCATCCTCAATCCAATGGTCAAACTGAGATAGTAAATAAATGTTTGAAAGGATATCTTTGTTGTTTTGTATCTGATAAACAAACACAATGGGTCAAGTGATTACCTCTCGTTGAATGGTGCTATAACACTTCCTTCTATACTGCAGCAAAAATGACCCCATTTATGGCACTTTATGGATATCATTCACCGTCCATCACATCATCTTTAAGGGAAAATTCGAAGGTTCAAGCAGTGGAAGATCACATCGAGCATCAGCAAGAAGTTCTCCAACTCTTAAAGGATAACCCGAATTTGGCACAAAATCGAATGAAACAACAGGCAGATCAACATCGTAGCGAGAGAAGTTTTGATGTAGGAGATTGGGTATTTTTACGGCTACAACCATACAAAAAAATGTCCCTCAAGCAAGCAAAGAAGGATAATAAATTATCGCCAAAGTACTATGGTCATTACAAGGTGTTGCAAAAGATTGGTACTATGGCATACAAATTGGAGCTTCCTGCTTCTTCGCGAGTACATCCAGTTTTCCATGTTTCATGCTTAAAGAAGGTTATAGGAGAAAATCTTCGAGTTCAAACAATATTGCCAGAACTTGATGAGGAAGGAAAAATCATATTGGAACCAGAAGCGGTCATGGAAACAAGAACTCGACAACTACGGAATCGATCAATTTCAGAGTATCTCATCGAGTGGAAGAACTTACCCACTGAAGATTCTACATGGGAGGATGATAATTTTATACAGAAGCACCCAGAGCTACTCAAGCGTTGAGGACAACACTTTTTTGAAGGAGAGGGCATGTTAGGTCCCTATATTACTAGTATAGTCCCTTATTGTTGTTAGTGTAACCCCCTTATTGTTATTATTGTACCCTTGTAACCCCCATTTTGTTATTATTGTGCCCTTAAATTATTATTGTTAGGTCGGCTAGGATTACATTGTGGCACACTAGGATTACATTATGGCCCCATGGACTCCTATATATAGAAAGGAGGTTTTGTAAATTGTATCATCCAAGAATTTTTCATTTATGTAATGTATTGGAGGTTTCCCCCTCGAAGTGGCTTATTTCTAAGGCGTTGATATCTCTTTTCTTCTATTTTTGGAGCTGGTTACACAACATGGAATTTTTGATAATTCCTTAAAGATACTAAGGAACAAAAATGTCCTCTGTCAACACAGAAATAACAATAAAAAAAACTTACATACAGAGATGGAGAAAAACACTCTATTTCATTAAAACACTTGGACTATTACAAAATAAAATTTCCTCAGAACTATGCTGTTCTGGATTTACAAAAAAAATATGCTCCTCTGCAGTCTATTTCAATTGCTGCAACACACACACAACTTCCTTCTCTTTTCTCTCGGCATACACACAGTCTTCTGTGGTTTTCACGCACACTGTCTATTACACTGTCTTCTGCCCCTTCTTGTGTCTCTTTTTCATTACATAACAGTTTATATATATATATATATATATATATATATATATATATATATATATATATATATATGTTGTAAACATATATGTTTACAACATATATAAGCCTAAGTTTAAAAAATTAAATAAATCATTTCGCGTATATAAGAAAATAAAATATTAAACCAAAGTTTAAACCCTTATAAGTAATTTTGAAAAAACATTTCAATATCATGCGATGGGTTATCGCATCGATTAAATCGCCAGCCGAATATTCATAGAAACTATGCGATAAGCCGCTATTGGTTGGAGGTGAATGAGATGGTGGTGGTGGGTTCTCCCTTATTTCATGATCACGGAGAGGTGATGACGTATGCACCGGATGGTGAGATACGAATTTGATTGGCCAAGGGTTTTGACGTGGCATGGTGGTGGGGTATGTTTATCGCGCGGGCTTGGAGGAGGATGCCGCAAGCTTTAGATCTTGCGATAAGCGTTGATTGGCTCCGAGGTAGGTGATGTGGACCTGGCGGGCTCCACATAAGTGACATGGGGTATTCAAATTTAAAACAAATGCATAAGAGTAATGTATGGTTGGTGGAGCGTAATGGCGCCAGGGTGTAGAGGTCTAAATGGCAAGGTTGCGTGGTGTTTAAACCATGGTCTTCACTTCAGAAAAGGGCTACGACCTTTATAATCAAAAATTGGTTTTGCAGGGATTTAAACCCAGAATTGAATGCACGGTGGAGTGCAAAAATAAAGCAAATTTTCATCTGCTCCTGTCCTTAAATTCACATAAAAATTGAATTGTTGTTGTCCTCCTGCTCAGGTTGCAGTTTGGGTTATCTCCAACACTCCCCCTTAATCACAACTGCTATTTTCATACATTCCCAGACATTCCCAGACATTTCCTGAGATAATTAAAACTTTTTTGCCCCAATGGTTTTGTTAAGATATCAGCAAACTGCTCTTCTATTCTTCAATGCTTCAGAACAATTTCTCCATTGTTTAATAATTATTTGATGTAGTGATACTTTGCATCAACGTGTTTTGTTCTTTTATGAAATATTGAATTCTTGGATAAAGCTACTGCTGAGCTATTATCACAATAAACTGTTGTGCCTTTTACCTGTTCATGACACAAACTTCTTAACATTCTCCTCATCCATATTGCTGATGTAGCTACCACATACTCTGCCTCTGCTGTTGATAAAGCCACAATTGGCTATTTCTTAGAAGCCCATGAAAAGGCTCCTAATCCCATATGGAAAACATATCCAGAGGTGCTTTTCCTGTCATCTATACTTCTAGCCCAATCACTGTCAGTATATCCAATTAATTCAAATTTTTTTGAAGAGGTGTATAAAATACCATACCTCTTTGTTCCTTTCACATACCTCAGAATTATTTTTGCTACTTGCGAATGTGCCTCCTTTGGCCTTTCCATAAATCTGGAAATTAAACTTACAACATGCATAATATCCGGCCTGGTTGCAGTCAAATACATAAGGTTGCCAACTACGCTTTTATATAAAATTTGATCAAAATCCTTGCTGCTGTATTCTTTGCTTAATTTCAATCCCATCACTGTAGGAGTAATTGCTGCTTTGCAATCCTGCATGTTAAATATTTCCAAAATTTTTTTCACATATTTTGCTTGAGAAATAAAATTTTTATTTTCATTTTTCTCTAATTCTATTCCTAAGAGGTATCTCAACAATCCCATACCAGTCATCTCAAATTCTTCTTTCATGACTGTTTTAAAATTCTCAATGAGGTAAGCATCATTACCTGTGAATTTCACATCATCAACATATAAAACAACAATGAGCATCTTACCATCCTTTTATTTGATGTATAATGTGGGTTCTCCTTCACATTTCTCAAACCCATTTTCCAGTAGATAGGCATCTATCCTACTGTACCATGCTCTTGGTGCTTGTTTCAGTCCATATAGAGCTTTCTTCAATTTGCATAATTTGTGCTCTTGGCCTTCTTTCTCATATCCCATAGGTTGTTCAACATAAAACTCTTCGGTCAATACTCCATTTAGGAATGTTGATTTCAAATCCATTTGGTAAACTTTCCACTTCTGTTGTGCTGCTATGGACATCACTGCTCTTAATGTTTCCATTATTGCAACTGGTGCAAAAGTTTCCTCATAATTTCTTCCTTGTTGCTGCTTATAGCCTTTGGCAACAAGTCTGGCCTTGTGCGTTTCGATATTTCCTTCAACATTGCTTTTGGTTTTATAAACCCATTTTACGCCAATTACTTCCTTTCCTTTTGGGAGATCAACCAATTCCCATGTCTTGTTTTTCTCTATTGCATTTATCTCTTCATCCATAACATCTATCCATTTATTATATTTTACTGCTTCTTCAAAACGAATAGGATCTTCTACATGACAATATAATGCAAATAAAGAGTTCATACCTTCTTCTTGCTCATAAATTTCATTCTAACTTCTGAATCTGGTTCCTCTTTCACTTGCCGAACTTGTGCTTGTAGAAGCACTCAAATCTTCTCCTTGTGATGTGCTTGGAGAAGCACTGTCATCACTTCTCAAGGGTGTTCTCATACCTGCTTGTGGTGTCCCTTTCCATCCTTGTGTTGGTGGAGGTGGTGCTGCTAATGAGGGGTTTATTTCAACCATTTCTTCCTCATCTTCATCATGAGACAAACATGTTTTTACATTCACTATTTTCTCAATGCTTCCATCCCAAGCTTCTTCCTCAATAAATTGTACATCTTTGCTTATCATAAACTTATTGGTGGATGGGTTATACAATCTATATTCCTTGGATTCTTCACTGTATACAACAAATATACACTTATCCCCCTTACTGTAGCTGATCTGGAATGTGTGCATAAGCCACACAAACAAATACTCTCATGTGGGTGACAAACTGTTTTATGCCACTCCATGCTTCTTTCAGAACTCTGTTCACAACACTCTTTGTTGGGCGTCTATTCAATACATATGCTGCACAATGTACAGCTTCAGCCCAATATTCATTTGGAAAATGTTTTGCCTTCAGCATGCTTCTTACTATATCCATGATGGTTCTATTTTTCCTTTCAACAACTCCATTTTGCTGTGGTGTATACCTTGCTGTAAATTTCTTATGAATTCCATTTTCTCTGCAAAAACGCAGAAATTATTTGGAGATATATTCTCTTCCTATGTCTGTCCTTAAGAATTTTATGTGCTGCCCACTTTGATTCTCAACGAGAGCTTTAAAGTGGCAAAATTTATCAAACACTTCACTCTTCATATTCAAGAAATAAACCCATGTTTTCTTGTGTAATAATCAATAAAGGTCAGCATATAGTGGCTGCCAGCTAATGATGGTGTTTGCATTGGTCCATACAAATCAGCATGGAATTTTTCTAAGGGTGCCTTTGCCCTTATGCTCTTTCCTGTTGGAAAGCTTTCTTTGTGTTGTTTTCCCAAGATGCAGCCTTCACCATTACCATTCATTTTATATGCAACAAATTCAGACCTCCAAAGTTGAAATGTCCAAATCTCAGGTGCCATAACCAGTTTTCATCTTTTTCTTCTCTTTGGTAAGTCTCTTGTGTCACTGCTTCCATTGCAACTCCTTTCTTTAAATCTGCTCTCATCTTGAGTGGAAATATTCTGTTTCTTGTCATCTTCACTTGTGCAATCCTCTGTTTGCTTGGTGGTATGTCCATGATGGTACATAAATCATCTTCAAAGAATACATTATAGCCTTTCTGAATGATCTGTCCAATTCTCAAAGGGTTACACTTCATACCAGGTACATATTAAACATCTGATATGGATCTCTTTTCTCCTTTCTTTTTTAGAACATGTTGTGGTTCCTGTGATTTGGTAGATTTGGCAATACCAAATGAAAAGACAACATAAAACCACTTTGAGATCTCAGGATCTAGCCCTCCTGGATCTAGAGAGGGATCTCTCTATAAGGTAAAGAAATAATGTATCTTTAAAGGTCAATTTAAGGTGCTAGGCTAGTTATAGGGCACAAGGGTTGTTGTTTTTTGTTTGTTTGTTTGGTTGGGAAAACATGAAAGACGGGTTAAATGAATGTAAAGGAATGAGTAGAGAAGGATTTATTGGCAATGGGGAGATAATTCAAAGAGAACACAAGTACATTGACCAATGGGGTCATAAAAGGGTTTACTTGCAATTCAAATATCCAAGGCTTTCAAAGGGCTAGTCATCTAAAACAAAGGATCTCCTAATATGATAGTATGCGATGAAACAATAAAGAAATGAAAAGGAATAACAAGGAAAACCTTCCAAGGTGACCACTTCGGAGTAAGTCTAGGGACAGGACATGCCTTATACCTCTATGAACCAAACTCCTAATGAGGCTAACTCCGAAGACAACAATCCAACAGTCTTCCTCACTACTTTAAGACAATAGAAAAAATTTAAGTTCAAACACAAAGTGAAGTCTAAGATTAGAGAAAGACATTTAACTTTCTCTGCTTTTGACATTCAACTCAAAGGGATCTTAGGAAGGCTGATTGCTTGAAAAGGAACTTAGGGGACAAGAATAATCACTAAATCTCCCCAATCTCCTATTCTTTCAGCAAAAACAAACAAGAACATCTAAGAAACAAACTCTAAATTCATACATCAGTAAGCATGGACAGACCAACTTCTATACTGGTTAAATTATGTTGAATTTGTTCTAAGATACACAATTAAAAAAAAACATAAAGATAAGAAAATGCAGTAAGAATTAGGGTACTTGCAGCAGTATGTCCTAAGCTAAATTTACTGTTTTCTTATCAGAGAAAATGAACATGATGTTAAACAGAGGGAAACAATAACAAAGAAAGAACACATCACCACTGATTTAGATCAGGATCCAATGAACATGCTTGTCATATTAGAAGAGCAAAAACAGTCACATACATTCTTGTCCAATAACTTGATATCATCCAGAAATCATCTCCCAGCCTATTTACAACTACTACTCACAGAACTCTAACTCAGTGAAATAGATTACAATAAGTGATCTTCAATATCCAACCAACATTTACAATGTATTTCTTGTGAGTTCTTATAAATGAAAGAGTGATAGTAGTGGTAGATAGAACTTAAATGGTTCATTAAAACAGAGGGAGAGGTGTCTATGAAGCCCATTCTGTTTTAATATCTTTACATTGACTTTTCGTACCCTTCAGACGAAATAAGGGACTTCGACAGATTGATATTAACTCCCTGGGTATGTTCCTTGAAGTACTTCTCTGGCTGCTAGTACTCTGTTTGTACTCTGAGACAAGAAAGGATGAAGATTTGCCTTTCAGGTCTTCCATGCTTTGTAACTAATGCACTGATAGTTCTAGGAGCTTTCTGTCAGAATAATAACTGTTATGGGCTCGATGACGCATGGAGAATGCTGTGGGAATTAGTCCTTCTTAGGAAAAGAGCCTTCTGCTGATATGAAAGCATTGATATAACTTGTTAATGTGCTTTAGGCTCAATCATTTTATGGTCTTCATCTGTGTCCTTTGAGTCTATAACTGTGGATTAGGCCTCTTAGTCTTCAATACTGTTATTTTAACCTTTTAATCTCTTTCTGATACACTTTAAACTTCTGCTGACCTGTTTGAGAGAATATACAGGTTTTAGGGGTGCTGGAGGGTTTGAATAAGGGTTTATAACCTAATATTCAATGAAAAACATGCTATTAAACACTCTCAGGGATGTCTTCTCTGTGTTTTTCAGCATCTGCGATGGTCTTTCACCATGACTGTGATTGCGAAAACATCGCAAATTTGTCATGCTTTGAAACCTGTAAAAGACGAGAAACATGTTATGAAAACCAGGGGGAGTGGGGGAGGACTGCTTCAGAGGGTGCAGGATAATGGAAGGGTACTGTGGGAAAATGTGAGCGCAGCAGAAAACGGGCTGAAAAACATGGCGGAAAGTGGAAAACAGGTTTGATGGGAGCTTGGTGTGAGGATGAACGTAGACCGTTGGATTAGATCAATTAACAGTGATCTACGGTTGAGATTAGTCGATGTATTCGTTTGGGTGAATGGAAAAAGGATGGGGTGAGATTAAATGTGGGCCGTTCGATTAGAATAATCGACGGCGGAAATATGCGGATGGAGTCATTGGGGAAATAGATGAATGGTGAGTGAATGGGGTTGTGACATAATGTGAGTCGTCCGATCTCAAAGATCAACGACCAAGATTAAAAGGTGAAATGACTCTTGCGAAGGATGGGCAGTAAGGCGGAAAACCGAAGCAGTTTTCGCAAAATTTTTTGGTGGTAAGCGGTTTGCCCAAAAAAATGCAATACGATAAAATTTTTGACACCTGTCCCTTTAAAAACCGCCGGTTTCAAAAAAATTTCGGGGATTAAACTCTGGGCGCAAAACTTTTGCGAAATGGAATGTCAGCCGTCGGATCGGAGGGACCGGATCCGACGGTGCGGAAAGATTGTGATGGGGGTGAGGTGAGCGGGTGGAAGGTGGGCTATCGGGTTAAACCTTTATCGTTAGATCTTTCAGAGGAACGGTCGAGATCAAGAGATGGAGCGGAAGTGTTTCAAAAGGGAGAGAAAGGTTAGATGGATGGGCAGAGTGCGATGAAATCTGGGACATTGTTTCTTGTGGATTCAATGGTCCAGATTCATTTAAAAACTAAATGTCGAGAAAAGGAAAAAGAGGCGGAAAGTGAGGTTTTAACGTGAAGGTTTTTGTTTTTTAAGCGCCCGACAGCAGGCTTATGAGTGGAGCGCGATTAAATATCGACCGTCGGTTCTTGTGGATTCGACGATTGGGATTAAATCGGAGGATCAGAGAGTCGAGGAGAAGACCAAAGAGAATAAATTTTGTGATTGCGATGGCGGGGTGTGGTCCCATGAATAAGGTAAGGCAACTGGGGTTAAAAAATAAAGTGCTTATCGCATCAGAGAGTTTAGCGGAAAGCTCATCGCATCAGAGAGTTTAGTGGAAAGCTCATCGCATCGGAATTTCGAAGTAAAAGGCAACAAAGAGACAGAAAACCCCGATTGCGATTGCGCGATGGGGGCTAGCTCCAGGTTATGGCTTCGGGTCATATGCGGGAAGAAGGAGCTGGGGCGAAGGCCAAAGGGGCTTAAGGCCTTAATGTGAAAATGAAGATTTTCAGGGATTTTGAGAGTGTTTTTTAAGGAATTTGGAGGTTCCGATAGGCAAAAGAAGGGATTTTAAAACCAAATAAAGGGCAGTATATGGTTTAAAATGGAATTTAGGAAGATTTAGAGGTTGAAATGAAGGGTTTTGGGGGATTTTGAAAGGGAAAAAAGTGGTGAAAATGGAGAATTTTGTGGGAGTGAAATGGAGAAAATGGAGGCCTCTTTGAGAGTAGTTTCTTTCACAAACAACAGAGTTCTTTAATGGAAACAACAGTGAAGATTTCTCTAAAGGGTGGAGGACACATGAAGGCTTCAAGGATGATACATTTTCAAAGGAAATGTTTCTCTTGAAGACTTAGAACCATACTTAGCCGCCTGCTTGCTATGCCAAATTTTATAGGTGGCTAACAGTGGCTCCACATGGGGATGGCATCTTCTTGAAGGTGTCAAGAATCTCAGAAATAATCTTTGGAAGTAGGCCAGATGCCTTGCACTTGTCCATCTTTTCTTCTTTGATCAGCTGCTACAAACATGATGGATATTATATCAGCAGAAAACATTTTCCCAAACAACTACCTACCCATCCTACTATCCTAACATTTTTTCTCCAAGGTGCATTTAGACTTGCAGACCTTTTCATCATTTTTTTTTATTGAGAGAAAAAATAATCTAATTCTACCCTTATTCCTCCATGAGACCAGATTAAACATTTGGACTCATAGCTTCTCTACATAAACTAATATCTGCCAGGATTAAACTGTCTGATAGATTTTCATTCTCTACATTCTAAAACAGAAATTTAAATACAGACAAACCAAGATTAGACTGTCTGATTTGCTGTGGGTCCATGGCATAAAGACAAGCTGCTCATGGACTGAAATTTGCAGAAATTTGAAGCAAAATTGTGAAGGCTTGAAATTTTGAAACTTAAGATCATCCTTCCTTCTTGTGACTCAGATTTTGAGCTTGTTTGAGTCACCTTTCTTTCTTCATTTCAGCTATGATATTGACCCTGTTAGAGTTGTTTTCTTCTTCTTTGCTGGCTCAAGTTTTGAGCATGTTAGAACCAACCTTTTTCTGCACCTTTGGCTTAGATTTTGATATGATTAGAGCCATTCCTTTTGATGCTTCATAGGTTCAGGATTTGAGCAAGTTTGAACCTTTCCCTTTTTTTTTTTTGTTTTCTTTTCAAAACCAAAACAGAGCAATGGTATTTACAATGGAAGTGAAGAACATAAACTGAAACTCAACAGAAATAATGCTTGAGCATCCTGCCATTGACAGGACCCCTAAGCAGATCTGTACCATCTAATTCTTGCAGAAAAAAGACATTTGGACCAATGGCAGATTGAATGATGTAAGGGCCTTGCCATAAATTGTCAAATTTGCCATGCTTACCCTTATCTTCTCTCCTAGAGTCCCACTTGAGTACCTTGTCTCCAATTTTGAAATCACAAGCCTTGGTCCTTTTATCAAACAACTTTTTGATGTTCTCTTGCACTTTCTGAGCTCTGTTGTAGACTTCTTCCCTTGTTTTTTGGAGATGTATGGTCTGATTGATCCTTCTAACCGTGCTGTCTTCTTCTGACTGTATTTCTTGGATCAATTTTATCACTGGCACCCATAAACTGGTAGGGAATACTGCATCTGCTTCATAAACAAGCTGATAGGGAGACATTCCAATAGATTTCTTTGTTGTCAATCTGTCTGCCCATAAAGCATGCACCAACTTGTTATGCCATGATTTTTTATTATCTTCTAGCAGCTTCTTAATGATGGTCACCAAAATTTTATTTGATGATTCTGCTAGCCCATTACCTTGAGGGTAATAAGCAGTAGAATGAACAAGGGAAATTTGATACCTGTGACAAAAATCAATCATCTTTTTTGAACCAAATGCAGCAGCATTATTAGTGATGATTTTCCTAGGGCAACCAAATCTAGATAGGATATGGTATTCAAAGAATTTTATGATAACATAGTCTGTGGCATTCCTAGAAGGGATGGCCTCTATCCATTTGGTGAAATAGTCAGTGGCTGTGAGTATCCATTTATGTTGGGCAGATGAAGCAGGATGGATTTCCCCTATGAAATCTAGGCCCCACTGTTGAAAAGGAGCTTCAATAGTGATTGGTTGTAAAGGTAGAGGAAGGAGTTTTCTTTTGCCCTCAAAGATTTGGCATTTGTGGCAGGCAACTATCATTTTGTGGACATCTTGGAAGAGGGCGGGCCAGTAATAGTGAGCTCTAAGGATTCTGTTGGCAGTGGTTTTCCAGTAGAGATGGCCTCCACACTCTCCTTAATGGAACTCATGCTTGATCATCTCTGCATCAAATTCAGGCAAACATTTAAGCAACAAACCATTGGCATTTTTCCAATATAAACATTAATTTAAAATGCAATAATTTATAGCTTTCAATTTTAAAAACCTTGCCTTTGTCTTAGATAAATCAGGAGGAGCATTAAGATTTACAAGCACATACAAGACATCAACATACTAAGGTGAGTTTTGGAACTGCTCTTCAACAGTGGGAGCAGGTAATCCTTCATGTTCATCCAATGCATCTACCATGTTTATGTCAAGGGCTTGTAAGTTAGATTTAGCCATTAATTGTGCTAAGCCTTGAACTTTGATGAGCTTAGTGGGTTTGATCTCCAAATCATACTCTAGTATCACAACAATTCACTTGGCTCTTTTGCCATCTGGATCTTGTGAAAAAATATCTTTTACCACTATATTAGGCACAAAGGCAATAATATGAGAATGTAAAATATACACTCTAAAATATTTCAAGGCCTTTACCAAAGCATAGGCCTGTTTTTCCATGATATTGTATTTCAGAGGTGCACCCCTTAATGCCTTGCTGAAAAATGCAATTGGCTGCTCTTGTCCTTCTGGATTTTTCTGCAATAGGAAAGCAGCCATAGTATGTTCTGATGAAAATGAGAATATAAGGAAATATTTTGTGAATTCAGGGCTGATGAGAACTAGTGCTCGGGTGAGTGCATGTTTTACCAGCTCAAAAAACTTTTTTGCTTCTAGAGTCCATTTAACTCCTACCTCTTTTTTAAGCATATTTGTCATGTTTCTAAGGAGTTTTGCTAAGTTGGGTATAATCCTCCTCAGGAAATTAAACTTCCCAATGAAAGACTGCAATTCCTTAATGTTCCTGGGGTGACTAATTTGCAATATCCCTTCAACTCTTTTAGGGTTTATTTTAATCCCCTTTTCAAATATAATGTGACCAAGAAGTTTACCTTCTTGGAGACCAAATACTGTCTTTTTGGGATTTAAAGATAGCCCAAACCTTCTGCACTTCTCAAAGACCTTTCTCAAATGTTTAAGGTGTTCTTCATCAGTCTTGGAATAGACTATAATGTCATCAAGATAAATTACAATGAAGTACCCTATTTCTTCAGAGAATGCAATGTCCATGGCTCTTTGAAAGGTGGCACCAGTATTCATTAATTCAAAAGGAATTTTCACATACATGAAAGTGCCCCAAGGAGTGGTGAAGGCTATTTTAAGCTGATATTCTAAGAGTACTAAGACCTGGTTATACCTTGAAAAGCCATCTAATAGAGAAATCCTCTTAGAACCAACTACCTTTTGTAGGATATGTTCCATCTTGGGTAAAGGGTAATTGTCCTTTAAGGAGGCTCTGTTTAAGTTTCTAAAGTCAATGCACAACCTAATTTATCCTGTCTTTTTCCTTACAGCCACAAGGTTATACACCCAATTTGAAAACCTCACAGGGACTATGATTCCAACCTCATACATTTTCTTAATTTCCTTTTCTACCAGAGGTAGCTATACAAAGTTAATTATGCGCAGCTTTTGCCTAAAAGGTTTTTGGTTTTCTTTCAATGGGATCTTATGGTTGATGATCTCTATGTCATAAGCTTTCAAATCCTCATAGCTCCAAGCAAAAACATCAGCAAACTCTTTAAATAAATCAATGTATTTCTGTTTGATATGTGTTGGCAAGGTTTTAGATAATTTGATCATTTTAGGCTTGTCCTTGCTGCCTATATTACATTCTTCCACATCAGATTTAGTGGGTTCTATAGTGGGCTTCTTTGCCACATCATTATAGAAATTTCCTGTTTCCCACCCCGGTTTTCAGTTTCACCTTATTTATCCAAATAGTTAAATGCCCTTTCCCATATCCTTACATTCAACAAACTGGAAAATAAATTTTTGCTAAAAACACAAATTCTGGAAAATTTACAGAATGCTGGAAAATGCAGAAATAAAAATCAGCAGATACAAACAGCCATTCAACACATGATAACACAGTAATTTTTGGTCAAGGTGACCCTGGAAAAACCCCCTACAACTCTTGGGGAAAACCAGTTCGAAAGCTCCTTCTTATTTCTGGAAAATGCTTTTTACAGTGAGAGAAATATTCAAAAAAAATCAGCAAGTAAACTTTACAACTTATCTCGTTTTCTTTGCTTAACCACTGCCTCGGAAAATGTGCAAAATTCCAAAACATAACAACAATAAATGCTGTACGGCCTCCTCGATTTTCGTGCCCATAAAATCTGCAATAAATGCCTTGTACGACCTCCTCGATTTCTGTGCAAACAACAATAAATGTTGATGTACGGAATCTCAATTTTCGTGTCGAAAAACACAACAGAACTTTGCTGTACGGAATCTGCCTTGATTTTTGTGCAAGAGGACAACCACTTGCTGTATGGCCTGCCTCAAAATTCGTGCCAAATAAATTTTCCTTATGCTGCCTCCAAAACTGAGCCAAATTGCTGTACGGCCTCTTGGAAAACGTGCCAAAAGGATGCTGTACGATCTTCTAGAAAATCGTGCCAAAAACTGCCTTGGGATGTGTGCCAAACTCAGCTGTACGGACTTGCTGAAATCCTGCTTTGGAATGTGTGCCAAGCTGCTGCCTCCTTCTCCTCACTGCCCAGAAATCTCCTTTGCTTTCTTTCTCTCCTTCTCCCAATCTGCTCATGAAAGAATGAATGACCTTTTCCTCCTTTCCCTCCTTTAACCTAACCCTAAGTGACTTTTGGGGAATCCCTAAATCTAATGGCTGAAATAGATTGAGATCTAGGGCTGAGATTAAATGCTCATTTAAATCTCACTTTCTATTTTTTAATTCACCCCACTTTAATAAAGACCCAATTAGTCATTTATTTCCAAAGTCACTTTTCCTTTCTAATTTTACATTGACTTTATTAAAGTCACTTTAAAATTAGACTTTAGTAACTTTATCACTTAAAATCACTTTTAAATTAGATTTGACTTTATAAAAATTATAAAGTCACTTTAGGAGAAAAATTAAATTCTTTTGGACACTTTTCCCTAGGCCAAAGATCAAAGCCTTAGGGAACCACCTGTCCTCCGGGAACCAAATTTCAACAATCATTAAAATCAAAGAGGTCCTCAAGGGGTGCTAGTCCTTTGGGTATACTTTTGTCTTTGGACTGAAATACCTCTATGTCTTCTTTATCTGCGTTCTTGTATTCTTCTGTTTGATTCTCAAATTCTCTGGTCAGCATGTTTATTTCTGCAGTAGGGGATGGTTTATCTTCATCAGGGGGTTCTTCATCCAAACAATCTTCCTCGGACTTGAAATTTGAATCTGGTAATTGAAACTCATTCCTAGAAAGCAAGAAATCCTCTATCTGTTTGTCACCCTCAAAGTCCTTCCAATATTTTTCATTATCTGGTACTGCTGGTCTATACTTTGTTTGAACAATGAGATGTTTTTCACTAAGTGGTATTTGATTTGAACGAGCAGCACAAGCTAAACCATTTGCAAGTATGTTTTGGCTTCTAGGGACAAATACAAGCTCATATTCTACAAATGTTTGCAAAATATCCATGGCATCATTCCTATATGCCCTTAATCTAGGATGTTTTGCAGTGTACTCTCCATTTATTTGTTTGATGACTAGTTCTGAGTCTCCATGAACAACTGTCCTCTTAGCTCCTTGTTCTTTCAATAGATGTAATCCTAAGAGGAGAGCCTCATATTCTGCTATGTTGTTTGTACATTTGAAATTTAGCTTGAAAGCATGACTCTCAGCATAATTGTTTTCAGTATTGTGCAACCATACCCCAGCTCCTGCACTTCTTCTAGTGCAAGATCCATCAAAACTCATGCTCCATAAGGGACTGTTTTGCAGATTTGTTATCAGTTCCTCCTTACTGTCATCTTGGTTGTTGAGGTTAGCAGGCTGATGGGTAATCTACTCTCTACAGTCTTGGTTCTGATTTTCTAATTCTGCAAACTGTTCCAATGTTTCTCCCTTGTTTTCCTCTATATCCAGAGCTGCCATTATATTCAGACTTTTGGCTTCTACTCTGCTATTTGAATTTGTATTCTCTAGCTCTTGCTCATCTATAAACTCATCATGTAAAGGATAAAAGATTCTAGGTCTGTATGGACAGAGTAAAGAGGGGAATTCTCTGGTTTCTCTGGGCTGCTTACCATGAATTTCACGTATGCTTGCCTATATAGTCTTCTAGGTTGGCTAAAGACAGGGATAGTGGCATATGTCATGTCCATTTGTATTGTACCTTGTAGCTTAGCACCCCATGATCTTGACAACAACATGCCATACTTGGGAGGCACATCAGCTACTACAACATCCATTACCATGCACTTGGCTGGGATTTGGGTCAAATTTACATAGAGATATTTGATCAGGACCAGAAATTTTGCTCTGGTAGAGTCAAAAGAATATAAATCCTTATATGTTCTGGTTATTTCTAGGCCTAATTTTTCCATGATCACTTTTGGCATGAGGTTATGTGAAGCCCCTGAGTCATGCATAGTATTATGTAGGATCTTGTCATGGATGTTGAGACTGACATAGAAAGGAGGCACCACTCCTTCCTGAAATTTCCCTTCAATATTTGGGCCAAACAAGAGAGCTGGTTGATCATCATTTAAGTTAACAGAGTCACTATTTTCTCCTAAGTTCAAAGCTTTAAAAATTTGACTTTTATATACATCTTGCGTAGCCAACTCAGTGAGAGGGACAGAAATCTTGATTTTGGAAATCTCACTTTCTAGACTGAAAGGAGACTGACTCTTTGAAAGGCTCAATTCTGTTTTGTTGGTCACTGTTTTATTGGTAGAATCAACTTGCTGATTTTCACTATGTACATTGGTTGAAGTTGTTTTTTCAGGAGCATTAGCTGTAATGCTAGTGCTGCTGGTTTCTTGACTTGGTTTATCAATGGTTTGGATGTCTTTGTCCTTGTTTTTTCCAGAACTCTCAGTTGCTATTTTGTTTATTTTAGCAGTCCCTTTAGGAGTCTTTTCAGGCCTCGTCTTGATAGTGACCTCAGAGGTTTTTGTTTTGGGAGTTTCATGGTTTTTTTTTTCTTCTGAGATCATATTTTTCTCGGACTTGCATGATGGAATTCTTGAATCCTAACGTATAGTCTTCAGATTCTAACCCTTCCTCATCCCAAAGTGTGTATGAAGTCTGGTTGTCTTCTGTGGAAAAGGTGTGATCTTGGTTATCCACTTCCACCATGTTTATGGTAGTTCCTTCTGACTCTTCTATTATTCCCTCATCCTCATCAAGGAAATTTTCTTGGAATGGAGGTATGAATTGTTGGTCAGAGTCCCTTTGTCTATTTGGAGGAGTGTTTCTCCTAAAGTTTTGGTTTTGGTTTTGGTTTTGAGTCTGATTTCTATTCTGATTATTGACTTGGAAAACCATTTTCTCCATCATTCTTTCTAGCCTATTAATGTTTTTGGCTAGATCATCAACTTTGGAATCAGATGTAGATGCTGTGGTGTCTTCCCTATAGGTTACCTTCTTTTCAGCCCTCATCCTAGCTCTTTTTTCAATTAAATTTGCTTCTACACTCACTGCTCCCTTCTGCATGTCTTCTAATGTGTTATAGTCTCTCTCCCTTAGCTGATAGGCCATATCAGCATCAAAACCTTCAGGATTATTTTCTAAGGCCATGCCTTGGGGAGGTTTCATGTGAGGTTGAAGAGCATTGTAGACACTGTTAAATCTGGTGGAGTAATCATGAATACTCTCTCCCTGATTTCTTTTAAGATTCTTATACTCTGCTAATATCTGGAGAGGGTTGCTTTTGACTTACCATTTGTTTATGAAAGTTTGATGTAAAGAGGGAAGGTCATGGATGCTATTAGGAGTTAAGCCTTCAAACCACTTTTTTACTTCTCCTCCTAAAATTTGAGCGAAGATTCTCATCTTAATGGTTTCATCTTCTATTTCCGTATAATCAAAAGCATCTTCCATCTTATCCACATGGTGTTGAGCTGTGGTAGATTCCTTTCCTGTGAAATGAGGAATTTTAGACTGATAGTCATTGGGTAAAGGAGCTAGAGGCTGTGGCAACACTAGGGGAGCATACCATGCTGCCATGATAGTGTTTTGTGGAGGTAAAGGATTGGCTTGAGCAACAGGTATATGGATGGCAGAAATGTTTGGACCAGCAACAAATTGTTGAGCAGAATTAGGGTGGAAGAGACCCCAGTTATGAATGAAGTGGATATCAGGAGGTGTTGATGGAGGAGTTTCTCTGTCCCTAATATGTTGACCACTATGTGGTGGTGAACTTGGAGGCTCAGATTATGTCTTATCCATATCACTGAATGACTTAGTTCTTGGTAAGTTACTTGGTAAATCTAAGTCAACTTGAGTATCTGATAGAGTTGCAAGGTTTTTAGGTGCCGAGTTAGCTCTATGAAAGGGTTTGACAATAGTTGGATCCCTAGATGTGAAAGACTTCCTAAGAATTCTCTACGGATTGTCAACTACTTCAGGAGGATTTGGATCAGGATAAGCTCTGGTATGGATTGTTCTTGAAGCCAGTATGTTAAGTTTCAGATCCAAAAAGGAGAAAGCTAGCCAGATATGACAATATTTGAGTGGCACACTATCCTTTAATAAAGAAACTTAATCCTCAGAGTTACCTTTGGTATGGATGATGTTGTGATGAAATTGGTCTCCTAGTGGAGTCTTGTGAAAACAAAGATAATCAGCAGGCCTACTGATCACCAGTGGAGTCTTTTGGTCATTTAGGAACTGTGGAGTCACCAGGTGGAGTGTTTAAAATGTTCAAGAATATTTACTGTCCACCACAGTGATTAACTACCAAACCAAGGCTAATTTGGTCTTCTTTGAGTTCTTAGAGATGTTTTAAGGAGTGTTTTACTCAAAGTTTCCCAGCGGATTCGCCATTATGTTGTGGTTCCTGTGATTTGGCAGATTTGGCAATACCAAATGACAAGACAACATCAAACCACTTTGGGATCTCAGGATCTAGCCCTCCTGGATCCAGAGAGGGATCTCTCTATAAGGTAAAGAAATAATGTATCTTTAAAGGTCAATTTAAGGTGTTAGGCTAGTTATAGGGCACAAAGGTTATTGTTTTGTTTTGTTTGTTTGGTTGGGAAAACATGAAAGACGGGTTAAATGAATGTAAAGGAATGAGTAAAGAAGGAATTCTTGGCAATGGGGAGATAATTCAAAGAGAACACAAGTCCATTGGGTAATGGGGTCATAAAAGGGTTTACTTGCAATTCAAATATCCAAGGATTTCAAAGGGCTAGTCATCTAAAACAAAGGATGTCCTAAGATGATAGTATGGGATGAAAAAATAAGGAAATGAAAAGGAATGACAAGGAAAACCTTCCAAGGTGACCACTTTGGAGTAAGTCTAGGGACAGGACATGCCTTATACCTCTATGACCCAAACTCCTAATGAGGCTAACTCCGAAGACAACAATCCAGTAGTCGTCTTGACTACTTTCAGACAATAGAAAACATTTAAGTTCAAACACAGAGTGAAGTCTAAGATCAGAGAAAGAATTTTAACTTTCTCTGCTTTTGACATTCAAATCAAAGGGATCTTAGAAAGGCTGACTGCTGGAAAAGGAACTTAGGGGACAGGAATAATCACTAAATCTCCCTAATCTCCTATTCTTTCAGCAAAACCAAACAAGAACATCTAAGAAACAAACTCTAAATTCATACATCAGTAAGCATGGACAGACCAAATTCTATATTATTTAAATTATGCTGAATTTGTTCTAAGATACACAATTAGCATAAAAAATAACGATAAGAAATTGCAGTAAGCATTAGGGTACTTGCAGCAGTATATCCTAAGCTAAATTTACTGTTTTCTTATAAGAGAAAATGAACATGATGTTAAATAGAGGGAAACAATAACAAAGAAAGAACACATCACCACTGATTTAGATCAGGATCCAATGAACATGCTTGTCCTATTAGAAGAGAAAAACCAGTCAGATACATTCTTGTCCAATAGCTTGATATCATCCAAAAATCATCTCCCAGCCTATTTACAACTACTACTGATAGAACTCTAACTCAGTGGAATAGCTTACAATCAGTGATCTTCAATATCCAAACAACATTTACAATGTATTTCTTGTGAGTTCTTATAGATGAAAGAGTGATAGTAGTGGTAGAGAGAACTTAAATGGTTCATTAAAACAGAGGGAGAGGTGTCTATGAAGCCCATTCTGTTTTAATATCTTTACATTGACTTTTCGTACCCTTCAGATGAAATAAGGGACTTCGACAGATTGTTATTAACTCCTTGGGTATGTTCCTTGAAGTACTTCTCTGGCTGTTGGTACTCTGTTTGTACTCTGAGACAAGAAAGGATGAATATTTTCCTTTCAGGTCTTCCATGCTTTGTAACTAATGCACTGACAGTTCTAGGAGCTTTCTGTCAGAATAATAACTGTTATGGGCTCGATGACACATGGAGAATGCTATGGGAATTAGTCCTTCTTAGGAAAAGAACCTTCTACCGATATGAAAGCACTAATATAACTTGTTAATGTGCTTTAGGCTCGATCATTTTATGGTCTTCATCTGTGTCCTTTGAGTCTGTAACTGTGGATTAGGCCTCTTAGTCTTCAATACCGTGCTTTTAACCTTTTAATCTCTTTCTGATACACTTTAAACTTCTGCTGAACTGTTTGAGAGAATATACAGGTTTTAGGGGCGCTGGAGGGTTTGAATCAGGGTTTATAACCCGATCTTCAATGAAAAACATGCTATTAAACCCTCTCAGGGATGTCTTCTTTGTGTTTTTCAGCATCTGCGATGGTCTTTCACCATGACTGTGATTGCGAAAACATCGTGAATTTTTCATGCTTTGAAACTTGCAAAAGACGAGAAACATGTTATGAAAACCAGGGGGAGTGGGGGAGGACTGCTTCAGAGGGTCCAGGAGAATGGAAGGGTACTGTGGGAAAATGTGAGCGGAACAGAAAACGGGCTGAAAAACATGGCGGAAAGCGAAAAATAGGTCTGATGGGAGCTTGGTGCGAGGATGAACGTAGACCGTTGGATTAGATCAATTAACTGTGATCTATGGTTGAGATTAGTCGATGTAGTCGTTTGGGTGAATGGAAAAATGATGGGGCGAGATTAAATGTGGGCCGTTCGATTAGAATAATTGACGACGAAGATTTGCGGATGGAGTCATTGGGGAAAAAGATGAATGGTGAGTGAATGGGGTTGTGACATAACGTGAGCTGTCCGATCTCAAAGATCGACGACCAAGATTAAAATTTTAAATGAATCTTGCGAAGGATAGGTGGTAAGGTGGAAAACCGGCAGCGGTTTTTGCAAAAAGTTTTAGTGGTAAGTGGTTTGCCCAAAAAAATGCGATACGATACAAATTTTGACACCTGTCCCTTATTTCAGAAAATTTTAGGGGATTAAACTCTGGGCGCAAAAATTTTGTGAAATGGAACGTCAGCCCTCAGATCGGAGGGCCCGGATCCGACGGTGCGGAAAGATTGCGATGGGGGTGAGGTGTGCGGGCGAAAGGTGGGCTGTCTGGTTAAACCCCGACTGTTAGATATTTCGGATGAATGGTCGAGATTAAGAGATGGAGCGGAAGTGTTTCAAAAGGGAGAGAAAGGTTAGATGGATGGGCGGAGTGCGAGGAAATATGGGCCGTTGGTTCTTGTGGATTCAACGGTCCAGATTCGTTTAAAAACTAAATGTCGGGAAAAGGCAAAAGAGGCAGAAAGTGAGGTTTTAATGCGAAGGTTTGTGTTTTTTAAGCACCCGACTGTAGGCTTATGAGTGGAGCGCGATTAAATCTCGACCGTCGGTTCTTGTGGATTCGCCGGTCGGGATTAAATTGGAGGATCAGAGAGTCGGGGAGAAGACCGAAGAGAATAAATTTTGCGATTGCGATGGTGGGGTGTGGTCCCGTGAAGAAGGTAAGGCGACCAGGGTTTAAAAATAATGTGCTTATCGCATCAGAGATTTTAGCAGAAATCTCATCGCATTAGAGAGTTTAGCGGAAAGCTCATCGCATCGGAATTTCGAAGTAAAAGGCAACAAAGAGACAGAAAACCTTGATTGCGATTGCGCGATGTGGGCTAGCTCCAGGTTATGGCTCCAGGTCATATGAGGGAAGAAGGAGCTGGGGCTAAGGCCAAAGGGGCTTAAGGCCTTAATGTGAAAATGAAGATTTTTAAGGATTTTGAGAGGGTTTTTTAAGGAATTTGGAGGTTCCGATAGGCAAAAGAAGGGATTTTTAAACAAAATAAATGGCAGTATATGGTTTAAAAGGGAGTTTAGGAAGATTTAGAGGTTGAAATGAAGGGTTTTGGGGGATTTTGAAAGGGAAAAAAGTGGTGAAAATGGATAATTTTGTGGGAGTGAAATGGAGAAAATGGAGGCCTCTTTGAGAGCAGTTTCTTTCACAAACAACAGATTTCTTTAATGGAAACAACAATGAAGATTTCTCTAAAGGGTGGAGGACACATGAAGGCTTCAAGGATGATATATTTTCAAAGGAAATGTTTCTCTTGAAGACTTAGAACCATACTTAGTCGCTTGCTTGCTATGCAAAATTTTATAGGTGGCTAATAGATCACTCACTCTGCCTTTTCCCATGAGAGGGACTTTTCTATCTGTCCCAAATGTTACTTGAGACTTCACATTTTCATCTAACATGGAAAACATAGAAATGTTTCTAATCATATGGTTGCTATATCCTGAATCTAGAAACCATATATCTTCATTCTTCTCTTGAGCCATATTACATGCTAAAAATAAATTCTTTTGACTGAGAGTTTCTTTAGTAATGTTAGCACTGGGTCTATTACCCATGTCACTCTATTTATTCCTAAATTAATTGGCATAGTGCCCATACTTCTTACAATAATTACATTGGACATGGGATTTATCATACCTTTTACCATGTGCTTGATTTCTTCCACCTTGTTGGCTGCTGCCTTGGCTTTGATTGTTGCCCCTTCCATTTGTACTTGCAGGGCTGTTTCTCCCTCTGTTTTGGCTTATACCTGTTCCTTTTCCTCTGTAGTTTGATCTTCCTTGACCTATTTCTCTTCCAAATGAAATTTGGGTCTTGAAGGCATGCTCCAAAGATGAGTTTGTTGTTCTGCTCAGTCTTTGTTCATGTGCCATTAATGATGCATGAAGCTCATCAACAGTAAACATTGAGAGATCTTTTGTCTCTTCAATGGTTGCTACTATCACATCAAATATTGAGGGTAAGCTCCTCAATACTTTCTCCACTATTCTTCTTTCTTCTATTGTCTCTCCATGAGATCTCATTTGGGTAACCAACCCAATCAATAATGTAAATAATGAGTCTATTGTATCAGACTCCTTCATGCAAATGACTTCAAAATATCTTCTCATTAATTGAAGCTTTGCTGTCTTTACCTTCTCCATTCCTTGATAGGCTGTATAGAGGGTATCCAATGCATCCTTGGACTTATTTGCTGCTGCAATTCTTGGAAATATGCTTTCATGCACTGCTTGATAGAGAGAGAAGAGGAATTTTGAGTCCTTCTTCCTATTACTCTTCAACAAATCCTTCTCTGCCTGTGTCAAGGCATTAAATGCTTGTTCATATGCTAGTTCTTCTTAACCATCTTCAAATAGCTCCCATAAATCTTGAGAAGCAAACAAGGCTATCATTGTGATTGCCCAATAGTCATAGTTCTTCCCATTGAACTATGGGAGTTGAGTATTTCCGATACTCGTGCTGGTGCTGGCTCCTGCCATTTCTAGCCTTACAGAACTATGCTAAAACTTGACTGTGTTTCTTAAACAAAATTTCTCACTGTTGAGAGATAAAATTTGTCTCTAAAAGAATTCCTTTTACAGCTCTCTAGACTGTAATATTAAAACAAACAAAAAATCTATTTTTTATAAATACCTGACTTGCTGAACTTTCACTCTGCTGGTCAAAAGCTTCAACAAACTTATTCTTCTTTTCCTACAGCTTATTTAGCAACTGCTGAGAGCTTGGACTAGCTCCGATACCATGTTGGAATTTCTGATAATTCCTTAACAAGTACTGAGGAACAAAATGTCCTTTGTCAACACAGAGATAACAATAAAACAAACTTGCATACAAAGATGGAGCAAAATACTCTATTTCATTAAAACACTTGGACTGTTACAAAATAAAATTTCCTCAGAACTACGCTGTTCTGGATTTACCTAAAAAAATATGCTCCTCTACAGTCTATGTCAATTGCTGCTACACACACAACTTCCTTCTATTTTCTCTCGGCATACACACAATCTTCTGCTATTTTTGTACACACTGTCTATTACACAATCTTCTGCCCCTTCTTGTGTCTCAGATGCTGTCACATAACGGTATATATATATATATATATATATATATATACGTATAAACATATATGTTTACAACATATATAATCCTAAGTTTGAAAACTTAAATAAATCATGTCCCGTATACAAGCAAATAAAATATTAAACCAAAGTTTAAACCCTTATAAGTCATTTCACAAAAACATTTCAATATCATGTGACGGGTTATCACATCGATTAACCCACTGGCTGAATCTGCATCAAAACTATGC